>PVKZ01002258.1:0-246784 GCA_004027375.1 Macroglossus sobrinus
TCAGGATTAATCTCCCCATGTAATAAATATTTACTGAGCACCTACTATACACCAAACAGTGTCCTTTGTGCCAGGAATACAGGGGTAACCTAAAGAGTCACACTTCCTCACTAAGGTAAAAGTATCTAGAGTTACAAACTAAACCTGCCACCACAAATAAATGTATAATTAAAATTCGTATCCAGAGTGATGAAGGAACAATAAAGAATATGGTAAGAGATCATGATGGGGGGGGGGACCTGGTTTAGCCTGAAAGATGAAAGGAGACGTCTCTGAAGGGGTAACCTTTAAGCTGAGTCCCGAAGGATTGAGTCAAGTGACAAACGGGAGAAAGAATGCCCACGGCAGAAGAACTAATGCGGGGAGAAGCAACAGCATTGAGATACATTCGAAAGGAGAATCGATACACCTGTGATAGATTGGATGTAGAACTGAGGGCGAAGGAAGCCTAAGGGATGATTACCAGCCCAGACGTGAACAATAATCAGAGAGCGATTAGCTCTTTCCTCATAATCCGTCTTCGTAACAAACTGCCCACGTGCCAGCCATCAGTCACTGCTTCTGCTCGGAGCCGCTCTCTGCTGCGGGATGCAGCCCCTTGTCCTCTGGCAGGGGGGCCATACTGAGAGACAGGGGGAAATGAGAAGAAGACCTTCTGTCCTCACAGGGGGAACTCAGTCTTGTGTTTTCAGCTTTCCTCCTGAGTCTTGCCACATCACACAAGGGCCAACACCTTCAGCCCAGCTCTAGACACCTCTTAGCCCTACCCGAGAATGATTCTGTCTAACAGGTAATGGCCGATGAGATAGTAGCCCTTTCGGGTCAATCATTTCATTGCGAAGGGAGTATTCCATGGCTCCACCTACCGATTTTCACACATTTGAAGGAACAGAATTCTCTTATCGAACGTGCAAACATTCTGACAAAGAAGCTCGACCTTAGACATCAGATGTTTGACAGGAGCCACCGCGATGGCAGCTGCGCATGGGACACGAGCTGCCTCAGCCACCCTGCTCTGGACCTTCCCCTCTCCAAAGTGATCCCTGCGAGACTTCCGGGTTCTGCCCCAATTCAGAGTTAAGTTGGGAAAAACAGCACGAAAGTCTGGGATAGAGTGGAAAACACCTTCTCAAATTCTAACATGAAAGTTAGAAAGGAATAAACGAGAATCGTAAACCCAATGATTCCTATGAACCTTTTCTCGTTATAAAAATAATCTTTTCAGTATTCGTTACATTTTTATTTGTAGGCTGTGGACCGGTACTGGTCCGTGGCCTGTTAGGAACCAGGCCACACAGCAGGAGGTGAGCAATGGGCCAGCAAGTGAGGGAAGCTTCATCTGTATCTGTATCTGTATCTGCATCCGCTCCCCAGCACCAGCATCACCGCCTCAGCTCCACCTCAGATCATCAGGCATTAGATTCTCATAGGAGCACCGGTCCCTGGTGCCAAAAAGGCTGGGGATCGCTGTGCTAAATGACAAAAGGAATCGATCAGGATGACTCCTTTTGGTAGCTGAAGGGAAGTTTCATAGATGACTGTGTAAAGCTGTGTAAACGGTGTGAAAGGCCACAGGGGGGTCGCAGAGAACCCCAAGAGAACTGGCCTGAGTTACGAAGGGAGAGAGAGAAGCTCCTGACAGGAGCAGGGTCCTCAGCCAGGGAGCAGCCAGCATGGGGAGCCCCGCAGAGTGAAAGCTGGGGAAAATGCTGCAACCTCACTCAGTTTCCCTCTGCCCTCCTGTAACCAGGAGCCAGAAGACAAGGAAGCCCGAGACAGACCCTCTGAGCCAAGAGAGGAAGAGTAGAAAGATCTGGAACGACAAGGAGGAAATATACAGCACAGGCAGTTGGCCTGATTTGTAGGTAAGTGAATATTTCAGCATAATTTTCATACTTCGGTTACAGTAAAATATGACCACTTAGCACATGACACAAGATGGCAATTTATGTGATGTTACATTCAGGAAAATGTTCGGAGCTCCTAAGTGCTCAAAATAATACCTTTGACACGGGACAACGATTTGGGCTTTTAAATATTTCTCTGTGGGGTGTCTAGGAAAAGCCGTGGTTAGTTAAAGACCATTCGTCTCAGGCAGAAGATTGATTGTATTTAATCCAGAAGGTGATTCTAAAGAGTTTGCCAGCACGAGTGCTACAAAAAGAGCTATTTCATCGGGTTTTTCTGCAAGTGATTTGGCGAAAATACGCCGCTGACAGCCACATGGCCAAATGCCTCCAAAGTTCCCACCTCCGAGTTTCGAGGGCCGCAGTACATAGGCCGCTTTGTGAATGAATTTTCGTAGCCACTGTCCCCAAGAACCAGCACATGCAGACACCTGTAGCTGGAATGCTGACCAGGCACTGGGTAGGTGCGATCAACATGCAATTCCTTTTTTGCGTCCCCAAAGTTCCTTTGGAGCTGCCAAGCGGGGCGATCCGCCCCCCTGGGCCTGGACGAAGGCTCCAGAGGACCAGAATTCTGGAAGCTTTCTTAGGCGGCAGGCAAGGCCACCATCTCTGCGCTCCTTCTCTGCTCACGTGACTGAAGGTGGGGAAAACAAGGAAGAGACTGAGCAGGGGAGCCCCCCTGGCTGAGAACTGCTGCTGTGGTAAAGCCCCAACAGCCATCTGAAGGTCACTCTGCCTCCCACGGGGGCTTTCAAGACATTCTTGAGAGGGGCCCAGCTAGACGCCTCTGACCCAGGCTCGTCCGTCCTGGCCTCCGGCCCACTGTGCTGACAGGCTCTGGTTCCTGGTGCTCCCCCACATCACGGTGCTCTTTTGGGGCGCACTATAGCTTCGTGCAGGCTAGCTCTCCCCCCACACACCCATGGGGGGGGGGGTCTTCAGGGAACACTTCCCTGGTGGGAGGTAGTGAATCCCCATTACAGCCCTCCCCCCCAAACGCTCTCATCCCCTCTCCCCCGACCCTCTCACCCCCACTTTCCCCTCTCTTCCCTTCTCTCCTTCCTCTCACTCTCCTCCTTCCTCCCCCTTCTCTCCTTCCCCCACTAATTTTCTGTCCCTCTCACAAACACACCCATTCCATGCTGTTTCTGCCCCGCACCAGACCCCAGTGTCCCCAACTCCAGGAAAGTGGGCTTCTCAAGAGGTCCCTCCCTGCTCTCCACTTACGACAGGAGGAAGCACTGTCACAGGCAGTAACAGCGTTCCCCAAACGCTGGTCAGGAGCCCTCTCTGCCCCTAAGTTCCTCCCTCGTGGATTCCAAGCCATCTCACAGTTCTCAGTCACTGACACCGAAATTGCTCTCTTGGAGACTGGCACTCCCACTTGCAAACTCACTTCTATTCTCTCTCGGTGCCTTGGACAAAACTTCAAGGCTAACGTTCTATGAGGCGGTCCCATGTGCATTCACGCTTAACATCTACATTCTACTTGGCACTTTATGCTTTCACGGCGTAGGGTTTAGATAGTTCGACACTGGGATTCCTCAAACGACTACAGCCACCGATGGTGAGGCTTTTGTAGAGTAAGTAGGAGCAAGACTAAAACCCTCCTCTCTACCTAGCCCTCATTTTCCAAAATCCATCATTTCTAAAAAAGAGCTGCGAATAATGCAATAACATGTTTTTAGTGGATGACATTAGAAGGTAAGCATTAACCAGTTTCATAGACTCCTCTGAGTTTGGGTTGCATTATATTTAATGATGTGAAGGTAAATAATTAAATAGGTGATTATTTTGTACCACTGTGGGGTTTTTTTTTTTATGTGTAAGCATCACAAGGAGACCACTAAAATTAAGATTCCTAGGGTCTTTCCAAACATCTACATTTTAATTAGGTGAGTCTAATGCGTGAGCCCAAAGAACACCTTTGAGAAACTCTGCTCTGCACCCTGGTGAGGGGAAAGGCTAGCTTGGAGGTGCCTGTGGGCCCAGCATGGGGACACTGAGCTTCCCCGTACCCAAAAGAAGCCCTCTGGCCGGCCCCCATCAGTGTCCTGACCACTCAGTCAAGAAGGCGAGTTAAAACTCAAGTCACATAAGTCATACAAAATCTACACTTTTTACAATTTAAAATATGATATTTATTTATTCACCAATGTTTTTTACGGGGTAAAAAACTTTATTTTTTTCCAGTATGGTTCTTCTGCTGGATGGTCTAACAGACCACTCTCTCCTGAACCACGTCCCCAGTGAATTCTCTGCAATTCCCATTCTGATTTCCTTAAAGTGGAGTCAGAACCTCAAGCAACGCAAAATGAATGTAAAACTCTCTGGATTTGTGTTATTTCCTTCTAGTATTTTATAGTTATATCGTGTACACCTACTGTCATAGCAATATATGTTAGCTGCTCACCTGGTCCCCTACGAAATATTCAACTTAGTTTTTATGAAGACAAAATCCCAAATCTTTATTTTTCATTGAATTCATATGACATTGGTTGATATAGATGCAGTTAGTTTGAACGATCGCAATAATAAGAGCTTCTGGCACAGACAAGTTTGGGAAGGAGAGCCACTGGCAGCTTGATGAGGACGTAACTCAGCATGGGGAGCAGAAAGGCAAGGCCGGACCGAAGCAGGGCTGGCTTTGCTTAAAGGGCCACAGAATAAATGCTCACTCGCCTCTGAAAAGAACAACACTAGGTAAGTCACACATTTTGTGGAGGTCTTATCTGGGATAGAAGAGGCTTAACATATGACAACTATTTATTAAACATCTAAAGTGTTCTAGTTAATTCTGGCTGAGTTCATTTGAGAAAACTTGCTTAACTTCTCAAACTTGGACTATTTATCTATAAAACAGAGATGACATCCACCATTTATAATTTAGGGAAGTATAAAAATAATAGAATAGAATAGAATAGAATAGAATAGAATAGAATAGAATAGAATAGAATAGAATAGAATAGAATAGAATAAAATAAAATAAAAAATTAATAAAATAAAATAAAATGAAAAAGTAAACTATTACTTGTTTCTTGGTAGGCACTAAATTACTGTTAACGGATCCTAAATTCTTCCATGTATTTGTTCACAGACAAGACCCCAGTGACATTAGTCTACTCCTATCAATCCTCACCTACAGTCTCCAGTTTCTTAGAGAAAAGAAAAGCATTTTGAATGAGTTTTCCTATTCTTGAGAAGCCTGCCAAAAGAATTATTGCAGTTTATGCAATAGACTAGTTTTTAAAAAAATCTCCTGGTCACTCATTCTTTGCAAATGTTTTGAGTCGTCTTCTCAGTAACTCAGTGCTACCAGAATTAATAACAGAAAATCACACATTTGGTTAGATATTTACTCTGACATATTAATTTTAAACAAGAGTTTAGGTCAAAAGCTTTGAAACAAAAGAAACTAAAAGGCTAACAACTAGCAACTTGAAGATGAAGAAAAAAAATCCGTGTTTTGCTAACCAGGCGATGCATCATTTTGCACAAGACTTCAGTTTGTCCTCAGAATATGAGAAAGAAAATTATCGTGCTATTAGACTTTGTTCATATGTAAACAAGCTCCACAATGTCCATTGATCTGCATTTAGACAAGTTCTGAATTTAGACAAGGGCCAGCATCTGGGCGGAAATGAAGTAGCATGAAACAGTAAATTATATTCCCAAATCGCATAACCTCTATTCTTTAGGGTTCCAGATGAATACAGTGAGCAATTACATGCCCATCAGATGCTCGAGATCGTGCAAGATTACTAGATATCAAGGAGATTAACTTTTGTTGAGTAAGTCAGATAAGACACAGAAATTTCTAAATGAAGAAGGATAAAGATCAAGGCTTTGAAAGAATAAAAGAATGCAAAAAATCTGAAACCATTTAAAATATTTACAAATGTTTGCTCTCTCAAGGTCATCTGGACAAAAATAATGAAACTACGTCCTCGGTATAAGAACTTTACAATGTAAAGAACGATGAAACGTGCAAACACTGATACTAAGACAGGAGGGTGAGAGTAAAACCCTACCTAAAGGACAGCAGGGAGGCTGTGAGGGCCGAGGGGGTGGAGTGTTAAATGTGGGAATGGATAGCTATGCTTTTTCCCAGCCCCCAAAAACTCTAACCTCAAAGTTAAATTAGTTAAAAAATCTAAAAATATAAAAAGCTTTCTTTGGGTATGTAAGACAGAGAGGTGAGATTAAAAACTCCCGTGGGTCAGAAACACATCATCGCAAACTGAATCTCTGGGCCACGTGGCCCCTGTCTCCCCAGCCCGGGACCTCCTGTCTCGGTCCATGCCCCTGGATTCCGCATTTGACAGTCCCATCGGGTGGAGTGCTCTTTTTTCACCTTGGCCTCTGGATAAATGCAGGGACTTGTTTCACAACTCAGAAGTCAGGGATGATTTTTGCATTCGCATGCATGTAAGGAGACACAACTCTGCACCGATCAAAATGGCCTTAACATCCCCCACCCCGTGAATAAACTTCAGACGGGTTTCTTCCCGACTTCTCCTTCCTTAGAGCCTTTACTTTAGAAAACTTATAATTGCAAATTTCTTTCTCTGCCCCTTAGAAATGTAGATAAACCTTCTCCCAGACTCCTACCTGTTTTAAAACCCAGGGATTTCTTTCTCAAGGACCTGGGAGGGTCCCTTTGAAAATCATCAGAAAAATATTGCCCCATCTCCCATCTCTGTGGGAGGGCAGGGCCTTCCTCTTCAACAAGAGATGATCAGCCAACACTGAAGAACTAATTCCACGGACCGACTTCCCACCTTCCGTCCTCAGCTACGCTAGCTCACTCCAGTTTGCAAACCCTCCTGCTGTTTGTTTCAGCAAAGTTGTGTTCAATTTTTGTCTCTTATTACAATATTCCTGAATAAAGGCTTCCTTGCCTGTTTAACTCTGCGCACTTTTTCTTCGACAGCATACACGGTTTCAAATGAATTGTTTTGAGGTCTGCTGTCCTGTTAGGAGACTCCAAAATTAGATAAAACAAAAATATGTAACATATGTATGCAATAATACACTTCATGCCAAAATTTTAAAACCAAATAATTACTTGAATATATGTTGAGGAAACTTAAAATCACAGTGTGGCAGAGATGGGCGGTTGTCTATCAGAGGACAGAAGGATATCCTTCCCAGAAAGCGAAGGAGGTTAAGAAGTTTTAGAAGGTGAAATCATCAGCAGAGCCACATGTTCAGAGATGTCCAAGAAGGTAAAGCAGGAAATGACTGCTGGGATGACCTTTGCAAAAGCAATTCTAGTTAAATGGCACCACTGAATATAAGACAAAAGAAAAAAGAAAAGAAAAAGAGAAATAAGCCAACTTCCCATGAAAACTACTGAATTAATGATAAATCTCATGTTTTTGTCGTGCATCTGTAGGCTCTGAAGGGTAGCGCCCTGAATACGAGCCTCACGTGGGTAAGCACAGCACCTATTTCCAAAGGTAGCATCAAATAATCAGAGTGCAAGACTTTGCATTTTCTCTTCCAAGCCACCATGTGGAGGACAGAGGTAATAAAACTATTGGTAAAATAACTGAATGGGGTGAAACTAGACTCATCCAAAAAGGAACAGTTGGTTGCCCCGGCAAATAGCAACATTTTAACAAGTAACAGAGGGAAAAAGCAACTGCTCAACTCTGTTGCTTACTTACAATTGTTCCATAAGAGAGTGATCTTTTTGTTAGCACTGGACAAATACTGGTGAGAGAGAAATGAAGCTCATGTTTGGAGAAGGGGTTGTTGGAGAAGAGCTGAAAGTTCACCTTCTCCCCCACTGAGCCGCCCAACACGGACCCAGAGACTCTACTGCAGAGAGTGCAAACCAACATTCCTGAAGAGTTACAAAACAGGAGATGCTCTGGAGACCACAAAGGCAACTCTATCTAATTTCAAAAATGAGCAGACCTCAAAATATCATCGAGTCATTTTTAAGTACAAAGGAGGAAAGGTGCCTTTACAATGGAGCACCTTGGTGGACACCGCCTTAAACAACCAAGAGATCAAAATAAAATCTCCGACCATGAGATAAACAGATTATCACCTGTCCCCTCACAGAATGCATTGAGCAGGATACGTCACCCATGTAGTATTTTTACCAAAAATGTTTAACCACAATTTGATCATGAAGAAACAATCAGACAAATCCAAATTGAGAAACATTCTAAAAACAACTAAATTAAACTCGTCAGAAATCTTTCAAAACCGTGAAAGATACAAAATGGGGAAATATCTACAGTAAAGGAGACTAACGAGGCATGACAAATAAACACGATATATTAGCCTTATTTAGATCCCAAAGACTTTCTAAAGAATATCACTATGATGACAGGGAAAATCTGAATATAAACCACGTATTAGATACTATGTTAATGATACATTTCTTGAGAGTGATAAACGTAGTTATGTAAAAACTGTTCTTTGTGACTATCTTTCTCATTCCGAAACAGTTCTGCAACAATTATACTTATGTACATTACACATCATAATCTTAAGCAAGATTCTATTTAAAAAGTTAGCAAGTGCTAAGAAGAAGAAATCATGTTTACTAGAAGCCAGCTGCATGTTTACTAAATTAAGTTAGACTAATTTTCATGCGCTTAGAAGACAAGATGTTTCAGAAAACTGGAACAGAATTTAGTTGTGTTTTTTTCCCCAAAAATTCAAAAAATAACAATGTCTACCTTGATATTGTGTTCAGAAACTAAAAAAATGTGAGTTGAATGGTCATATGGCAAAGTGAATTCAAACTTATCTGAATGGATACAATTCAAAGGGCTGACGTCAGCCTTGCGGGAGCCCTCTAGTATTAAGATATAGGAGTCCAGCCATCAGTGGGATAAGAACATGAATGGCACATGAACAAAATTTGTCAGTGACCATGGTCAATATCCTCAGTGACACAGTCCTGAATCCCACAAATCTTGATGTACTAAATGGGTCAAAACCAACAATACGATACTTAATGAACATTATTGGAAGTCCCATTATTATCCATTAGTCAGTATATGTATTTAGAACATGCACCAGGAACTAGGAATAGAAAGGTAAATAGAAAAGTCACAGAACGATGACTCTTGCATGAAAGTTAGACATTTAAAATAATTACAAGTGAGATGAGTTCATGACAGTGTGAAGCACAGAGCTTTGGAAGTGTGCATTGGGGAACCCTAACATAAACGGCCAGGAGAGGCTGTCCCTGAGGGACAGTGTACACCCAGAAAACGTTAGGGTGCTCTGGGGACAACCAATCAAACGGGAAGGCATCACAACAGAGCGGGAGGGGAAACTGGGCGGGACAAAGTGCACCAGCCTGGCAGAGGGACCACACGCATACAGGCCCTAAGCAGAAGTGGCCATGTTATAGTAACCGGCTGAGAGATGTCCAGTGTGGCTAGAGCAGAGAGACCAAGAGGGGACAGCCCCAAAGAAATATACGGTGGAAGGGACAATCCTAACAGCTGCCTCAGTTGAAAAGGGTTACAGGTTTAACCGACTCTACTTCCAATATGGTTCCACAATGCAAGGTGGTTCTTCACTGGATACATCCGGGACGAGGTTGGCCCTCTGTTTATCCCACCCAACTTCGAACTCGTGCTGAGCTCAAATAAACCCAGAGCACTCTGTCTGCTGAAGCCAAATGAGACCCTGACAACCTGGAACCTAAAGAGAAGAAGAGAGAAGATTACACGAGGCATGAGAACCGTCTTCAGGTATCTGAAGGGCCGTCATGTGAAACCGGAATAGTGACTGGGAGGTATGTAGCAAGAGTTAACGAATGGGGCAGTTAACAACGCATATTTAGGTCAGTCTTAGGAAGGCTTTCCTAGCACATACTGGCTGAGGGTGGAATGCCTGTCTGGGAAATGCTGAACCTCCCAGGATGACTCGCAAACAGCCGGGAAGTGTGTCGAGAGAATTCGAGTCCTTGCACTAGGTAAGTAGTAGGCCGTCTTCCACATCTGATACCCCGATATTCTATGATAGTGCCACAGTCCTTACACTGGCAACATACTAGAGAGCTATTCAGAATATTCTAGTAGAAAGAAAGAATTTGAATAAACCAAGTTGATGAATCTATAAAAATAAGATCTATAGCCAACATGGGACCACGAAGTTAAGACTGAATCTTAAAAGTAACTTTAAAAAAATCAAATGTCAAAATGTAAAATGAAGGCAAATCTAATTTTTGAGATGAAGGCAGCTGAGCCATTAAGAACGTGAACTCTGGAGCAAACCTGCGTGGCCCTCGGCAAATTTCTGCATCTTTGTTCCTTATCTGTGTCCTAAGGATAATAGTCAAAAACACCTGGTTTAAAGGGTTGTTGTGAGAATTAGTGAGTTAACAGATTTAAAGTGCTCAGAACGGTGTCTGCCACACAGTGAACCCTACAAAGCCTCTGACACCTGTGATCCATCCCAGCAATTAGATGAGAGAGTCTAGAGTCAGACGAACTTGGACTACACACCCTGGATCCATTGCTAACTGGTTAGGGGACCTTTCCCCATCCATGCATGACATGGTGACGGAGGTATCCACTGGTCAAGGTTCAGGTGCAAATATGAGAAACCGCCGTGGCCAGCATGAGCAGAGAATCGGGAGTTGAGAGAAATCCGTGACGCGCTGCCTGCGCAGGCCCCGGGCTGGGATTTCAGGAGTGACAGCACCCAGAACCCAACCACGCCACTGGTCCCCCAGCAGCGCTGTCTCTGGCAGAAGCTGGAACCAAGGGGATGGGGAAGTCACTGCCCCAACTGCTCACTCCATGACGCTTCTGGAAGGACCTAGCTGTCCTGACCCGCGGGACTTAGTTATTCGTGGGGGCGAGGAGGATCCAACCTGAGAAAAACGGGCAAGAAAAGGGAGCGGAGGCAAGACAAAGTTCTGATCAAGCCTCGTTTATTGTAGGTAGGGGTAGAGTATATAAAGGGGAGGATTTGCATAAGCACGGTTGCCTTGGATATCGAACCGCAGAACATTCCATTTCCTTATATGACCCAAAAATGCAGAAGGGTCCCAGGAGAGGAGGGGGCTGCAAGGTCAGATTAGTTTAAGCAAATGGCTCAAGGGGCCCAGGGCAAGTCAGGGCATGTCAGGGCAACTGACTTTAGGCTGTCTATCCTATCAGATAGCACAGGGCGAGGCAGATTCTGTCCCAAGGCGAAGTTGCCTAGATCTCAGGTATGAGAGCCTTGATAAGAACGGCTCCCCACACCTAGCCATCTGAAGCTGCTACAAGCACAGGCGTGCAGGGCACAGCGCCGGGGACGGATTCCTGCACTGCACCTCCCGCGACCTCCCCCGAGCATCGCCACAGATGAGCAGGTGCCTGCGCCACCGAACGCGCAGAAGCCACAGACACGGACTTGACCGCGTGTCCGGGCTCTGAACAGCACCGAGGCTCATCGGTTCACACACACACCTGGGCTGTAAAGACATGTGAGACAGGGAGGCGAACTTTTCAGCTATCGCAGCCATATAACAGTCTAAAAGGGAGACGAGTGGATATAAAAGCGCTAATCCACGGTATCTATCATCCTATCTCATCACTAGGGTAAGAATTAAATAGGATATGATGCGTGAACAGTACTTCGCCCTGTGTTTGGCAGACAGTAATCACGCAGTATGTTCCTGGGAGACTACCAGCGTAAACTTAGCTGAGTAGGAATTACCTTTCCGTTTCTCACCTAAAATTCAAGAAAAAAAAATAAAACGACAACTCGAAACTCTATTTTCAGTACAACGAAGAAATCCGTAATCCACGGACTCATAAACACACATAAAGCCGTCCAACATTTGCAGAAATCAAGCCACAGTCACACGGGACACGGCGTGGAAAGAAAATGCTGACAGGGCCCAACCACCCAGCTCACGGGAGGTGCCGGGAAGGAAAAAACGGGGTTCCTGCAGGTGGGACCTCGCGCCGAGGCTCAAACGCTATACTGTATGCCCGGAGGGTGAAAATGGCACAGAAATAGAAGTGAGAAAGCTGACAAAGGAGCTCTCCTGGCTAAGCTTTATTTTATTTTGAGAAACAGCGAGGAAGGCGCCCCAGTGACTCACTTTCGGGAGCCAGCTCTGGGTGCGGCTGAGGCTCGCAGTCAGGAAAGCAAAGGCGTGGATGGGAGGGCTCCCCAGCTCCGATTTGGGCCTCTCGCAGCAATTCACAGGTACAGTTTCCTCCCGGCTCCCCTAAAAGCCGCAGGCTCTCTCATTCTGAAACCCATTGGACTTGCCGTTTTTTTCTTTTTTGGTTGTTGTTTTGTTTTCTCTCCTCTAATCCCTATTTTGCTTATTTCAATGGGAAAGTCAGAATCTTCTCTAACTTCTCTCCTTAGGATCTGTGCTCTAGGTCAGTTCATCATCTGTCCATCCTAATGGGGGTTTTCTTTCCATTGTATCACTTGCATTATTGGGCCATAGCTGCGGGTTTGGGCTCAACCCTCTGGCAGCGAGTCTTTCCCAAGGAAAGCCTGGTGTGACTCCATGGTCCACGGGACTATGGGCAAGCGAGACAGTAAGAGGGCAGTAACTGCATGGCACGTGGACCCAGATGCCACGCCATTCTACGTGGGAAAATTCCGAGGAAAGCATCCATCCATTAACCAAGAATGGATTCTAAAAGCTGACAACATGAAGCTTTACTCATGGGCAAAATGTCTGTTGACAATAGAATCTACCTTGGAAGACTTCAGTCTGCCCAAGACCTAGCAGAGATCTCTTTTTTTTTCTCTCTCTCTCGTTAACATCCATCACAACGCATAGTTACAAAAACATTCTCTTCCTGTGATTAGGACTTTTAAGATCAACTCTCTTAGCAACTTTCAAATACGCAATATGTATTATCAACTATGGCTGCCATGCTGTACAGTACATCCCCAGGACTTGTTTATTTTATCACTGGAAATTTGTACCGTTTGACCCCTCGCCCATGCTTGGCGGGAAGACACAGCTACATAGTTCTCCAATGTCAAGAGGACACCCTATACTTAAGACTTAGGAGGAGTGGCAGCTTGGGATAGCAGTTTGGCGTGCAAGCTCTAGACCAGGAACCTGGATTTGTACCCCAGCTCTGCCACTTAGTCGGTGAAGCTACATAATTCTCTCTGCCTCGGTTTCCCCAGCCATAAAATGGAGATAATAACAGCACCTACTTCAAAGTGTTCCTGTGACATGTAAATGAGTTATCTATGCAGAGCACCCAGCTGATTCTATTCAGCAAATACGTGGTAAGCGTGTACTACAGAGCTGCATTCCGTGTTAGGGAATGGGACGATAATAAGGAACGAGACACAATGTCTGTTCTCCAAAAGCTTGCAGTCTGAGCTCCGCAGGAGATCATTCTCCCATATTAAAATAATATCGAAGCACCTGGCGGTATGTCCTAAACTCTGTAACTATTCTCTAGGACACTCCGACCATGAAAAAAAGATGAGCCGAGATATTTTTTACAGGAGATCTTGAAAGCAAATGGGAAAATTGCAGTTATTATTTGGGGCCATCGGTAAGCTACATAATATTTCATTTAGACCAAAATACTTTTCACAGGAATCACTTAGAGAATTTTCTGAGTCCCTACTTCCTGAGGCATGTCTGAACCGAGCTCGGGGACTCAGACGCTAATTCTCCATCTAGGCTGCTGCCAAGCTCCCATTACACCTAAGCTTGTAAGAGACAGAAAGTGACGGATATGTCAACCCACAGTATGCACAGGTGCTGAGAAAACAGATTACATTTCACATAATCCAGCTTCAATAGGAGAAATCCCTAGATTCAGACACAGATCTCTGATTAACGCAGCCACAGAAAGGAAGTTACTAAGTTAAATTAGAGAGGACGGCATGATTGCAGCCTCTGCATCCAGCACCTCCCTCTTTGAAATGATAAAATTGTGATGATAAAAATGAAGATGCCTGAAATCCACTTATCTTTAGGGATTGGTTTACAGATCATTTCATAATTGGCAAACCGAATGACAATGGCCACTCAAGCTGCGACCAAGTAGCATCACGAAATAGGCCTCCAGAGAAGCTGTAAGAAATCTTGAACCTTGCTATTTCTTTCCAATATAATAATGTCCAAGTTTGCTAAGTTAGTTATAAATATTAGTATCTGAGAACCTCACTTAAAGGGAACACAAAATGTTGTTCCTCAGCTCCCTCACCCTGCCTGCGGAGGAAACACGTTTGCTATAAGAGGTGGGGATGCCTCTTTCCTAGGACCGGTCCTGTAAAAGCTCAATCCTTTTGCGGGACCAGGTCCGTGGGGATGTTGCAGCCAGTTCCGACCGGTTTAAGAATTCCCTGTGGGAATTCGATCTTCAACGGAAACAGATCAGTGGCCGAAAGAGGGAGTGTGGTGGCCTTGGGAGTTGAGAGGAAGGCGCACCTGCCCCTCCGAGATGAAGGGGTGGAGATCCAGAGAGACACTCGAGGAGGAAGAGGCCGGGGATGAAGGTGGGAAACCGGCCCATCACGCTCAAGCTGGACACTCGGGGAGCCGCCGCGGGAGCCAGCCAGCCCTCTGGGCTCTGTCATCAGAGCAGGATGCAGCATCAGGGCTCTTGAGCAAGTGTGACACGGACCCTCTGATATATGAACACAGAGGCGCATGAGGCCTCTCGTCTAGGAACTTTTGAACCAAGGGAGGGAAACCACCCGGAATAACAAAGCAGAAAGGAGGGCAGCCGTGCGTCATTGTGAACTCCTGCTGCGGAGTATGGCAAGGATGGCCTTGCCTCCTACGGGCCGAGTATGTTCTCGGAGGGTAGCAGGGCTTACGCCATCTCTGCAGATGCCTCATCCAGCTGGGGCGAGACCTCACAGCAGGAGGTTACAGGGCAGAGAACAGGCTGTTTACAGGAGACCAGTCACCTGGAAAGGATGAGACCTATATTTTGGAAGTGTGTGATGCAGTGGTCCTTTAGAAGGACTTCAAAATTCCTCGACAAAGTGCCCTGCCCTGTAGACGCCCACAGGGCGGCCTGCAACACGAGGCGTCCACCCCTGGGCAGAGCAGCCCCGCCCAGGCCTTTGTTCCTCTCATGACCTACCTCCCCAAAAATCAGAAAAGCAAGGAAGACAAGGAAGAGGAGTGAAATGCAACGGACTGCGCCTTCTCCCCATGGCGGACAGTAGACATTCTAACAACTGCATGAGATAAATTAGTTTTTACTCGGACTGGATTTTTTTTTTTTTTTTTTTTTTAGTATTTGAAAGAGTCACAACTTTAAAGAAAAGGGACTGACCTTCATCACAGCAGAGACCAGAACGTTATTCAGTCAGCCTGAGGTGTGATCACAGAATGGAGAACATGCCAGACAGGGTTAAAAACACAAAGCCACTTACTATCTGTCGGCCAAGACAATCACACTGTACCACAATCCACCAACCAGCCAATCAGAAGCTTTCGTTGAACACCAACTATGTGAGGGAGTGTGCTCCCGCATAAATAACTTACTGTGCCTTTACTACATCTGGCAAAGATTGGGGTGGACAGTGACGGAGCTGGACTTGCCGGTGGCGGAGATACCCCACTAGCTCTGTGCCTGTGACCCCACCCTACACGAACGGGAAGGGACTGAGGGAGAGGCACCTGCTAGACTGGCACCGAGGGGACTATCTGGACAAGGACAGCGGCTGCACCTGATGTCGCTTACAGAGGTTCAGAGTAAAAGGATGATAGCGTCTCAGCACGATTACACCAGGACGAAGTCACATATTTGCCAAGACCACCTTTGCTTTTGGAATCCGACAAGGTCTGATGGCAGCCTGCAAACGTGCGTAGCATCGCTCGGGGAGACACGTGGTCATCCAATGGGATGATGAGCTGGACAAGTTATTGATGACTGGCTATAGTAACTGCAGTGAGAAATGCCATCCCACTTCTGGTATTGGCCATTGGTAATATGCCGATATCTTTTGACTCTTATTTTTCAGGTGTCATAGACTCTGACTAATATTACGTGGGAAGAAATTTCTGGTAACCATGCAGTGTGTAACCATGCAGTGTGTAACAGGCCGGTCGCTGTGCGACTGTAAACCTTGATGACCTAATATTTGGAAAGGTCCCTGGTTATAATGAAGAAAACACAGCAGCCTCATGCCCGACACGCCATGGTGCACTGGGTACATTACTACTCTCGTTTTTGTGGGCAGAAAGCTATTAGATGGAACAGGAAAAAAAAAATGGATTTCTGATGAGAACAAAGCAGGCGGCTTCACACGGCAGGTCCAAATTCCCTCGAGAGCAGCCCGGCGCCGAGGGCAGGACAGCCACGGGAGGCCGGATGGCACACTCAGACTACGTCACCTCGGGGTGTGACGCCCACTTGTTCGCCCTGGCGTGACAGACCCCACACTGCGGGTACGAAGCACGCATCCTAACAGCACTCGGGCCGACAGCGCACAGTGACAATGACACACAGGGGGGGTGGGTTACGCGCATGACAGGCAGCGCTTTGGAGGAGACAGCTTCCAGTGTAGACATCACCAGACGAGCTGGGTTCACTCTGAGTGAGGATCAGTATTCAGAGGAAAAAGAGATGTGTTAACTAGACTAAGAAGAGCCACGGGAATTCTCGTCCGGGAGGAAGGCAAGGGTCAGCCTGGCAGGAAGCCGAGGCTTTAGTGAAGTGAGTCAGCGTGCTAGACCGTGCTGGTACCCACGCTGAGAAAGCACTTCGGTCCCGACCCACTGGCATCTCTCAACCATTTTCCTACAGACCGAGGCCGAGCAGCCACAGGGCGATGGCCCTCTGTCCTGCTGCTGAGGCTTAGGGGCGCGCTCCTGGGATCACGTGGCTCTCCAAACCTAGATTTCCGAGGCAACTGAAAATCACATGGATGCACACCGACTACTGTCACCCCTAAAGCAGATTGGAATAGGATCTGCTGGTGGTGCTGTTAGCAGGGATAGCAACATTCTGGGTACTGCTCGTGTCCTCTCCACAGTGGGCAGCTGAGCCTGGCTATACAAGAGCACACGATAAAACCCATCTCAATACAGGACTCTGAACAAAGGCAGGGTAACAGGCTTTGTCCCCAGACCACGGCCGGTTTTAACGATTCCTGTCCATAATAACGTCTGGAATGGGACAAGCGCCAATTCCGCTGGGAAGACATTGCAAATGCCTCTGTGATTCTTGCTGATTTGTTCTGTAATAAAACTGAATTGTACCGTGACTACATTGTAATGTGGTGTAGCACTGACATTACTAGTGAGATTCCGCTACCTTATGGGAATAACTTATACAATAATACTCATATTGATGGTCCGATGTACTGGAAGAACTGAATTTAGCTAAACATCAGCTCATTTCTATGCTAAATAGTTCTGCACAAGTTTATCACCAGGTACAAATAACAAAAGGTTAAGGACAGCAAGTAATCAAATTAGTACAAATATATCAAAATCTGTATAGGGCCAACACAAAATGAATTAATTGGTTGTTTCTTTGAGTTTCCCCGTACCCGACACTAGATCTTCCAAACATGAGGTATGTTCATGCTGAGGCTATTGCTGTGTCTGTTATATAAATGCTATATTAAATGTAGGTACTATGGTCAATTTAGGAAGAGAGCCTAGTCCAAGGGCCAGAGGTACAGGCTTCATGGGAAAGAGATGACTCAGCAGGCCTGGATTGTTCACGCCCTGCACATTCCCCAGAAATGCCGACTTCAGGTCTGGTCCTCGGCTGGCTTCCCCAGAATATTCTGCCTGAGGACAGCGTGCCTGAAGCCTTGAGCTGCCCAGCATCAGTTTGATCAGATGGTCTGTGCTAACAATGAGACTAACAGTGAAGGCCTATTCTTGCTGTGGGAGCTGGAGTCTGAGAAGTTGAGCTCAGTCACATGTACATTACTAATCCCCAGTAAAGACTCTGGACACCAGAGCTAAGGTGAGCTTCCCCTGCTGGCTACAGTCCACGTGTGGTCACACGTCTTCTCTGGGAGAATTAAGCACATCCATGTGATTCTCTCTCCTGGGAGAAGACACCTGAAAGCTCAGGCCTGGTTTCTTCCTGACTTTTCCCTGTGTGCATTTTCCCCCTGCTTATTTTAATCTGCAGCCTTTCCCTGGAATAAACGATAACCATGAGTATAACCGCTTTTTCAGATACCTGTATGTCCTTTAGTGACGCATGAAGCTTGAGAGTGGCCTTGCCCCCCAGACCATGGAGTAACCAGGGAATGCTGCATGGAGGAGGCAGAATGGGGGCTGTGTCCTGGAGGATGATGGGTAGCTATCCTAAGGAAGAAGAGATCATTCAAGACAGCAGGGCAGTTGGACGTGAAGAAGGAAGTCCTCTGCAGCAGTTAGGCATCTTGCAAGGGGATGAAGAAAGAATTTCATCTCATGTAGAATCTTTATGGATTCCTGGGATTCTCTCTCTATGACCACTTTCTAATCCCAGAAACAAATAATAAGAAACTTTATGTTTTGTTTTCCAAGACTTATTCAATAAGTTTGGAAGCTCCTCACGAACAATTCTCTAGTTCATTCGACTTCCCTACGACGGCACTGAAACTCTTGTATTTTGAATGTGGATAAGCTGTGAATTTCATCTTTCATAGATCCTAGGTCTTTCATTTTACAGATGAAAACCCGCAAACACAGGCCTCCCTTGACTGTCACTTTTTTTTTTAAGAAAATTCACAAATTGTGCCACATGGTAGATAGAATATGTACTATAAAAAGTTAGTCTACATCAGCTGTCACCAAAAGCATCTGAATTCTTTTTGTTTGGCCAAGGCTTTTTGCCAAGCAGCTAAAAATGTTTTATGTGGACACTTGACTTCCTAATAAAGCTCCTAGATCATGTCTATGAAAAAGCCCTGTGAGTTATTTTCATTATCCGACCCCAATTTGCATGATGCTCTAATCGTACCGACGTCTACACCACAAAAAGGCCTCCTTTGGGTCTTTCCTATCACCTCTGCTCTTAGTCTTGCCTCTGACTGCCTCCTAGTTGGAAGAAATTCTTTCTTGGCTCTCTGGCTCCCCAATCCAGGACGCTGAGCTGTCAGAACGAAGGCCTTCCACGATTGTTTCAAGAGCTGTTTTGTTTTTTTTTTTTTTTTCCCCTCAGAAGCACCAAGAAAATTCTGGTTAACTTCCTATAGGAGTTTCTCTTCTGCATTATATATGGGAAAATATAAAATAAGAGTTAGGGGAAGCAACACCTCTGCAGGAGGCAATTGATTGAAGAGTATTTCTCTGGAGAGAGCACTGAACTCAATTGATTCTTCTGATTTGCTTCCTAGTTAAGATGGACCTTTCGAGATCCAACAGTTCTCGTGAGTTCGTACAAATAATGAGACTCGGACGAACACAAGGCAGCAAACTAAACAACAAACTGGAACCTCCAGAGCTATTAGTTCTCATTCCTGTATTAAAATATTATAATCTGGTCCAAGTCCACTGATGTCCTTCTGCGTTTGTGTCCCAGGGTATGGGATAGCACCGGGAGTATTAACTTATCTCACAGGTGGCTGCTTGAAAGATTATTAATAAGGGAAACTTTAAAGAGTTCTCCCAGCAGAAAAACACATGAATGATTTTCAAGTATCATGGTGTAAGTGTGCTGTAGTAGAATCTACAACAGCCTCTCACATTTGTGTTTACACTGACAAGAATGACAATGTTGGCATATAATCTGTGTGAAAGTGACAGCAGCAGTCAGCCAGGGGCTTGCCTTGAATCTCAAGGTAAAGCAGGATGTCTTAGGTACTTCTGAAGTTGGCACTCTCAACTACAACCCATCTCTAAACCCAGGAGATTCATTTAACTTGTATGAATTAGTCGCAATGGAGTGAATTTTACCTGAGACTTTGTCTAAATTGTGGGGTTTGCTCTGTTCTGTAGGCACCTGGCACCTGACAGATTCTAATTTCAATATTTTCAAATCATTAGTAAGATTGTGCTAAGCTTTCATTTCAAATGCCTTTAATCACTTGGTATAATCTGTCGCAACAAAATTTTTCTATTTTTAATACTTTTTGATTGTAAGGAATGAGAAAGATAATCTGAAATTAAGCGAGTATAAACGGCAGCAGAAAACAACAAACCTGCATCAGAAAAAAAAAAAAAGATAGATCTATTGGAAATCTAGGATCAGATAATCTCTTCACAAGCCAAATTCACCCTCAATGCCCCCTTGACGATTTCTGAAACTTACAAGTTCAGAAAGCGTTTGACACTGAGCTGCATCTGTACACGACATACTTACCATGAATGATGCACTTTTCAATCACGTGACGGTCCCTGTGACTCCATTCCACTCAACCCCAATCCCTGAGCCGCATCCTGGAGGCACTCGGCCTAACAGACAACCCCGCACACCGTGTAAACGCAGGAAGAGCGGCGACACACAGCAGCATGCTCACAGTGCTCGCTGCAGCCCCACTTCCTCTGGGGGGCGGGGGGCTCTCCTGCTCACGCATCAGTGACAGCAGGCGGCCATGATTCCACAGAGCCAACCCATACCCCTAACCCAACGGGAGAAAAAGGAAATTGAATTCCCCTAGTCTACACACATGTGTACAGTACAAACATATTTGTTTAAACGTGAATATATATATATAAGCGAGAATCCAAATATAGTAAGAGAAGCAAGAATCTGAGCCAAAAGCTTAACTTCCCCATTTCTGCGGAGGGTGGGTCACAGGCAAGACCCTGCAGAGACGGGGAGAAGGGTGGCATGACGTAAAGGGAGGCAACGTGTGGGAAGCCTGTGAGCACTTCATCCTGGGTCGTGTTCCTGCCAGAAAAGTGGGATTTTTACCTAAAAGCACGACTGAGCACGGTGATAGAGCCTGACGTTTGGCTGCCGACAGCCTGCCCCCTCCCCAGCCTCTCTTCCCCGCTGTCCCACATCCGGCCGCACTGTTAAGAAAGCCCAGGTGTTCCCTCCCTCGGTGCCTACGAGAAGGTCCAACATGCAAGCCCCAGCCCGTGTCGGGGAACCTTCACCCCAATCCCACCCCAAACCATGATAAAAGCCAAGCCAACCTCCTTTCCCTGCTCCCTCACCCCATGCTCGGACCTGCTTGCCAGCCCACACTGCTCTTCCAGAAAGCCTCGTAATAAACCTTTCCTACGCCACTGGGTGCATGTGTGGCATCGCCAGGTTTCAAACCCGAACCGAATTTGGGGGACGTGGAGAAGGACACCCTGTCTCTGCGGGGGAGGGGAGGGGGAGGACCAGGACACGGGCCATCTATGCTACGCAGGGCCATTAATAATTGGGTGAACTATTAAGAGGGCGAACTAGGATTAGAGTCATTCCCACTTCCACTGTTGAGTATGGCATTTTTATTTGTCTGGGAACAACTGGCAAGAAGTATTTTATAGCGCTGTCCATGTAAAAATGATTGCAACTCTTTTATCGGAAGAGACTCTGGAAACGAAGACCCTGATTTCTCTACGGGGATGTCAGCCTCCATCCAGACATCTAGAGAGACTTTACTGGGCAGCCCAGCATTTAGGTACCAACTCCTTATACTGTAAACACACACAGAATAACACATGAGGTGAAACGTTTGGCTAATAAAATTTAAAACTAATATTATATCATATGGTCCCATATAACTACCTATCATACTATTTTTCTACACCAATTGATAAGTTGCATCCAAAGAATAGATGAGTCTTGATTAAATATGGCGGTCATTTAGGGCTAGTGAAAATTTTTTAAAAATGGGCTTTTTATGAAAACCTCAATCTGTTTCTATCTTAATAAAAGCAGAACAAACTAAAAAAGACTCAGTAGGAGATATTTATGAGACATACAGTAGCGCCACCTGGGCCTCAGGCTAAAAGTGTTTACAAAGGAAGAATAAAAAGGCAGAGAGAAATTTGTAGGGCTGACTCCAGTACTGCCCCCTCCTGGTGGAGGCTAGGGTTGCACAGATTACCTCCTGAAAACCTGAGGCTACAGGGTATTAAGTACATGAATTGAAACGGTAACAAACATCTTTATGTACTGAAAGTTCTTCTTAAACCTGAGCACTGGGTCATTAGTAGTTGTGACTGTGTCTATCTTTCCTACTCCTCACACGGGTCTCCTAAGAAGTGATGTTAATTCCAGACATAAAGGAAGCTTGGGCTTGGTAGAACTGCTTCTTATTACCTTTCCACTTGTCTTCTTGAATACCTGTGCACGTTTAAAACAAGCAGATGTTGTATGTTTGTTGAACAGGTCTACAAACGATAAGTTCGAGGAGTCTGTTTTCTTTTTTTTATAAAAAATAAATATAATGAGAGCTGCGCTACAGAGAAAAGGGCTTTCTCAACGAAGGACTGAACTTCCAACCCCTGGAGATACTCGAGTGGAAGCCATCTGTCACGGGGTCGTAAACAGCGTTTCCCGAACGGGAAAAAGACCGGAATACATGACTCATAAGGTCCCCTTCCCCTTCCAAAATGTGATGACTTCCAAAATGTGGGCAGGGCAACATGCTGTGAACTTGAAAACTTTGTCCTCTTAAAAAATTATTTCGCTTTCGTTTCCAAAATGATGTTTCTAAGGGATGTGACATCGATAGCCCCCTAGAGGAGAGTAAAGACAACTACCCAACCTTGATTTCTCCTCTCTAAACCATAATGTCGGATTAAGAGCTAGGGGTGGAGGTGTGGTGGGAAAAAATAACGTAGTTAATAAACCTTATGGCACAGCCAGCACCATCAGTCCACCAACGGGTGCCTATTGAGTAGCTATCGTATCGCAGGCATTGCAGGAGATGAAGGCTGTACAGATACAAGGTCCCAGGCTCTAATGTCTTTAAAATATGTTTGAACAAATAAGACATAAGAAGTAAATGCTCGTAAATAAATGAAGAGGTTGCAAACTAATTACCAGGGACTAGATCCAAACTGCCTGCCTCATTCGATCAACACAGGGGTTTCAAAATTTTTTAATTAGAATGCCATTAGGCAGGACACACACCTTTCTATTCTCCATGTCACCATCCCTCACTGTATTATCCTGGCCCAATACGCGCATTTACCTACGTCAAACACCTGACCCCTGCAGGCGGCTGCAGTTTTGACACCACAATCTACGATATAAAAGATTAATTGCAGCAATATCATGAGATCTTATAATGGCTACTTTTAAATAAATGTCACAAACAAGAAATACTAGTGGGGGGTGGTTAGAGGGAGGCAAGATCCTGAGTTTTCTCAAAGGCTTCGTGCAGAAGGAAAATTTTTAATTTGCGTTGTAAAGAACGGGAAGGACTTAAACACACAGAAAGAAGATGAGCCGTCATCCCAGACACTGTGATGACAGGAGTAAGTCAGAGGTGGAGAAGTAGGAATCGTTAGCCAGGGAGACGAGCTGAGAATCGTGGAGAGTGGAAGAAGGAGGTGAGGGTGAGAAGTAAGACGCGATCCAACTGCGGAAGCCAAGTCACAGGAGCCAGAGGTCTCGACTGAAAGTGACCGAAACCCAAACCAAAGCAGGTTACTCGAAAACAGGGATTTATTGGTTCCTCCACCTGATAAGTAAAAGGTAGAACTGAATTCAGACATGCTGGATTCAGCCACTCAAGTGACATGTTCGGCTCTTTTTCCTCTTCCCTTCTCACTCTTTTCATTCTTGCAATCACTTCTAATTTCTTCTCTGTGTAGGTTCCATCCTTCCTTCCTTCCGTCCTTCTCTCTCTTTCTCTCTCTCTTTCTCTCTCTCTCTCTCTCTCTCTCTCTCTCTCTCTCTCTCTTTCTTGCAGATGGGCCACCATCATGAGACCGAGCCCCTGGCCTCCATGAGACTCAACTTCTCCAGCTCCACAGCCCAGCAGAAAGAAATATAACTTGCCCTCTGAGGATTCATTTACGGGCTTAAGGGCAGGGCTCTGAGTCCAGGGAATTGGCCCCAGGATCACACGCTAAGCGCTGTGACGACGCATGCGCACTGGGCAGCCATCCTAAATTAAGGCACTGAGATGGCTCACTGGTGCCTTCGGGCTATGGAAACCCACGAAAGGATTTAAGCCTGTAAAATAAAAAATTGCAATGGCCAAAGCATTCTCTTAAGAAGTGTACATCATGAATTGGAGGGAGAGGCAAAGGAATAATGGGGAGGCCAGTTAGGAGACTCATCCAGGAGCCTAGGACTGGGGACATACAGCTTAGACAGAAATGGAGAAGGGCAATAAAATATATACAGATGTGAGAAATATTTAGGAAGAAAAATCAAATGAAAAATCAAAATACTATGAAAATTGATTGGATATGGGAGGGAGGCTTTCAACAATAATTCGTTCGATAAATATTCATGAGTGTTACTTCTGTTTGAGATACTGTCCCAGATACTGATAAATACGGCAGACGAGACGAGCCGTCTGCATCACAGAGCTTCTGTTCCTCTGGGGAACATGGGAGCGAGAAATAAACACTGAGAAATAAGTAATATAATTCCAGTCTCTAATAAACGCTCTGAAGGGAAAAAAAAAAAAAAACGTGTACATGGCAGGGAGCATGGTGAGAGGAAGGTGCCAGTTTAGATAAGGCAGTTCTGAGAAGGCTTTTAAGGGAGGGGACGCTCAAGCTGAGAGCTGAGCGCATCAGGGTCTGGGAGAGAAGTATTCAAGGGGAAGGACCAGCCCGTGAAAGACCCTGAGACAGAAACAGGATTGGCAGAGGCGAGAGAGATGGAAAGATAGCTCTGCTGGAGAAGCTGGCATGAGGGGAGGAACTGGCACGAGAGATCAGTGTGGGGCCTAGGCCAGAGCTGGCAGGGGCTCCTGCGCCACGGGACAGAGGGCGGATCTGCCTCTAGCCGCCGTGGAAATCCGGGGGAGGATTCAGAAGCAGCGGCGTCTCCTGCAGGCTGCACGCGGAGCGCCCAGGCTGCGTGTGCAGAACGCACTGAAGGCCAGAGCGAAGCAAGAAGAGGTTCCTGCGGTCCAGACACCAGATGGCGGCTCAGGCTGACACGCTGGCAGTGGAGATGGTGTCCCACGGTCAGAGGGCTGAGTGACATGTGGCATCATCAGGAAGAGGGAACCAGAAATGGACCATCGTCCCTGTCCCAGCGCCCGCGAGCGCCCCCTTCCCACTCTGCGGTCGCTGGGGGAAACCTGCGAACTTGTGCTAAGCGCGTAGAAGTTTTAACCAACAGTGGAAAACTGATGACAATAGCTATTTCTGATATGGGAAAGGCCCTAAAGGATGCCTGCAAAGAAAAAGAATGGACGAGAAAGAAATATAAAAAATAAATCAAAATGAATATTTTAGATGAAAAATTATTTCACAGAAGAATTCTTGAAAATGTCATTAAAAATGAGTTCCTTTTGGCCTCTGGCTTTTTACAAGTTTTGCACAACAGAGAAGTCATAAGTCTATCCCTTTCCTTCACTTTCTTCTTTCTATTGAATTTTTGGTGGTTCTTTTAGAACAAAAAATGTCGCAGAGACATTTCTGTACATTGCTGTTAAACAAGTAAATGTCTACCTACAAATCTTATAAACAGGATTTTGGCAGAATGTTTAAAAGTAAAACATTCTGCATCCTTTATTCATTCTGCTAGTTACAAAATTAATCCTAAAGAAACTTAAATATGTAAAAATATTTATATAAAAAGTTATTCATTACAGAATTTCTATACGTATCAGTTAAAATCTGAAATGCTCTAAATGAACAAAGATAGGGATTGACACCAACGTCACAGCTTAAGTCTCCTGTATCTTCGTCGGCTGGGGCGGGGTAGCGTGGCGAAATCCCACAGCAAGGCCCTTCTGGGGTTTCACTGGGTTAAGGAAAACCCTTCATCTGTCCCTGGCCATGACCCTAGAGTGACAGCGAAGATGTGAAATTGTGGCTTTGTCAGAAGGAATTGTTGGATCGTTTGTTTTTCAGACCTCAAATTTCAGTTTTGAAAGGAAAATAACTAATAATAAAAAAAAAAAGAAAGGACCAAAACAATAATAAATTTAAAAATCAAGTGGAACTATAGGTTCATCATCTTGGGATTGAAGCCAGGGGTTAGCCCCTGACACTGAAGACGGAGCCACTGTGTCAGCTGTTGACATTTGGATCCTAGAATCATCTGTGGATTGCAATGTTGCTTTTCTCACGTGTTATTGGACCTTATTAGGTATCTATTGGTTTTGTTCCTTGAAATGTCTAAAAATATTTAGTCTCAGCCTTCATCAAGTTTAAAGAAGGGACCCAAGGGGCCACAACAGAGAGCTGGTTGTCACTGGCTGCCTTAGTTTCATGTCAAGAGAAGGGGGGTGATGGGTGGGCAGAGGCATGAGAAACGGAACAAGAACGTTCTGAAACTGTGTCAATAGCTGTCCGTGACACCAGCACTCTGTCTCCTTCGGGCCACCTCTGAATTATTTTTCACAATTAATGGAAGAACTAAAGAAGTAAATGTCAGAAATTTAATTGCAGGTGCTAACAACCCTCAATACTTGAGGCAGAGAATTTAATCTGATGGCTTCATGTACCGAACCAAAAAAAAAAAAAGAAAGAAAGAAAGAAAACACCATGTGTTTATATTTTAATGGTTTTCATTTTTAATTAGTGACTTCAAAGGTTTTTAACAAACCTGAGTGTGGCCCCTCAAATATCATATAATTTTTAATTAGTTTCCAGATCTCTCCAGTATTTTACAGAAGGCATTCGGGGCTTATTTTCCTCTGAGTGACAAACGTCTTAATACATGTGACAAAACCCACTTCGGAACTTTTTAAAATACAGATGTGTTATACATAAGATTTTCATTTTGATGACTCTGGTTGAAGATTTAGTTAAAAGGTAACCATGTGCCCTTGGCTATGATGACATCTGTATCACTTATTTAGTTAGCAGAATTCTCCAGAGACATCATTCATATTTAACAAAACCTATTTGGTGCAATCAAAGCTGTATTTTAATGTCCTCATTTGCAGTATTGTCTTAGAACGTTGGCCTCTGCTTCGGACCCTGAGAGAAAAAGAAACAACTCAGATCCTTTATATTTTTCGGTTTCCTCTGACATTCAGTAGTTTGCCATGACTGCAAAATGAGACTTTTTGTTCCTTTATGCACGATGAGGTAGGCTCGTCTCTGGAGACTATTTTACAGCAGAGAGATTCCCACTCAAGGAAGCGTGAGAGGACATGGACAGCACTACAGGGGTGGACTCTGGCTCTTTCCAGGTGTTTGAAGGGACATTTTCATCCCAAGGACAGAAATGCATCTCATTCTTACCATAAAAGACTGATATAACCAAAGATCCAAGTCCAATGTGGAATATAATCATGATTTAAGCCATGTGAACGATTGCCACCCATGTGGTGGGGACACAGATGACTTCACTTGCATAAGTGATTACCCCCAGGTCACACTGCCCCCCAGCCCCCGGAATCATAATAGTTCAAGACAGGACAGCAAAGCCCAGTGTGCTGTTTTGACATTGGCTGAAGAATCGGAAACTTCTACAGCACAGCTTGAAAGTATTTATTTTGAAAAATACTGTGGTGACTGACGGCGGCCATTAGCTTGTCCCTGTTGTGATCGTCCTTTTTTTTCATTTTGTGTGAGATTAATTTGTGACTGAGATTTATTAGCCTCAAGGAGGCTGGGGTTGATGAGATTTTGCTGATATACTGCATAGAACACACATCAAGTCAAAGAGAAAAGATGAAAAATTGAAATGATAAAGTTACGTTGCCAGCTTGTGGCTGAGGTAATTGGAGTAGCTTGTGTTGTGCTGTGCCGTGATGGGTGGAAATAAAATATGTACAAATTTATCTAGATCATCCTTCTGAAGGAAAGGACTGCAAAATACATTCCCTCTCTCTTTATGTGTTGAGGAAATCTCCTAATTCTTCGTTGACAGTGATACTGAAGCAAAACGAAAATGAAACCCATTCAGAATAATTTCCAGAAGGGAAACCGGCCCTGTTATCCATGGAAATACGCATGAGGGTTAGCACAGATAATTGAAATATGAGCGTAATGTAAAAACAGCATTTTGTCTATTAGGTTAAACCGCAACTCCATATAACTCTGTGATGAGTTCTTTTTAACAGAAAGGAAATAGCAAAATGAATTCAGTTTTTTTAAACCTGCCCAACTTCCCCTCTGATGGAGATTCTAATTATCCGTGAAACGCCTAAAAAAAATACAGGCGTACCAGCATATAAAGGGAGTAAAAAGGGGGCCGTGCCACAGAGCGTGAGGGCATCAGCTCCGCAGGGACAGTGCCCCTTGGCTCGCTGGCATGTCTGTCCCCTGCGCCCGGAACTGAGCTGACACCTGGAAGGTGCAGGTGGCCTTGGCTGAATGAGCGAAATGCCCACCGACCCTTCACAGCTGAAAATGCCCCAGGACTGAGGGCTGAGGGCTGAGTCGTTGCTGTGGGTAAGATCACAGCCATGCCGTCACTTGGGAGAGCCACCTGGTATGCCCTGTGTCACGTGGAACGCTGGAGCTCTATGCAGTGGCCCTGGGGAGTGGCCCACGACCAGGTCTGGCGAGCGTGGGTTTGCACGGCGTGACGGGGTGGGGGCAGGTGGTCACCTGCACCGCCTCCCGAGCTGCAGGGTCATCCGGGTTCAGAGGCTGGCCCGCCCCCTCCGAAGCCACAGTGACACTCCAGGGCGGCTCTGGCACCTCGGTTGTGTCATTCTCTAAGTCACTCGAACACGTAACAGCCGCCAGGCATTACGGGCCCTGCCCAGAGCTGCTCGAATGAGAATCCGGACATCGCTGGCCTTTGCACCCTTTTCTAAGCGAGTATTCTCACGCCAGCAAGATCAGGTTTAAATCAGCAAAAAGGACGTCAAAGGGAGAAGAAAAGCACCACAGGGAATTCTGAGGGACGTCCGTGAAAGCTAATGCGCTTCGTTTTGGTGAGCGAGGCCTGTAGGAACTGACGGCGCCCACCAGAGCCCAGATCCGGGGGGAGGCATGGGGAGAAGTCCTTCCTATCTGTACCCACGGGAATCCGCTTCCTTCCACTTCACACTGCCCTCCACATAACCCTGACGGCAAACCAGGAGTCTCTGCCCCCAATGTGCATTTTTCTTTCAATGCCCCCAGGATATTTTTTACCCTAATCCTGAGAAGAATCTACCACTGTGTTAGTATTTATTTTCTCTAGTTCCCTACACAGTAGCCTGTGCTCCAAGGGGCACCCAAACCATATTTCATGTGTCCTGAATGAGGGCTCGCTGGCACCGAGGGACCCCATGATGGCCCTGTTCTCTCCCAAGACAACGCCAATGACAACAGAGAACACCTAAGACCCTTTTCGGCATCAGTCCCTGGAAGGACATCAAAGTCCCAAACTGCCCAAGCCGACAAAGCGTCTCATCAACCCGGGCTTGGCTGAGAGTGCTGGTTCTGGTATTTATCAGCTGGGTGACCTTGGACAAGTCATCTAATGGTTGTGAGGCTTATTCTGTTCATACGTTAAATAGAAATACAACAGAACCCACCTCCAAAGGCCAAAGGCCACTGCGGTGATTCATTGTGTGTACTTTGCACAAAGTACTCATACCAGCTACAATTTAGGTGGGTCTTGAAAGCATTATGCTAAGTGAAATACACCAGTAGCACAGACCAGATACTCTGTGGTTCCACTCATGTGAAAGTCCAGAATGGACAAACTGATGACACAGAAAGCAGATTCGTGGTCACTTGGGGCTGGCGGTGGGATGAAGGGCGAGGAAGAGGATAGCTAAGGGATACGAAGTGTTTTTTCTGCTGATTAAAATTTTCTAAATTTGACTGTGATGATGGTTGCACATATCTGTGAATATGCTAAAAACCAATGAATTGTATACTTTAATGGGTGAATTGTAAATATGTGAATTATATCTTAATAAAGTTGTCTTTAAAAAGACATTTAAACAGTGTCTGTCACCTATTTAATAGCTGAAAATGTCTATCATCATTTATTAATTCATTCCACAGATACTTATTAAGTTCCTATTATAAATCTGGCACTATTCTTCTTTTTCTTGTTATGATAATTATTTGTATTCATATTTACATTTTAAGTTTTCCATGTATGTGAAATATGCATACGTTTTCATAACGCGGGAAAAGTCCAGAATGTTATTGTGACTACGATGAAAAGATAAAAATCAATGTAGGTGAATAAAGTGTTTTAGGTGGAAAGTGTTTGCCTGAAAAAAATAATCACTGAAAGTCTGCAACCAAATAGGTATGTTGAGAACACCAACAAGAAATGTCTTCATTTATTCAAAACTAGAGCTAACTTATTTATAGTCAACTTAGAAAGTTTGTCAAATGAGAAATACATAATTTAGTGACAGCACAGTAATTCTATGTTTCGGTGGATCCGAACAGTTCATATTGAAGAAACGTAGAAATGAAATTCTTCATTGAATGGTTTAAGCCAAATGACAAACAGAATCTAAGAGCCGTATTTGAAGCTCAGAAGATGGTAGACAATTATTCTAAGCAGCAATACAAACAGCATCATCCCTACTATATTTCCCGTGACTTTTATAAAATAATCGAATCCCACTTCCTCTTGCCCTTGTCTCCACCTTCACTCACTCATTTCCATCTTCCACCGAAGATTGCAGGGAGCGGGTAAAATAATGGAATTCTAACCAAAAAATTATAGAGAAGACAAGGAAAAATTAAAACACTAAAAATCTATGTCCAAATGGGAAGTTCTTTTACAAACACACACACACACACATACACTTGGATCTGCTTCGGCAAGTGCAGAGATTTAAATGGTGTTGGGTTATGCCAAGCCGGCGTGTGTGCCAGCTCAAAGCTGGTTGTTTTTACCATAATTGCAGCCCTGAGCACAAAGAGTACAAAGAAGCAAACTAAAAAGACGAGGCAGCCAGCGGCCAGATCCCCTCTGTGAATCCTAACTCCTCTGTGTTTCATTTCAAATCAGAGACACCGCTCACCAGAGTGCTCCCTTGACTTTCTAGTAAATTCTCAGAGACCCTCAGAGAGCATTGACGGCACCTGTAAAACCCAATTTCTCCTAAAGATTTGCTGATATCTTGGCTGCTGAGGCTGGAACACAGGTCAGAAAAGTAAGTGCGTGCTGGTGAAGGACTTTTATTTTAAAATAATGCTCTCCTGATATCCTCTTTCTCCATAAACACTCCATGGGTTTGTTCATTCACACTGTCTGCTAAACCACTGGAAGCCAACGAAAAAAGGAGGAAATTGCCCTAAAAATAAAGGATCCTAGGAAGTATTTTTTCCTTATACACATATTTAGGATTTCTTCACAAGTACATATTCTGAAGCAACCAAAGGAAGGAAGAAAGGAAGGAAGGAAAGAAGGAAAGAAGGAAAGAAGGAAAGAAGGAAGGAAGGAAGGAAGGAAGGAAGGAAGGAAAAAAGAAAGAAAGGAAGGAAAAAAGAAAGAAAGAAAGAAAAAAAGAAAGAAAGAAAGAAAGAAAGAAAGAAAGAAAGAAAGAAAGAAAGAAAGAAAGAAAAAGAAAGAAAGAAAGAAAAATGAAAAATCTAAAAGAGTAGGGATTTATTCAAAGTCTATAAGCGAATTTCCATGAGGATCACATTCATTTTTCTTCTTGAACATATGGCTAACTTACTTGGCCAGCTATATTAATACCTCAGTTAATTTAAAACATTAATAAAATTTAAATTGTTTACAGAAGCAAAATGTTGGTTTTATTTTTATAGATCAGCCTATATAAAGCAAAATAATAATAATCCCAAGTGCGTTTTTCTTTCTATTAAGACATAAATATTTTGATGAATAAAATTTCCTGTGTTACTAGTATAACTACGCCCTGTAAACAGAACTACATTTTATCTGAATGCAGTTGACGAAATTCTTGCCAAGTGCCTTCCTCCTATGATAGCCTCATGATGACTTGCTAGCTCGACCCTAAGTTTCTTGAGAAAAGTGAGTTTCTTATTTTTCATTTGTAACCGTCTTACCACATACAGTGTCTGACACAGAGTATGGATCCAAAAAATTGTTTGTGCAATAAGTGAATTACCACCTGAGTTATTAATGTGGGCATGGCATCATTTTAGAGATCTCTGACCAGTGAAGGCAACTTCTCTCATAAAACGTCAGTCTAAACTATCACAGATTTTCACGGACTAATGCCCAGGTTACCACTGAGAAGGGCACTTCACTCTGCTTCCCCTTTCAGAAGGCTTTGATAGTTGCTGGGGAAAAGGAAGGTCATTCAAGGTCATTTTACTCTGTCTCAGCAAATATTTCCTAATACTTTTGGGATTATGATGAGAATAGCCCAGCTAGTCTCTTAACTGCCCCCCTAAATGTCGTTGCCCACTATTTCCCACTTTGCTCCCAGATCCAGCCCTGCTGTCGAGGGAACCCCGATCAGGGTAGACAGAGAATCGGACGCATACCCTTCCTCCCTGCCATCGCATTGCTGGCAGTGAGCCTGGGATGGAGGGGACGCACGCCCGGGGCTCCTGACAGCTGCCAGACCCATACTCTGTCTCGCTTTTTCTTTCGCGTGCTTCATTCTTTGCTTTCTGTTCGGGATATGTATTGACTTTGTGGAATCACTGCAGCGAGCTGTAAATGATGCATTTAATGAAAAATCCTTGCCTAGCTCTCCGAGACAGAACGCAAACAATGTAGGACAATCATCGCTGTGCAGTGATGGGTGTTGCAACGTCCATTCTGCTTCACCAGCGAGGCAGGTGTACCAACTGGAACTACTCAAGGGTATATTGTAAAAAATATTAACTAACGTTTTAATGGTATTATTTATTGTTTCTCCTCTCCCTATCGCGGTAATCCTTTATTCTTAAAGGTTGGAGTCTCTTTTGGCTGAATGCCCCAAATCCTATATCCTGAGAAGATACACACAAGGATTCTGAATGATTACTTTTTTGAAGGAATTACATTAAAATTTTGATCTCTGTGGAGCTCTGTAGTTATTGCTACCATCCCTGTATTTCCACATTGAACTTTAGGTTATTGAAAAGACAGAGTATTTTTCTTCCAGTTTCTCTTTCTTTCTCTCTATTCTTTTCTTTAAAAAAATACAATAAAATAAACAGGATTTGGCCTTTTCCAGCAACGCCAAGAAGTACAATCCCAGGGACAAAGTCTAATCGAAACAGGTGCCTGATGGTGACAGAGAATGTGATGGGAGGGCCTGGTCCGGAGGAGACTGCAGATCCCTGTGGCTGCTGCCCTGTCACTCACTCACACTAGCGGTGAAGGAAAGCACTGTCGCTGGGTCTCACGTCCTCCGGGCAGACGGCGCACAATGCCTCGGCATGCTGAGCGTGCTTCTCCCGCTGGAGCCCGACTCTGCGGTCCACCAGCTGGTGTGCTAAGGGGCACCCCCCATCGCTGAACAGCCCTGAGACCAGAACGACATGGCACCGCCAACAACGGTCACGGGGTGAGCGGCCCAGAACTCTTCCAGGAGCTCCTGGGGCTACTCCCTGCTGACCTGGAGCTCTGCAGGCCCCAGAGAGGAGCTGGTTTAGTGATGACAGCGGCAGCTGCTGCCGCCTGATCGATCACCAGTGCTCACTGCAGGTGGAGCAGGCTGCCTAGCTGTCCCCTGCACTTTCCGGAAGTCACAAACACACCAGTCGCCTTGTATTCATATTACCCGAGGCCCATCCTTCTGTGGACAGGATCTTCCTGCGATGCTCTAGTTTTCAACGGTTTAACTGCTCTAATAAATATCTGTCCACACGGCAGCCCCGTGCTTTTCCTTATGCAAATTACTATCACTATATTAATAAAGGGACAGTTTCTAGTGTTTGTTTTTGTTTGTTTGGTTGGTTGGTTTCGGGTTTTGTTTTTTGGCATAACCCAACTACTATAGAGCACATTTGCAAGTGAAGACAAAAATATTCTCTATATGATACCTCAAGATTTGGCCAGTTCTGTTGGGGGAACAAAATGAATCAACCATGGTCTGGGTGTCATATAAAGAAAGTCACTTGTTGACACGATTTTGTTGTTGTTTGTTATTTTGGCTTGACACAGATAGAGTGGAAATGGTCACTCATTTTTTTCTATTTATGTCTAACTTTGACAGGTGTCCTGAGGCTCCAGAATGGCATGTTAGAACATACCTGAGCCTTCAGAGAAGACTGATTAAAACTGTCCTTAGAAAATCTTACTTCTGGTCATATCTAATCATAGACACGTGGAGATCCATACAGGATGACTAGAATCCTAGTAATTCCAAATATTAGAGGATTCCTCATATTTATAAATGTTTTTTATTTAAATGCCTCCCTTAATTTCCTATCATTGAATAGATTATTAAAATAATTCATATACAATTTACAGATGCATATTTTCTCCGAACTCTATTTCTAGAAATATACCATATCGATGTCGTACAAACTCAGTATGCTCACATTCCATTTTATTTGGATTGTCATTGTTTTATCTTTATTTTTCTATTTGTTTCATCGATCATACTGGTACCTTTGGAGCCTAATACGTCACTCACTCCCCCACATTCAAGCTATGCCAGGATGAAGGGATGTTATCACCTCAAATCTTGTTTCCGTGCTTTCTCTTTCTCTTGAAAAAGAAAATTCTTTTCTTTACTTCTACTTGCTTCTTCCTTCTCCGATAATCTTGTGTGCTTGACTCCAAAAATATTTTACTGCATGATATTTGGGAGATAAAATGTGCTGTCACTTCCGACGTTTTCCTGGCAAATAGAGCCTTCTCAGGAATATTGCATTGGCTTTATGCAGAATCCTGCTGTATAAAACATCGCAGATGACATTGATACTTCACCCTGGCTTTTCTATTTTCTGATGCTTTTTAAAGATGACTTGAATGGTCTCACTCTAAATCCCCCAATTTCTGTTTTGTAAGTACAAACCTTCTTTGACACCGTTTTGTGAAGCTTCACTGGTTTTCCACGTAAGAAATTCAGCTTCTCTCTCCCTACTCCATCATCTCCCTCGCCACGCCCCTCTGGTCACCTGTCTCTTCCAGCTTCCTAAAAGCATCTGCTCTGCAGCAGACACCCCTTTCCATCAGGCAGGTCCAATGAGAAGCTCGACCTCCCACTCCCCCACTTATCACATTCCACTTTCCTAACAGAGAACCACCAAAAATCCAGTAGCAACTCACAACGATGCACAGCCCGTAGCAAAATGCGTCGTTCAATTAGTCTGGATTTTCCACAGAGGTCAACATAAAGTTTTCAACAAACAAAATCTAACATGCACTCTCTAAGAATGGCTTGCGACTGTCCAGTAGTATTTTTCTACATCTTCATTTCCATTTCTATTTCATTTGCCCTTTTGGCATTCTAAACTACACGCCCAAACTACTACTGTCCTTGTCCTCATTGAATGCATTTCAATACTTTCAACGTTCTTATATTTTTAGGTTTCCCCCCCTTTGTTTGGGGATTACACAGTCATTTTTCCTGGCATAATTCTTAAATTCAAATACTGACTCTTTTTTTTTTTTTCTTATTAGCAGTGGGCCATTGTCTGCCTATGTTAACATTGGATTCTGGCTACTTGTTTCTTCCCCATCCCCACAATCTACCAGCCTTAAATGACATAACTGGTTATCCCCCTGAGTTTTTTTTTCCCCTAAAAAAAAAATATCTAAAATCCACACTATGACAAGGGCTATGACACACCTCCTATTCCTGCAATATTTTCCTCTCCACCACTGAAAATAATAATGGATGCTTCTCATTTTTGTGCAGACTCTCCATACATTACAGTAACTTGGCTGGCACCCACAGCTTTTGATGATCTTAAAGAAAAAAAAATAATAAGTTTGCTGGATCCAAAAGTGGTTCTCAGTCTAAGCCTAATAAAAAATTCTTTCCCTTGGCACTTTCTCTCGTTTCTTCCCTAAGACCAGCATTGGTCACCTGTCTTCCGCCACATAAGAATCCGCAGAAGCTCTTAGGAGCTTGGTTTAGACTCCCCGGTATCGCTGAGCTTCTCAGCAGGCAGCATCCCCCCACGAATTCTGTGATCAGCATTTGAAAGATCAATGAAATCAAGTCTCAGTACCTGCCTTCTCTTCCTCCTACTGGTCATCTCACTTCTCTCCCCTGTACCATATAGGAGTTTGAACATTTGTCCACGCTGGCTGTGAAGATGCAGAAAGAAGCCATCTAAGTTTTGGCATCCCTCAGAACTTGATCACACCGCTGCCTTTGAGCTGTGAGTGTGTGATATGTCAAAATATACTATTGATGATGTTCTTTGTGGAACTGTTTCAATGGCAGGAAACTGACTGGCTTCCTTTATGACACACACACACACGGACACACACAATTCTTTACACACCCAGACCCTGTTAGGTTATTCTCTCTCGCTGGTCCATGCCCTATGAACCTGGATGAGCTGGGCTTGACCTGATGAAGTGAGCTGGAGAGAAAACAGTGGGGTGACGAGGAGAATCCCAAAGAGAGGGTGCCTCTCAAGGAACATGAGTCTGGAAGACAAGGCCCAGCTGTCCCTCCCCTCGTGGGGCAGCTACCTCTTTCCCGCTCTCAGGGACTGGAGGTTTCTCTGCCATTAACTGCCTTACTCCTTCAGTCTTTCTTCCATCATTTCTCCACATCCTTTCATCTCAGAGCGCAGCTCTTCCTGCTCTGCAAAGAGCTCTTCAAAGTGCTGTATTACGCACATTATCTCTTTCAGCACCACTTAATCTACTTGGTTCCCTCCCCAGCCAGGCACCCACTTTTTTCCTTGCCAATCGGGTAGATTTGCCATTGTGTGACTTCTTTTCCTTCTCCATCCAGTTATCCTCTGTATAGATTCATCCTTTTTTGTTCTTAGATTTCTGTTGCTCGTGCTCTAATTCCTTCATTGTTTTCCTACACAAATAAATTTCTTCTTCAAAAGCCTTTAATTTCATTCCCTGACTCGTAAGCATCCTCTCTTGCTCTCAATTAAGACATGTTCCACCCTTCCACAATCTTTGCAAATAGAGTCTTGACTTATATTTTTTCATTTCAATATACTCTAAAGTGAATTTATTCTTCCACCATAAAACTTAATTACATTTTCCTGATTCTACGAATTAATTTGTCTATTATCTTAAAATTATAAGGAAAAAGAAGTATTCATTCAGATGTTAGGAAATGTTTTTCCAAAGGAAAAAAAAAACACACATAATTATCATCTCTGTCTAGCAGATGCTACATTAGGCATTTGGGATATACAAATGATAACCCACAGGTTCATACCCACAGGTTCATACCCACAGGTTCAGCATTTACTGTGGCGCTAGGAGTGCAAAGACACATCTCCATCCAATGACGCACGTGCCACCTGGAGGCGGGTCCAGGGGTCTCCATGGGTGGGAAGTGATCACAGAGGTCCCAACAGAGGAGGAGAGAGAAGTGTTGAAGGAGGAGCCAAAGGTTGCCAATGAGCAAGCCACAGAGTGTGTTGGAAAGTGGACAGGAGAGGCCATTCCTAGCAGGGGAAAAAAACATCACGTTCGAAGTCAAAAGAGGAGAGAGAGCAAGGTATTTAGGGGACTCCATGTGCTAATTCCCTTAACCGAGATGAAGCTGATTAGGCAGCCAACCTATCAGTGGCAACAGCCCACATCTGCGAAAACTCAGCAGTTTCTCTCATTTCACCTGTCTCCGTTTCTCTCTTCTCTCCTGTCACCGTCACCCCTGTAATTCCCCCCCCCCCTCGCATTTTCTCTGGCTCCTCCTCCTATCTCACCTTCCACCTCCAGGTGGCGCCCTTGCCTCGGTCAGGGCAGAGGGCAACAGCTCTGTCCTGTCCTGTTTCATTCGGGACCGTCCCCCAGACGGCTGCTTGATACGCCCTCCCTCTTCCTTCCAGAGACTCTGCACCGTCTTCATACAGAGATCATCGCTGTGCCCTTGTTTCTCCACACCTGAAATACTGCCGCGAACAGCGTATTTACGGGAATAACTTAAACTGCACCTATAATCCGTGTGTCTTTGGACCCCGGTAGAGTGAGGTACCCTTCTAAGCCTCACTGTTCTCATCTGCAGGGACAGTAATAGCAGCCACCTTAAATTGAGGTGATGTAATTCCAATGACAGAATGTAGGCAAACGCTAGGCACAGTCCCTGCCCCATAATAAACAAGCAATAAATGTCATTATTGTCGGTGTGCTCGTCAGCATGGTCAGCTGTGTCACATACAACCTGCAGTCTCTCGTTCTTTGGGTGAAAAATTACTGGCATGTGGTTTAACTCCATCTTCCCTGGAATATACTTCTAAAGAATCCCCAAATGTCTTTCTTTTCCAAAAATATCACCACCCCAAAAAGAAGCCCCAATTGCTCAATCTCTCTGTTTTATTTCTGGAAAGAAAGGTGAGGCTTTTTAGTCTTAAACATGCTAAATAAAATCTCAACGAGTTTCTTCCAAGAGTCTTGTCTCTTTTTCTCCTGTAAGATCGCCAAAATAAATCCATTTTCCCTATCGATCAAAAGCTCACACCAAACTTCTTATTGGGAAGAATCTGGCTTGCTGAAAAATATTTCCGTTGGGTACATCCTCATTGAAGTGACAGTCAGGGTGCCCAGCTGAATATAATCTCTTGTTGGACAGTTGTTCCCAATCCTTGTAAAAAGAATCCACACAACAACAAAAAATGTGCTTTTGATGGCATGTTTATGGTGTTCCTACCCTCTTTCACAAACTTTCCAGATTTTCTTTACTTTTCTATGTATCCTGTTCCTTCCTATCTATAAACTATACGAAAGGCAAAGTAGACAGAACAGACGTTCAGATCACAGCCATTCTCTTCCTTTCTCCTCCTCGTTCTCTTAACCTCAGTCCCTCCACCCTCACCCAGCTCTTCCTCTAAGTTCCCACTATGATGGACTCCAACCAGGCAAGAAAGTCATATCCAAAATCCTCTGTCCACAGCAGGGTGCTCATGCAGATAACTGACCCCAAGGGATTATAAAAACCAGACCCACCCCCAGCTCTAACTGCCACCACTGCCTACTTCTTAAGCCACTTCTATGACTGGAGTAACATCTATGGCCTCTCCTGGTACGTGTCTCACCACGAACTCTGTTTGGAGCTCCTGACCACCTTGGGAGGTAGTCTAATCCAATGTCAGATAAAGATGAGTAAAATGCAAACAAAAGGGAAAAAAAGCTTGTCTAAGGTGAGTAGAAACACAGACACATTCACAACCACACCACTCTTTCTGTGAGAGAAAACTAGGCTCTTTCCAAGTATTCTCAGTGGGATGGCTGAGCACGCCACCCTCGTGGAAAAAACACTTCCATTTCCATTCTTCCTTCCCTCTCCCCTCTGTGTATCCCATGCTTGCCCCTAATCCCCTAATTTAAACCATCTACAGGTTTGCCTTTAATAGTTTACCCATGAGCATATCTACGGCTGTTTCTTGCAATTACTTGTCACCGTATTTCAGAACAATGACAAGAATAACAAATAGTTTTTACTTATAAAAGGACTTGCAAATTGAGTTTCTTTCCTTCATCTGCAAAACCTCTCCACATAAAATTAGTCATCCTATTTTATACTTTATTTTTAGGTTGCTTTATGTTCTATTAACATTTGATGGAGACCAACATCAAACATCGCAGCAATCGTATCGGTACGTGAGGACCAACTTACCAGAGGCTCCTATTCAAAGATTAATTTATAGTCCATGTTAATTGGAGGAATTGGTATATTTTTAAATAACAAGCATCTTGTCCAGTTTTTGAAGGCTTTGTTAAGAAGAAGGAGCAATCATTACAAATATGTGTCATGCTGAGTGTACTTGAGAGTTTAACAGTGAATATGTTCCGAATATTTTTCTGCCATTTATTCTATTCTTCGATAAAGCATCAAAACTAAATAATAGGCCAAACCTGTGTGTTGCTAAAACACAGAAATTGCTACTCAGTTACTGACAGCTTACATCTTTCCTATGAAGATACAACATTTAATATCATTATTACTATCATTTTTGAATTATTAAATCATCTCACATGAGACCTGTAATACAAATAACAATGAAAGTAAAAAAAAAAAAAAAAAAGAATGATTTAAACACATTCTTCCAAAAGACATGCATGCCACTTGAAAGTGAACTATAAAATGAAAATTCTGAAATTGTTTTGTTTCAATAAAGCACAAATTGGGTGACTCAGTGAGGTTATAAACACACGTTGTGAGTTTTGTGCCTTCGTGCTGTGTTTCACAACTCTTGAGATGCTAGTGTCCTATTCCAGGAGTATTGCGAACGGGACTGCATAGGGAGCTTAATTTAAAACCATCGGCCTCCTCATCGCACACAGTACGAAATAATCAAAGAACATATACACTCTGCCTTCACACCACTAAAGCTGTCGTGCGTATTATATTCAGACCAAGATTCAAAATTTTATAACAAAACATATTTTTATAGTTGAATCTAGGACATCACGCAACCATAGCTCGTGTAGTTTGGGGGCATTATGTACCCTAATATGTAATAATGGAATCCAAAATAGTCAGCACGCTGGTTATCCTTCTGTATTAGTTTTCTTTTGCTGCTGTAACAGATTACCACCAACTCAGTGGCTTAAAACAGCGCCAACTTATTATCTTACCGTTCCAGAGGTCAGAAAATTTGTCTCACTGGGACAAGGTGTCAGCAGAGCCGTGTTCCCCTCCGGAGACTCTGGGGAAGAACGTGACCTTGCCTTTCCCAGGTTCCAGAGACCACTCTCATTCCTTGGCTCACAAGCCCCTTCCCCCATGTTCAAAGCCATCGATGGCCAGCAGAGTCTCCACATCGCATCACTCTGACCCTTCCTCTTGTCTCCCTTTTCCACATTTAAGGACACTTGTGACTACACTGAGTCCACCCCGATAATCCGAGGTAATTCCCTGATTAAAATGTCAGCTGATTAGCACCCTCAACTCCCCTTGTCACCTAACAGAGTCACAGGTTCTAGGGATTCAGATGTGGACACCTTTGAGCGACCATTATTCAGTCCACCACACCTCCTCTGTGAACGAAAGGAAACCTTGATAAAACGTTCTGATGTTCGCACGAGAAGCTATTTCGGATTTCAGAGGAGGTACGGTCCAGCCATGAGGTTTCCCAGCTGTGCTCACCATCGGCGTCACCAACGTTTTTCTTCTCAGACATTTCTACAATCCAAAGTCATCTTCCACTCCAGACATGCTCTTTTTTTCCCCAACACCAATTAATAAGAGACATGGGAGAACCTCTGTCGTTTGCGTAGCAAAATCCAACACTAGGCAGCATCCATATTTTGCGATTCCTTTTCTCTGATGCTCCCCATCAATCATTCTTTATTCCATTCAGCAAACAGTTTTCCGATGCCAACAAGATGCCTCGCACGGTGCTGTGTGCCGAAACACACACAGAAAAATGCAAACAGTGCTCTTGAGGAGCTAGCTCACTGTGTGTACACTGCATGTGTACACATGCATGCACGTGTGTTGCATATGCGAGTCTGCACGCATTAAGTGCATGTGTGCATATTTGTGTGCTTGTGTATTTGTGTGCATGTGTCACGCATGTCTGTGTGTACTTCTGTGTGTATGTGAGCACGTGTATGTGCTATATATCACATATATATGCTGAAATATGCATGTGTATATAGAGACAGACAGACAGGCAGACAGACAGACAGACAGAAACAGAGAGTTTTTGAAACCGGAGCGTCCAGGACATTATTTCATCGTGACGCTGATGCACACGCTGATAACTTTTCTCTCCCTCTCCTCTCGGGTCCTGCTGCTACACTCCTGCTTCAGGCCATTATCACATCTTGCTTCAGCTACTGCAAGTCTCCCAGCTGGTCCCCATCCCTTCCGTCTCCCACCTCTGAAATGTTCCCCACTCAAATATAAACACAGCTGTAGCTGTGTCACTCTCTGGCTCAAAAGCAACACCTTCTTCACTGCCTATGGAGTAACATGTGCATGTCTCCACGTGGTACCCCAGGCCCTGTGGGCTCCCCCGCCCCTTCTAACCGTATCTCCTTTTAACATCACGTGCACTGGGGCTGAGTGCAGTCACATCGGTCCCTCAAAATCACATGGTCCCTCAGAATCCCAGGTCTCTACCTCTGGTTACTGATGGCCACTCTACCCTTTCCCCCATATACAGCCAAATAATATCAGTTCTTCCGAAACCAGATCAGGCTTCACTCCTTCCACGGGACATTCTCCTGTCCCTTCTCTGCTAAAAATAACCTCTCCCGACTCAGGGCGCCCACAGCACTTCAATATCTTTTCATAGCAACTGTCCATTTCTGCCTTAGACCCTTTACCTTACTAAACAGGAAGGCCCCTCTCCCAGATTATAAACTCCTTGAGAGCAGAAACTGGTTTTGGTTCTCTTTGAAACATCAACACTAACTAGCACAGCACCTTGCCTATAGCAAGGACGCTGTACTCAAGTTTGTCAGATTCAACTGACTGGATGAGCAGCTTCAACTTCCAGAATGTTGTCACAACCACTGAATGTTTCTCGGGCTGGTTCTCCTTAGAGGCGGTGCGGGAGGGGGCGCATTTTTCTCTACTTATTCACAGAGTAAACTGGACAGGAATCCACAGACACCACAGTGAAGGGACCAATTTTTTCTGAGAATGACTGAAAGTCACGTATTAACCCACAAATTCAAAGGACAAAATGGATATGTATATTACACGAAAACAAAAGCAAGGGAATAAATAGAACTGAAAATGGCCTTAGTAAAATCTGACCTGTACATCAGTGCCATAGAAAATCAAGAACCTACAGATCAACGGGAAGTTTCAATTCGGTGAATGTGTGTGCATATATTTTTAACTGAAACAACTGTTCCATTATGAATATTTATGGTAAAGACAAGCTATGAAGCCAAAAGTGTTTTTAGTGTGTCATTGTCATCAGTTCTACTAAATAATTATCATTACAAATCCAAAAATATCTTGAATGGATAATACTGAATAATCTAGATCATGAAATTGCATTACAAGAGTATTAGCTGACTCAGGAGACTAATTATAATGAGGTATTGTGCTGCTTATCACTCATCTCAATTGTAACACCATGAACCACACCCATGGGAGCGGCTGCCAATCCAGGTGGGCGTGAGGTGGTGAAAATCCCTGTAAAGGAGGGTCAGGAGCTTCCCTTCTGCTCTTAACTCTGTGACCTTGAGAACTCTTAATAAAGATCATCTCATAGGAGAAAAGCAGATAGATCTCTTCTTTAGACAGACACAGCTGTACTAGCAACGAACGCTGCTCGATCACAGGAAATAATCTTAAACTGCAGAAAGACTGCATGCGTGTGCATACACACAGACACGCACACGCACGTGCACACACACACACACACACTTCCATTCACCTTTTTCAGACTAATACCTTCTTGCTTAATGGGCCACTTTCGTATTATTATTAACCACATGATTATTATTCGAGCAAGTGTTATTCATCCATGTCCTAAGTAACATAAAAATTATCAAATCGCTTTCTCACCCATAGAATTTATCAACCAGAGGTCAAGCCTGAAACCATTATATGTATTTCTAAATCAACTTTTGAACAATAATAATATTATTACATGGTGTCTTTAAATGCCCAAAGCACCTACCAACGCCTGCATCTAATCCTAATAGCTCGGTAAAGTCAGAGGGACATACTTGGGACGTTATGCAGGACTGGTGTTGGTGGGCTTTCTCAGGGCCCTCCACTGTGCTAAGTGTGGGGACACAAAAACAACAGTGACAAGGCTCCTGACGTTAGGTGGTTTGGTTAGCAGTAGAGAGGACACGCTGTGTTCTCATTATTTCTTTACGTGTTGTACAGATCCTGGGGGAGCACAAACAAGGGGACTATATTTCTACTGGAAAAAGAAATGCATGGGGGGGTGGTGGACAGAGGGAAATGTCAAAGATGGCATCAAAGAAGAGGTGACTCTGTCACTGAATTAAAGTCCCTGCTTCATCTTTACCTCGGAGAAGCTCTGAGTGCTACTGACTCTTTGTGAACTTGACATTCCTCTTCAATTAAATATGGATAACAATGCTGAATTCATAGAGATACCAGGAAGACGGAATGAGGGAGCATAGGGAGAGGATTCTGTAAGTAGCCAAGTACCCAATAAATATAGTATTATTACTATTTGCACTTTGCACAGGCAAAGCTAGCTTGGTTTGCTCCAACGGTGACCAGCTGGTCCAAGATCACCCCAGACCCTTACCCCGTGCCAGCATGTCACCTCGGACCCTGGCGGCTTTCCTCCCCACTACCCACTGGGACTCTGGAGCACATATGAAAAGCACTTGTCCTAATAACATTCAGTGGGCCCTAAAATCATGTTAACAGAGTCATCTATATCTATATTTATCTATATCTATATCTATATAAACATCCTAATATCTGAAGACTTTTCTGTGAAACATTGCCTCTAAATCCTAAAAAAATATTCTCTGTAAAAGAAGGACCCAACAGAGCACTGTAAGGAAGGGATCGTGATGGGGAACATCTTAAACATTTAATATAGGGATAAAACAGTATACCCGTTTTTAAAAAGGGGGTTTTAAACTACCCAAGTTTCAGATAAAATATGGCAGATCCTCAACGGTTTTAAATGATTTAACTGTGAACTTCAACAAAAAAAATATTTGAATAAAAATGTGCCCTCTATGTAGTAGGCACTCCTGACCATTTTTACCCCTAAAATTGTAATACTGAAATTTTTCCTCTCACATATCTATAAATCTTTGTTTAAGCCAAACTATTATAGGCCACTGTATAGTTCTTTGAAGAAAAATTTCATTTAAATTTGCTTGATGTCATTCATGTATGTATAATTGTTCTTCCCCTATTAATAAGAAGTCTGGAAAATCTTAAGTAAAAAAAAAAAAAGTATATTATATACTATGTACCAGACGATGTTGGAAGATGAAAATATTCATATCTTCGTGGGAAATTCACAAACAGTTGTATTTATCAAGTATATCCATCTAATTAGTCAGGGTTCTCCAGAGAAACAAGAGATAGATAATCAAGAATTGGCTCGTGCAATTATTGAGGCTGACAGGTCCCAAATCTATAGAGCCGATGTCCCAATTCCAAGGTGTTCAAGCAGGAGAATTCTCTCTTCTTACTCAGGAGAGGGTTGGCCTTTTTTGTTCTATCAGGCCCTTAACTGATTGGATAAGGCCCACCCACATTGAGAAGAGCAATCTGCTTTACTTAGTCTACTAAGTAAGTGTTTAAATGTTAAATCTCATTCAAAAACACCCTCACAAAAACATCTAGACTATCTGACCAAGATATTCAGGCGTCCTGTGGCCCAGTCAAGTTGACACATGAAATTAATCACACCATCCCCCTACCACACACTAAAAAAATCTTTTTTTCCTCTCAATTTCAATAAAAAATGAATCAAGGGCAAATCACTTCAACTAAACACCAAGAGACGGGTTCTTTTTTTTAGGTAAGGAAGTAGTATGGGCTGCTGGTGACCTGAAGGCTCTGGCATATTGATTAGGCTACTCTAGGTCAAAGTTCATCTCCATCACTCGTAAGCTAGGTATCTTAGACACACTAGTTAACTATCTGAGACTTACCTTCCTCATCATTAAAATGGAGAAACAATAATATCTTTGAATATAGTAGTAGCTGGAAAAATTAAGTGAGATGACTCATGTAATGCATATCTGTCATATAACAAGTTCTCAATAAACATTAGCTGCTCTAATAATTACTGTTATAACTGCGAGCTCCAATTCTAGGCCTTGCTGAAACCTGTTAAAATGTGGCACAACTGCCTTAACAGGGATATTTATTTCTATTGGCACACGTTTGGGAATTTCATCAGTTACTTAAACACAAAGTTCTATCCCTTGTTTATACACATAGACCATTTGGCCACGAGCACAAGTCAATCATTTAGTAACCAAGCAATTCAGTCAAAATAACTTTCTGTATTTAGATAATCAGTGATGGGGGAGGACACCCTAAAAGCACCACACAGGATTACAAAGGGAAATATGGATGGTCATCAATAACTGGAGAACTTGGCATTCCAGGGCAGGAGGCAGGACCCCAGAGAGGCTGGCCCTCCTGTCCACCTCGTCTGTCTGTCTGAGCCCAGAACAGAGCACCTTGGACTTCGGGTGGATTTGCCTTCTAGAATGGCCCTGTCATACTGTGTAAGCCACGAAGCTCATCCCCAGGCTGTCTCGGCCTCCTCCTCTGAAACTTCTAACCTTTAAGGTACCCTCTGCCCCATCCCTGCTTCGCCCAAAGTTCTAAAACTCCACGGTTTCGCTCTGATGACAAAGGAAGGAATCCTGAGCATTTGGAGAAATTCTTAAAAGTAGATCGATGACTGAAGTTTTCTTCTCCCTCTGCAATCTCTCCTCGCCGGTCCTCTTGACAATTATTAGTCCCCTGCATCCTCAAGGTCAAGGTTAAACCTTCGTTGCTATCTACCTCCTTTCTGATCCTGTTGGCCTATCCTTTTTACCGTTCTCATCAACGGCCTCTTCCAGAATCCAGAATCCATGGGGAATAAGTCAGTTCAGCTTCGGGGGAGTTTGGCGGTAGATATGCCCCCCCTCTCCCAGGTCTACCGACCCTCTTTCTTTTCTTCCTCTTCACATTGCCCTACTCTCTCAACCCATCGAGGAGTTTAAACATTTAAATGCAGTATGTAAACTGCATTTAAAGAATTAACCCGTTTGGCCCCTCGCGGGTCTAAACCACAGGGTGCCAACCGGACGTTAACTGCTTTCGGCTGGTGGGGTTCCAGACAGCTCGTCGCACATTCCTGGCACCAATTGGCTAATTCAATTTACTTCGCCGGCATTAGCCTCCGTCAGAATATTCATGAGCGGGGGATGAGGACCGCGGCGCAGCCAGGCGGCAGCCACTCGGGCTAGGGAAGGCGCGCGGGGCGGGCGGCGGACCGTGCGCCGCGCTCGGGGGAAGGTGACCACGACGAGCCGGCCGGGCCCAGCGCAGAGGGTCGTGGGGAGAGGGGGGCGGCGCGGCGGGGCGCCAGCCGGGGTGAGCGCGCCTGGCATCAGCGCCCAACTCCTGGCGACCGTGTGGAGACTTTGCAAAAGATCCGGAGGCAGAAGAGCTGTGACACTTTGGACAGAGGGGGCCGGGGGGCGGGGGCCGGGGGCGGCGCCGTGCGCAGAGCGCAGCGACCAGCAGGACCCCGGCCGCCCCGCGGGGAAGGCAGCGATGTGAGCTGGGGCCGGACGCCCGCCCGCGCCCGAGGAGTCTGCACCGCACATCCGCAGGTACCGCGGGGAGCTTCGGGGGTGCTGGGGCGGGAGTGGGGGGCGCTGCGCGTCCGTCCCCGGGCTTCGGGCTTCGGGCACCGGCGGCGCGGGGCGCCCGGAGCCCGCTCTCTCGGGAAAGTCCCCCACGCGCTCGCCCCGCGCCTGCCCACTGCGGCGGCCGCGGCGAGCCCGGCGCCGGCCGGACTTGCACTTGCTCGGACTTTGGGGCGCAGGGGCCGCGGAGGGGCGGCCCGGGCTGCGGGGCGGCTCTCCGGGCGGAGGGAGCGGGGCGCAGCGCGGCGGGCGCAGGGCGCGGAGCGGGGCGCTGGGAGCGCGCGCCGGGGAGGCTGAGCCGGTGCCCCGCACAGCGCGGCTCGCGGGGCGCCCGGCCCCCCGCGGGCGGCGGCGCCTCCCTCCGGCGGCCCGTGGAAGGCGCGGGCTGCGCGCCTCGTCCCTCGCGCGCGAATGCGGGACGGGGCACTGGGGACCGGGAAGTGGGGACAGGCTCCGGGGAGGCCGGGTCCAGTCCGCGCCGCCACCCGAGCTGCGCCGCCGGAGAAGCAGGTGGTGGTGACTCGTGGTCCCGCCACCTGCCGGACATCGCTCACTCCCCGGATTTCCTGTCTCCGGGCCCTGACCCTCCCAGGGACGGCTCGGAACTGCTGGACTGCGCCCGGGCTGCTTGGTTGTTTGGGCTTGGCGCGTTCGAGTTGCCGTGGGGGCAGAACCGGGCGGTCAGGGGGCGGCGAGGGGTCCGATTGGGCCACAGTAGCAGATTCGAGAAGGAAACGCTACTGCGGAGTCCCAGCAACAGGAGAGACGGTGGGCTGCACTCAGGCTGAAGCAGGGGCCTCTGCCCGGCTGTCCGCCGCGGGGGTGGGGTGGGCGCAGGAACCTGGAGGGCAGCCCGGAGGCAGCGCCACAGCCCTCTTTTCTGCTGAGCCCAGGCTGGGAATAAGAGGGCTGGCAGCAGAGCACTGGGGGTTGGTTAGTCGCCTGGTGGATTCAGGGTTTACTGTTTCATTATCGTTGCCATTATTATTACTACTATTATTGAGGTTGATGTTGTTACTGGCACGGATGCGGGGGGGGGGGTAGGATTTTGTCTTCTGATTGTTATAGGTCGTTGGCAAACTGAATCTGCCCCTCCCCAAATAAAATGTCCCCGGAGGTAGTGCTCATCTCTGAGGTAGTGCTCCACCAAAGGAAATCACCCATCAGAGCTGTGGGGATGTCAGGGACCCAGCTAAGGAACTGGATCTACCTAAGAAACAGTAAAACAACAAAAAAGTCATAACTGTTCATGTGTTTGCACCGATGAACATTACGTTTCTATGGGATTACCCTCCTCAGCCTCATCCCGCTCGGGAACCAGGGAGGCGTTGCCCATCTTGAACCCCCTATCTGACCTAGCTTTTTCCTTTCATGTCTCATACAATCTGGAAATTAATCTTTCTCTTAGTGGGACCCTAGCAGCCCCGCTGGGCTCGTTACAACCTGGCAGGGGTAGGCTTCGGTTCCCAAGACTGGAGGCAGCCACAAGGGCACCTGCGTGGCCCGCTCTGGGCTTGGCCCTGGGTCAGAGCTCCTCCAGGGCACAGACTTGGCTGGCTGATGACACAGAAAATAGGGCAAGAGTGTGGGAGAACAGCCTGTCAGAGCCCAGCCAGGACTGGAGATGAGGTCAAGCCTCCTCGCGGGCCACATCCCTTCCTGCCAGAGAAAAAAAGACAAGAGCAAGAAGGAAGAAATAGAAATTCGAACCAAGCTCTTTCTTAACGCTTTTGCCACTGACTTGGCTGTGATCTTTCCTTCCTGAAGCTGATTTTCCACATCTGCCAACACACGAGTAGCCTTTCTAATAGGACAGTCGTCTGAGATGATCTAATTTTGCAGCCCCCCCCCCCAAACCGTTTTGAGCATCCTGGGAAAGGACCGTCTATTAAATATGCATTTTCGATGTTTTGTGAAAAGTTTGCCACACTGCAGGTTAAGGAGATACATTTTTAGCATGTGTGCCATGTGGCAATGTAAAGTTAAAATGGGAAAGGAAAGTATAAACATAAAAATGACTTAGCATTCTTGCCATGCTTGTGCATACTTGTAGAGAAATTATCTTTCATTTGGGGAGAGTTGCCCGGGAATGTAATCAGTGTTTGTAGTGAAACGCCCCCTTCTACCTTTGCTCCCCTGTTAAATTGTATGACCCAGTTCTCACGGGACAGGCAATGCCAAGGTAGTGAGTGCTGGAGGCTGAGAGGCGGGATCACAGGGCTGTTAGGGGAACTATCACCGAGGATTTGGAGACTGGAATGGGGAGAAAGGTACCATCAGCCTCGCAAAGCAGGAGACTGTTCTTCTGGGGGGAAACAAACAAACAAACAAACAACAGTTGGACAGTGTAGGGCAGTAGAACCTGGCACCAGCTGTCATCTGCGCTCAGATCCAGGCAGGGGACTCGATCAGATGGTTCAGGAGGGCTAACCTAGGTGCTCTTCCCTTTGGGACAGGCATTGCCTTGGTCTCACGTCTGGATTGGTGTTGACCTCTAGCCCTGTCTGTACAGTACAATAGCCTTCCCTTGCCATTCCAAAGAGATCCAGATGTGCTCTCTCAGCCCCTTACATATTTGTAAATATGTCCCAAGTTCTGAAGCTTCTTCTCAAAGACGCGCAGCTGTTGGCAAATTTAAGTAAGTAGTTGGAAGTAATCAAGAGAGCCACTGAAAAGAGAATATGTTTTCCCCTGGTGGAGAAGTTATTGAATGCCTTTTGAGCTAGAAAATTAGCAGTTTAGGAAAGCGGGAGGGATTTCCTTGACTTCCCTCTACCCATAAACCAGTCGTTCTGTTTTTCTTTCCCTCATAGTGGTGAGCACTGTTTGGGTAAGCATGTTTTACAATTTTGGACTCGGAATAGGGGTTTGCCTGGTGGTGTTCTACGGAGAGAGGAAAAAAAAAATGTAAAGAGATACGGAAGGAAGAGCTGCAGTGGCTAGAACATAAATCAGCCAGAATATATGGGGGGAGTGATGAGAATAGGTCTTTTCTTCCACTTTGGAAGCAAAAGAAGTCTGATTATTGGCATCCAAGGCTGAAACCAAGGCAGCTGATGCCGAGAAGAGCGAAAGGGCAGTTCTTCTCCGTTTAGAAACAGCAAGACAGCCTCTGCCAAAGACTGCTGTAAACACGGAATAAAGATTTCATTGTGGGCTGGTGTGACTGGAATAATTAGACAGTTAATTGTTCATTCTGATCTGGTGGTGTTGCAATCAGTGGTGCAGAGCAGCGAAAATAAGAGCAGAGGGGAAAACAGAAAAGTAACACATCTTATCTTCGCTTGTTTCACTTTGATGGTACTTTGGGAAACCCTGGTAGTTTTCAAAACAAAATCATGTCTATATTCCTGCAACACTGGAGAGCTGAGCTCCACTGCAGCTATGTTCCCCCTCCAGGTTCAACTCTGGGTGTGGACAAAACTTCTCATCTTCTAACGGCAGCCTGAGACACTATAGGAAAAATGAATGATTGACTTCATTTTGTTATCAATTAATAGATTTGAGCTGCAAACCTTAGAGTCAGCTCCGTCAAAATACATGCAAATCACACTAGATTTTTGCATTTCTCCAACACTTTTTTTTTGTAGGCGTATAAGGTTTAAGAAGTAAATATTCCATTTTTGACATTTAATTATTTTCTCTTGTGAAACAAATTGCCTAGTGATTAATCTTTCCCATGTAATTGAAGAAATCGCCTTCTCTGTATTTTCATATTAATTTAGAGACAAAAGAAAAATGGATTTTAAGTGATAAAGGTGATTTTAAGCAGCTGAGCATCTACGGTTATTGTAGGCAGTAGACTGTGACTTATTGTCATTTACTGAAAGATGGCGCTGTCATAAATTCCTTCTGAAATGACTTGTGCAAATGAAGAAATGAGCAAGGAAATAGAGAGGGTTAAGTGCATGCTGTCTGGGCAGGGGGAAGGGAAGAATTCTGTATTCATTATGTCCAAACCCTCCCTGAATCCCAACATTGACATGGACTATGGAGCAAAGTTCTCATTATTTGAATTAAAAAAGGAATATCTTTAAGTGTCAGTGTTAAGTATAATTGTTCTGGGAATAAAAGCACTATGTTATATATATTTAAAAAAAAAGCATAAGGTCATAAAGTCTCATAACGAGAAATACTTAGTTTTCTCAAGATATTCATTTTGTCTAATGCTTTTAAGAGATATAAAACTATCTTGACTAACCTTTCGTTTTTTATTCATCATGAATCAAAAGGGCAAGGGCAGACTACTCACTGCCGTGTTAAAAAGCATGAGTGGTACAAAATTATGGAACTCTCTGGCTTTCAGAAGACAAACTTCTACTTTAGAAAATTTTCTACAGCAATTAAAAATAGAAAATCATATTGCCACGTTAAATTATGGTAACAACCCATTTTCAAGAAAAGTTCAGCCTTTTCTCATTTAATTGCTATTCGTGGTTTGCTAGATAGTTTTTCAGAATAATCTGCCAATCTCCTGCTACCCAGGACTGTCTAGTTAAGAACGTTCCTAATTACATATGGATTAACTTAATTTTAGAGCCCTCAGAATATTCGACTCAAAGTATTACTCAAGTGCGATGAAAAATAGAAATGATCCAATTCCCCTCAAGGTATCTGTAATACTTTTTTAACTTTAAGGAATCATAAAAGGGAGAACATTTGGTATGGAAATACATCAGTGGATAACTATAATAAAGGAGTGAGGAAAGCTACAAACTGTGAATCTTTTTAAAATATGCCAACTTATAATGGTACTACTCGTTTTTTCTTCCAAAGCAGTAAGAGCTGGTCACATAAAATGCCAGGAAAAGTACAGATGTCAAAGACATGCCCAGCACCGCCTGAAATGGAGGTGTCTTTGCTATTTATAAGAATGTGTCACAACTGAATCCAAAGTTTAGAGTTTATTCTGACTAATGCCATGACCATGTTCAGAGTAAGAGGTATCTTACATGGAAGAGATGTTTCTTTATAGTTCTATAGTTGCTACTTGGAATCTTACACATGAGACATTCTCAATAAATAGGTATTGATTTGATTTTTTTATAAAGAAAATAAAACTGAATTAATGGAATGTCCAAGTTAGGTGAATTTCTATTTTAAGTCAACTGTGTGAATGGTCTTTGTTACTCTAAATTCTTTCTCTAAACTGACAAGATAATGCCTGTGACAAACAGTAATAATTACTGGCAATAATCGGTGTGGGCATGAGGGAGGTAAGAAAGTGGGAAAACTTTAAAGGCTTTATTTGGGGGGGGTGAACTAAACATTGAGTGTTTTTATGCACATTTAAGTAGTTAAAAATGCACAGTACCTCTTTATGTTAAAGATGGCACTTCACCAAATGGTTATTATTCACAAGTCATCACACAGGTCGATCCCACCTTTGAAGTACTGAGTATTAGACAAATTATGACTAAATAGCTGCATGTTCTCTACTGTATCAACTAATTAAAGGGCAATTAATAAAATAATAATTTCATTCCATGGCAATGGCTACAACTGGTGTCGTAGAAGTTTGTCTGACACATGGCCAACTGGTCAACACTGTATTCAACATCTGGCAGGAGGACAGAAACCTCATCCTTCATACTTCACATTGAAACTACCTGTGGCCAGTACACTTAGCCTTACCTGCTCCTGCACCTGATCTATAACTGAAATAAGCGACAAGAACCGTACACCCAAATGAAACACAGCGGCTCAGAAGGAACGAAAATGTCTACAGATACCTTCTCAGCCTGCTGTTTTTTCGTTCTTTTAAGTCTGACCTTAGTTGAACGAGCAAGGTGCTCTTAGTGTTTGCCTAGAGAACAGCACATAGCGTAATATATTGGCATAATTGGGAGCTAGCAGTCCAGAGAAAACCAGAATGGAATTACCATGAAGATTCAATTACCCCTGGTTCCCAGAGAGCTGTTAACTCGGATCAGAGTTAAGGTTGGGGTCAAAATAGCACGGACGGATGTGCAGGGCAGCGTTCTCGTTCTCTCGCCGATATCTCTGGATGGAACCAAACTTCGGTGTCCACTTTCCAGCAATAAATTCAAACGCACCTTTATCAAAGAGTAGCTTATGCAAACTGATGGATAGACATCTTAAGTGCGCACCTGAGCATAAGTGTTTATAAAATCTGTGGCTGAAGCTATTGTATACATAATATTTTCCTGAAGGAATAATTCATTTAGTCTTTATTTCATTTTATAACGTCAGTATCTTTGAACCCTTATCAAGCCCTAATTTGGGTTAATTTGTAGATACGAATAATCAATTAACATAACCATCATTTGTTTTTAAACCAACAGAAGTTATTTCATTTAGCTGTTTAATTAGAAACTGGCCAAAGAAATTTCATTTAGAAGTAATTTCTAAAGGCAACCAAATACATGTGTTTTTTTTTTTAACTTGAAATATTATTAGCACTCTACTAAGAATATCAAAACAGAAGTAAACACTCAAACTTTGCATCTAAGATTTTTTTCCATGCAAATGTTTTTGACTAGACACGCGGAGTGGGCAGTGAGGGTAAGGGGAAACCGACGGGCCATTACGGCCATCTCTGTGCCCACAGGTCGCTTATCTTCATGTTCCAATGAAAGAAGCAACACGAATTCCAATCTCTCCCTTTTTCAAATCCCTTGATTTCCTGCGTCCAACGCGTCATCTGGAGTATGAATTTGCACGGGCGCCATCCTCCCATCACTGAAAGCAGCAGCTACACTTGAGAGCATGTATCTTGTAAGCTTTTTTGGGATATTAAATCAGAATCTAAATCTGTGCCCATACTTTGCACAAACTGGCAAGAATTCCCAAGCTGCTCATCTTATAAATAAATGTAATATTTCATGTGGGTTCATTATTATCACTCCAAATTGTATTTAAAGCAAATAGCATCCAGCACTCAAAATGCATCATCGTTAACATTATAGTTTCAGAGTGTTTTGGTGGTATCCTCAGCCTATGTTCTTGTCTCCATAATACTGAGAACGTTTATTTCCGTTTTAAAATGTGAGGCCTACTTGTATTTGGAAATAAAATCCTCGAGTAATCATTAAAAAAAATTAATCCATTTGGCAGTTCAGCATCTCCGTGTGATACTTCCGGCAGCTAAGCACAGAGGCTGTCATTGGATTCACGGGGCCGGTAAACATTTGGAGAGCAAATTGCTGAGAGGTGTTTTTTGTACACAGGAAAACGATAGAATTCTTCGGGATATAGAAATGCTGTCCATTTCTTGGATGCATCCCCATAGCTTGTTTGTGTCAATTAAAATGTGTAGCATTCAGAGAGAAAGCAGAGAGGACGATAAAAATAACCACCGCCGAGTCCTGCCCCCGTGCCAGACACTGTGCCGAGCTGAACCGTCTTCGTGAAGTCACTGTCGCTATCATCTTCATCTCGCAGATGCAGAGGCTAAGGCGCAGGGTTAAGTGGTCGCCATGGGCAGACTTCCAACCCAGGCCTCGGTGGCTGCCATGGCGCTGACCACGCGTCACACTGACATTCGGGCCAGAAAATTCATTTTTTTTTTAGCATTTTATTTTATTATTAGTTTAAGTATACCAAATGTTGGTTGGACATGTATATAGTTCATGGAACAATCCCCTGATTACTCTATCACCCCGCTGGCCCTCCACCTAGCCATTACCTACTGCTGACTGCATTCTCTATGCTCCCCATCCCTGTGACCATCTATCAACTACTAGTTTGTTCTTCTTTAACTCTTCACCCCTCTCTCCCAGTCCCCCAACCCCCTCCCCTCTGTCGGTCACCAGATTGTCCTCTATATTCATGAGTCTGTTTTTGATTAGTTTGTTCTTTTTGTTCCTTAGATTCTGCGTAGAAGTGAAATCATTTGGTATTTATCTTTCACTGACTTGTTTTGCTCAGTAGAATAACCTCTAGATCCATCCATGTCATTGCAAATGGAAGGACTTCATTTTTTTTCTGGCTGGGTGATACTGATTATACACATGAACCATAACTTTTTTTATCCATTCCTCTGTTGATAGGCATTTAGGTTGTTTCCATATCTTGGCTATTATAAATAGTGTTGCCGTGAACATAGGGGTGTACAGATCTCTATGAATTACTGTTTTGGTTTTCTTTGGATAAATACCCAGAAGTACAATTGCTGGGTCAAAAGGTAGATCCATTTTTAATTTTTTTGAGAACCCGCCACTGTTTCCCATAGTGGTTGCACCAATGTGCAGTTCCACCCACAGTGCAGAAGGGGGTTCCCTTCTCTCCGAATCCTCACCAACACTTGTTCTTTGATTTACTGATGATAGCCGTTCTGACAGGTCTGAGGTGATATCTCACTGTGGTTTTATTTCGCATTTCTCTGATGAGTAGTGACCTTGAGCATCTTTTCATATGCTGATTTGGGCCAGATAATTCTTAAATCTATATTGGAGGAGTGAGAAGGGAACTGTCCTGTGCATTGTCGGATGTTTAACAGTATCCCTGGTCTCTACCCACTAGATGCCAGTAGCATCCTCTCAGCTGTGATCACCCTAAATGTCTCCAGTCATTGTCACGTGTCTCTGTGATCACCCTAAATGTCTCCAGTCATTGTCACACGTCTCTTTGGGAGAAAAATTACCCCAACTGAGAACCACTGCCATAAAATTTAACCCTCCTGTATAACTTATTAAAGCACACATTTTCAATTCAAGGACAGATGATTAATTTTTCAAATAATAATTCAGATAATTCTCCTAGTTATGTGAGCCATGCTATAGAATATTTGTTAAAAAAAAAAAAAGGAAAAGGAAAAAAAGAAAAGAAAAATTTGGGAGAACAGTTATTACGTTGACATGCCTTCATTAATATCATATATTTTCCTACTAAACTCATTTTCTGTGAGGCTCAAACGGGGTAATTAGAGATTGCTGTGATTATATCTTTGAGCTAACAAAGACTGATACAATGGTTGAAAAAATTTTTAACTATAGTGCCACAAAATGCCAATTTTAAACTATGGTGCCAATTAATAGATGGTCCACTAGACTCTAGATTCTAGGAGGAGGGGGATGGGAATTCTCTTATTCACTTTTATATCCCTTGAACCCGGCATGTGCCTAGCATATAGTCAGTGCTCAATAAATACTTCTTCATAAGTAACTGAAATTATCATTAACCCAGTGCAGGTTTTGAATGCTGTCATAAGCCTCCATTTGGACTCGACATGAATTACATTTTGCTTTAATTAGTAGCATGGTTGTGCACATGATGGAATGCCAATCATACTGATAAACATAATGAAACCAGAAAGGATTGATAATCCATTCTATGACGAAACAGAATGAAAAAAAGCTGATAGGATGGGCTAGATCTAACAAAGTGAAATTGAACATGAACAAATGCCAGTAGGGACAACAAACTGTGTAGAGGTTGAGGACAGGCCTCCCTCACCCGAGGAAAGGCAGAGCTGGGACTCAAGCTCAGACCGCTTGACACCCGCCCTCCCCAGGGGTGAGTCAGCCCTAGCTTTGCTTTGTCTTCAGGCACACCTGAGACGTCCTGCTCTGTCCACCCACCGTGCTCTGCCAGGGTTGTGTCTACAGATGACAGCCACTGGCCTATGAAAGGCTCAAGAACATGCCGAATGAGAAAAAAATGGTTGACGGTGTTCAAAATGGCAGCCCAGATAGAGAAAGGACTTAGAAGGGCCATGAGAGTCATTTTCAAGTACCTGGAATATCTGTATGTAAAGTAAAAATTAAATGTCCTCTGCATGGCCGAGGAGAACTGAACCGGGACCCCTAAATGGAAGCTACAGAGAGGTAGATTTTAACCAGGCATAATGATGAGCTTCCTGATGATGAATTGTTCCACACGGGAGCAGGCTCCCTGGGGAGCAGTGAGCTCTCAGCCATCAGAGAGGAACGTGCAGACGGCTGGCCTATGGGGATCAGTGCCCGAACAGACAGGAGAGGGAACCAGAGCTTCTCCAGGGTGCTTTTGGGCCCTTGTGTATGTGAACCCTTTCTTACAGGCTTACTGACCTCATAAACAAACTACTCTGTGTGATTCTGTTAATGAAAGCACAGTCTATGTTTTCTCTAATCCACATACTCGGAATCATAAAGGTAAAGAAAACAGGAAAAGCAGGAGAAAGAATCTTAGTGCATGCCATATAGAATAAAAATCAGTTCCTATGTGCCAAGTACTGTGTAAAGCACCTCACCAGCATTACCCCATCTATTCTTGGTCATTATCCCATGACATAGGAACTGGTATCATCACCATTTTGTAACTGAGGAAACAGTCACAGATAAGTAAATTGTCCAAGATCACACAGCTAGTAATTCCAGCTTTACTCACTACTTGAACTTGAATCAGTCCAAAGTTACAAAGTCTATTTCATAACTGCTACAGTACACCACCTCATCCTTTCAGCAAAGATACACTATTCTATTTGGAATACTGGCAATTTCTAGAGTTTCAGACATACAGCTATTTAAATGCAAACACCTATGGCATCTTTCAAAGACTAAAATACATCGTTTTTAAAATTATTTACACTTTTCTATTATCCATGATATTGCTCCCTTCAAGTAGTACAAACTTCTGTGAGTTGATTTTAAGTAAAGGAACAAAATGAGATTTTCAGAGAATTATTTTAAATCTATAGAAGAAAAATTGGTAATGACATTTCAAATACTATTCTGTGAATGAGGGAACTAGAACCCGGGCTGGCTGAAAGCACCAGTATGCAAGCAAGACTGAGAATTTTCATTTCTCCAAATTCAGGAAATTCTAATGGTCTAGCTTTTGAGATAATTATATCATTAGAGATTGTGTTCTCTTCTAATCAGGATTATCTTGTTGAATTATCTTCTGTTTTATGATTACCTTGGTGAACATTTCAGAAAACCAAACTGGATTTTTAAAACTACTTTCTCTGGCTTTATTACTTCAGTGCTAAAAAGCTCTAAACCACTCCACCAGAAAGCCCCTGGATTCAGCCTATTTGTAACTCTGATTTGGTGGCAGATAACTTCAGCTTTGCAAATTTAATCTGGTGACTCCTATTCTTAAGCAGTGCAGCTCACGCCCACCATTCCCGATAACAATCAAAAGACTTAAAACACGGTTCCGCATTAGCTTTCTAAACTTAGTGCCGCTGTGGTGCTTGGAAGCACTTCGGCGCTTATGAAGTCCATAATTCTACGTTTATCCTGCCTGCAAAGCATCAAGGCACTTGTGGGGGAGGCCCAAGCACTCGTCACGTGACTTAAAATGGCATCTTATGCAGCTCCCTGTGGGGGCAGCTGCTTTGCCAAAAGGCAGGAGGCTCTGCTTAAAAACCTGTTCTTTATCTGTCATTGATCAGGGGCCAGCCACTGCTAATGAAACCGTCCTGTGCTGTGTGTTCACAGCCCTCCCAGGCACAGGTCTAAAGTAACTTCCTTGCCGAGCCTCTGGCCGTAACAGTTACTCATCAGGTACCAGTCTGCCGTGCCAACCTGTGGCCTGAAGAATGTTTATATGACCTTGTAACGTGGAATGGAGATTGGCACGCTGATGTTTTATTCACAGATTTTCTCCAGTGTCTTTACGTCATTCCCTATGGGGAACCTTCATAAAAAAGAGTGTTCTCCGTATACATTATGGTGCGACATATTCTAAGTCAAGAACCAAGACCTCTCCCGAAAGAACGCGTCGTGGGAAATATCTCTACAATTCCAAGGAGCATGGTATGCGAAACCCAAAAGCATGCCATCAGTCACACGTGATCTCCCCGGAATGCAGGCGTCAGACAGAACGAACCAGAAACCCACCTGAGAAAGAACTGTCCTGTGAGCATCGAGGGACGTACGAGGCAAGTGCCACTGCCAGCCAGACCTTGACTCTGGACATCTGCCCTCCTTGAGTCGCTGTGTGTCAAAAACCATGTGGCAGCAATCTCCACCCTCACTCACAGTTCTCAAAATAGCTGGCTTCAGGTCATGGCATCTTTAGGAGGCACCATCTATGGGAACTGAACAAGTGGGCCAGGAATAAGTGATGTACAGAAGTGAGAAAGAATGACCACGAAGGCATGGCCTCATCTATTGTAAAGACAGAGAAGAAATATGTCGTTATTAAAAATTCGTTTCATTATGATATGCAGCCTTTAAGCAAAGAGATCTGCTACCTTCCCTTCTCCATCCCAACCCAACCATTATTTATGCCCTAGGAAAGACGCCAAAGACGTCTCTTGCATCTGTGAGATAAAAAGAAAACCTTTTGTACGTTTGGTGCTGGGTAAAAGAAATATTTAAGCCAAATCAAAGACATCAAAAATAAGTAACTGCATTGAAAAGTCACAGCCATATTGAACAATAAACAATTTATGGAAAGAACCCAGAAAAGAAATGTTTTTTAAAAAATTGAAAAGCATAGCTTCTGACAAGTATTCTTTATTTATGAGTATAAGTAGAATTTTTCAAGGAACACAAAAACACTCAAATAAAACGCAAGTTTGACACACAGGTTTCTCTTTGAGGCTTGGCAAAAATAAAAATCTAAGGAGATAGATACGAGGTTAATTGCACAGTTTAATGCAATGATCATTATCTGTACTAATTGAAGAGAACAGGTCAGGATTATGTGAAACTCTAAATGATCCCAAATCACTGAGAGTTGACTAGGGAAGTGGTTTGGCCCTTTAACTTGATACAAGTAAGCCCGGGGATCTGCAATTCTATTTTTAAAAAGATAAAGAAGTCTCAATAGTGAAGTCCAGATTCCTGGGCTTGAATCCTTCTCTCACTCCCCTTCCTCTCTTAGCTTATCTCCAGACACTTCTGGTCCTGGGGAGCTGGTGGGCCATACTCCCCAGACCAGAGCCCGGCTTACTTCCTGCTGGGTACCCCAGATGGCGAGATAACCTGATGGATCATCAGTGGTATTCTTGCTCTCTGTTCCCGTAGAGCTCCTGTGATTTATAAATGTCTGGGGTCGCGGGGGAGGGGGAGTGAGGAATGGGAGGAGGTGCTGAGGTGAGCCCAGGAAGTTTTTGCCCTGGAAAAAATGCCCCAGGTCTAACAGCCCCCAGGTGGTTTACCACAATCAAAAACACGCAAAAAACACCATCTCTCTGACACATGCCTCTGGTCCCAAGGCAACTGGAATAGGAGTTGTTTCAAAAAAGATTCTGTGCATGCAAAGCGAATGGCTGTCAACAAAGCTCTAATTAAAGAGATGAGATGCTGTCAATAAACCTGAAATAATGATTTTCCTCGGAGCTGCCACGTTATGTCTTATCTTTTTCACCCTCTCCTCACATGACCTACCCTGCGGGATGATCTAGAGTTTCCTCAACAGAGTTGAGGAGCCGAGCTCCCTACGCAAGCTCTTTAGAGACAGAAATTCACAGCACCCCTCTCCCTTTGCAAGTGGACATGTTGCTAATGTCGTCTTAAAATGCGTGCTGTATCCGGGCCGGTTATTATCAGCTGTCCTCCCTCCAGTGGTCCGTGCATCGAAAGAACCAATATAGCTTCATTAGTTGATAACCACCGCGACAGAGGGGCCCCTGGGGCCCCGAGCCGGCCTTCGTGAATCAGTTCTCCGTGTGCTGCTCCGTGTTTTCCCTGCCATCTGCCAACAGCCCTTCTGGCGACGGCTGATGCCACATTTATTTCTTTGGTCCACTGCAACATGTTAGGTCTCGACAAATGTTTTTAAACAAACGTATGGACTCTCTGTGCCAAAAAAAAAAAGAAAAAGTCACTTTCCTTGCTCTCCCTCTTGGGAACTGTTTCTGCACAGCCTTGCTTGTGACACCCACACTTCTGAGGCAAGCACATTTCTTTCAAACCATCCTTGAACCTTTTTACCCCAAAAGATGGCTCAAAACTTCTCCTGAACGAGACCGTAAACTCTCTGCCATAGATTTCTCTGCCCCCACACTAAATTACAGTGCACAGCGTATCTGATTGTGTTTTCACCAGTGACGGTGGTTGTGTCAGGTGGATATTTTCTCTCCCCCTAGCTGAGGCATAATGTCTCTGAAGCAGTGACAGGCTGTGCTCCTTTTCTACGGCACAGGGCCCCCCACTCTGAATGCCAGGGGTTCATGGACACCAGTGGCCTGGTGCTCTGTGACCCCCTGTACCAGCTCGATGCTGGGAATGGCCTAAGTCCACACACACCCCCAGCAGCTCGTCGTCTGACCTACACGGCCACAGGCAGGTAAGAGCTCCAGGTGGTCCCCACCACTTCTGGAAGGGAAGGGCCCCAAGGGTGGCCCGTGAGGCACCAGAGGGCACAACTGGAGCTGAGAAAGGACAGCAGAAGGGGCTTGGGAGGGAGCAGTAAGGCAGAATTGTGTGGAAAAGGGAAAAAAAGTTTTCAGCTTTTTAAAAATATGGGTAACTGCATTTTATGTTTACTCCTTGGAAACTAGGCATAGCTTTGCAATGTGTCGGGAGCATAAATTTATTTTTAAACAGCAGGAGGGCTGTGCTTTAAAGGTTGAAGCCTGCAGGGGCTAGAATGTAAACGCTTTAGGAGAAACTGAGAGAAACGTGGACATTACCGGAGCAGCTAACCGCCGTCCCCACCTCGGAATTCTAGGCACCAAGGGCCACTGCGGCAAATCTGTTCCCGGCGCCCCATCAGCTGAATACATCGTGTTTGACTTTCATCATCTGCCGCCTCTTCACAAACCAAACCCAGATCCAAAGTCAACAGGTGGGTTTAGGTCCCAGAGATTGGCACTTCCGCGGGGAAAAAACTAGAGACATTCGTTAACCACTAGCAATTTGAAATGCTCGTTTACGAGTTGAACCTAGAGCACAGTCGTTCTCTGAACGTCTCCCTAGGGTGAGATGTAAGAATACGAGGCACCCGGGAGAGAGGCTCATTTAGACAGGGTCTGAGTCCCTGATGAATGTTTCCTACAGACTCCGTAATGACTCCGCTCCGTTTCTGCCACGTAAAGAAGTGTATGCTCTTTTCACTGTCGTTAGCATGCACTTTTTATGGGTACACTCCTACGAGGCACAGTGACAATTATTTTTCCATATGTATCTACAGATTCGGCACCTAGCGGTTCTGCATTGAAAATCAGAACATGTTCATTCAAGCCATCTCTCTCCAAACCAAATCGAAAAGCCAAATGCGGCAACATTGCAAATGAGGCCAAAGTGCTCTATATATTCCTAAACTGCCACATGCACGGGATAAAAAGAAGAATAAATAATATCAAAGTTGGTTGTTTTGATCAACCTCACGCAGTAGGTTGCCACAGTGGATTTTAGTTTTTTACATCTCCATGAGCGAACAGGAGCTGAACGTTTAAAGAGATGACTAGAGAGAATCAGGGCAAAGGTGGGGTATGAGTCTGCTCAGGCTGCTGTAACAAATATGGCACAGGAATTTACTTTCTCTCAGTTCTAGAGGCTGGAAGTTTAAGATCGAGGTGCCAACAGCTTTAGTGTCCAGTGAGACTCCCCTCTCCTTGGGTCGATACGTTTTATGTGTTGGAGAAGTGGGGGAGAGAGGGGAGAGGAAGGGAGGAGGAAGGAAGGGAAGGAAAAGGGAGAAAGAGAGAGCTGGTGTCTCTTCCTGTAAAGACACTAAACCTATTAAATGGGGGCCCCACCCTTATGACCTCATTTAACCTTAACTACTTCCTTATTCCAAATGCAGCCACAATGGGGGTTCAACATACGAATTTAAGGGGGGCACATAACATTCAGTCCGTAACAGTGACATTTCGACCAATAAAGCTTATTAGTTAATGTGTTTGTCACATTGAGATTGACTATAGTGCTAAATGTTCAGACAACTAAATGTTGTCTGAACCCACTGAGTTTAAGTGACCTTCCCAGCGGTCACACTGGGGTCGACTAGCCTGAGACTAGATTCGGGACCCCGAGCCATTGCTCTTCCTGGCACAGTATAGCGCTCCCCTAAGCTCCCCCCTTTCTCCCTGCTAAAGCCTGGCTTCATAATGGATGGTCCTTCTGACTGTTTTTCTTTCAAGCAGTGTCTCAGAAATGCAGGCTGAGACATCTCGTGGCTCTCTCTCCCCTGGGAGAAGAAATCTATGTTTGAAATCTGCAGAGGAACAAAGACAGAAAGTGTGCAGGACCTTTCGAAAGGTTTCGTAGTAATGAAAATGGTGTATATCACGCCCAACTGCCTTTTGTTAACCAGAACCCTTCCCTATGACCCCAAACCAAGGCAAAGGAAGCTGGGAAATGGACTCTTCCTGCGTGCCCAGGAAGAGGAAATGGAGCTCATTAGCATCTGGCCAGTCTCTGACACAGCTCACAATCTTTTCTTCACTAGCAAGAAACGTCTTGGGAGAGCATCAGGTAATTCTCAGCAATTCCACTTGTCAAAGTTCTTAACAAATCCCAAGAGACTGAACACAGCAGTACTGGATAATGCCTGAGAGCGCTGGCTCAGGCATCAGACAGACAGTCTGGGTACAGCCGACGCCACTGGTCCCAGGATCATACACCGAGATCCGCTCCCACAACCCACCCACCCTCGGTGCGTGTCGGTGTCCTTGCCCCATCTGATGGCCAGCTGCAGAAGCACTGGTCGGGGGGTGAGCCATCAGATGCTGGAGTCGGCTCGGCTTCATATTAGTTCCTGACCCACCCCAAGCAAGTTATTTAAATCACGGGACGAGTTACTTCTCTCTGAGTAAGTTCACTCACTTGAAAAGTGGAGGTAATAATGCCGATCTCAAGGGAATTATGTTTGGTTAGTTACATAAAATAAAGTATTTCGTACCTTCCCGAACATATAGGAAACACACAATAAATGCTAAATGCGAATATTATCAGAAGAATATAGGGATATGTGTAGTTTGCCTCTATACTACCTCTATCCAAATAGTAGTAGTAGTAGTAGTAGTAGTAAATAATAAGAAGAACTGAAAAATCAAATTAAAAAAAAAACAACTTTTAGTTGGCATGAGGTTGTTTAGAAAACACGTCTAGAATACCTAAATCTATGTACAAACTGTGTGACTTTGGCCAAGAAACTTGATGTGTTTCTGTAAAATAGGTTCCTATTTCCTGGGTCATAGACTGATGTCATGACCGCCCATGTCACGAGGTAACAGGTGGCAGCTTCTAGCACAGCTCCTGTAACGTAGCAGGTGCTCAGTGCACGTCGAGTAGCGGTTCCTGTCCAGATGATTCTACAATGGGAAGTAGCGCTTCAAGCTATGCAAGGGGGGGAAAGCCATCTTAGACCTGTCTGAAGAGAATAATGATTACAGTCTCAAGCAGATGCTTTGTACGGTGATTTTCTGATCTTTGACCTTCTTCGCTCCCCACCCCTATCTGAGAACAGCTTCTCGAGGCCTCTACTCAGATGATAACCACCGTACAAGAACTAGACACCTCTTCATTCAGGAACGTACAGCACTCATCTTAATAAACCATAATGAACTGAGGACGAGAAGGATAACAGGATAAACAGGCCTCTCTCTCCAGCTGTCATGTCTGTTTGTGACAGTCACTGGTATTTCATTGTAAAAGATGCTAATTTCAATCTGAGCTGCGGCGGTGCCGAGAGGCGCAGAAAAGGAATGCTTGATTATCTATATCGGTAACTGTGGTCCCTGGGGATATGCTCAGAAACGTCGAACCACATATGGCGAGAGGGATGGGTGATGAAATATGCATCAATGAAGCTGCACAATTTATGGTAATAAAGAAATGGAAAGTTCGGCCCTCTATGATAACTATTTGTGGCTGGTATGTCTCCCCTCTTTACTATTTCTGCAGGTTTTATAAATAAATGACACTTGTACTGATTATTACACCATTCTGGCCCTAGACCACCATCTTACTTCTGTAATTGTCCTGTCAACTTCCTGGAGGCTTATCATAATACTGTTTCAACAACAATCAGGATGTTCCCAATCTTAATTTGAGAAATAATAATTACCTGAACTGCAGGACCACACTGGCTGCCTCTCAGAGGTAAACAAACACTAATTATTGCTTATTAGCTTTGGCCAAGCGACAGAGGAGAAGAGGGAGGTCAAAGTTCAGAGACACACAGCGCACATCGTTGGGGGCAGAGGTGAGAGGGTGAGATCAGGGTGACTATCATCTTTTCTTGAGAATGGGCCGTTCTTTATTTTAAAATCGTATTCTTCCTATTTTGAGGTCAGGGAGTATCTCAATGACTTTTTTTCTTTAAACAGTGATACTACTAGATAATTAGGTGGGAGGTATTTAATATTCTTACCTGGCAAAATTGAAAGTTAGTAAGCGCTCTCTCTCTCTCTGTTGGACTCTGCCCTATAACTATACAGCTCAAAATCCTTAGGTGGCCAAGAGATCTATCTGTTCAGGGAAGCTGGCATTATCAAAATGTACTCATCTTATTGATTCAGAACCTGCCTTCATATATTTGCAACCCTACTGTGGTGTCCCAGTGCCGGGTACAGTCATTCTCGATCCCGTTGTCACACCGGGTCTTCAGGCCTGGTCTCCCGGCCAGCCTCAGCCTCACCCTAGCAACCCCATTGGCTGACGTGGTCCTTATTCTGTGGTTGCTCTGCTGACAGCTGCTCCCCCACTTCCCCAGTCACCTCCATGGCATGCGCCCCCACTAAAGAAGGGTCTGAAACATCCATTTCCATCCATTTAACTATCTCGAGGACAAAGCCCAGCGTTTCTGGAGTGGCGCTAGCTCTTCCGCCACCTGCTTCCGCACGAGCTCCCTGTGCCACGGTGTCCCCTGCTGCACGACACACACCACTCCGCATCCTTCTCTCCGTCCTTCCCCCTTTCTGGCCCTGGGCCCTTTCTCGTCTGAACTCTGATCTCTGTCTCCCTAAGCGTGACTACTCTTCAAAGCCCGCCTCTTCGACCAAACTTCCACGAATCCAGAGGTTGCTACTCACGTCTCCATCCCCTAGACCCTCACCAAACGGACTTCATGTTGTAATACCAACACTAACGACTGACTTACTCGTGTTCCCATTGTTTTCAGCAGAACACGATAATATCCGCGGTTGCACAGCCTTCCTCGCTTTCGAATACCCTACAGCGTCGACCGCAGTGCTTCGCACATAGTTTCATGTTCGTTAAGATTCTCTGCCGTCGAAGGAAATGCACACAACCCATCGAGTGCCCTTTAACCGCGATTCCCCCGTCTCCCACCCCAAACCCCACTAAGATTGCTCGACCCACGCTGTCCACATACAGTAGCCACTAGCCACATGTGGCTATTCTGTTTTAAACTGATATGAATGGAAGTTAAACAAAATTAAGCCTTCGGTTCCTCAGTCTCGGTAGCCACATTTCCAGGGCTCGTCGGCCACCTGTGGCTAGTAACTGCCGGACGGACAACGCGTACCGACAACACGGAGATGGGCCCCGTTCGCACCGCTGCAGGTGGTCCTGATGCAGAGCGTAGGTCCCGACCCCGTTCCGGCCGCGGAAGCACTGCCCTCCTCGCTGTGCGGTTAGCCACGTCGCACTCACTGCTGGCGAACAGCACGCGAGCCTTCGGCTCATTAAAATCCCCGGGTTCTGTGCGAGGAAACAGCTTTCCAGCTAGACTTCCCTCGTACTGCACTTAGATAACTCTTGTGGTGGATCTCAAGGTTAGCCCCCACGCCCACCCATTAAACCCTAATATGGTTTATATTTTCTATTCAATCCCATCTGTCCAGCTCATCGGGGTCTTTAATTTTTAATTTGGGCACATCTGAGCCATCCCATCCTGCGTGTAAGTCACCCACACATTGCTAAGTACTTCTCTTGACTTCCCATTAGTTGTTGATAAAATGGTGTCTAGAAATAGGATGACTCTATAATTTGTCATGCAATCCGGGACAGTTTTCAGAGGGAAATGGAATTCTGTAAGAAATTATGCTGAGTCACGGGCACTAACTGTTACTCTCTGAGGCTAACCAGATTAGACAGTACATAGTACTTTTTCCATGAAAAATTATATCCAGAACTACTGTCTCGTCACTAAAGAATGTCCTCCAGATTAAGACTGAACTAACATTCACGTGTGTTGATATGGTGACTAAATTTTATCTGATTTGGGCCATATTAATCCATTCAATTCATGACACTTTCATGAGAAATAAAATATCTTACTTAAGTTCAAATCATCTCACTGTTTTCAGCATTCAGTAATTAAACCAACAGAATATTTTTTCAGAAAAACAAAACAAATGGAAATAAAATTGATATGCACATTAGATAAATATGAGTGGAATAAATACATCGACAAGATTTGGATATAGTACCTTCCTTATTGTCATAGAAGGACTCCAGAGGTTCACCGAGAACTGCCTTGTGCATGTCTCGTGTGTGACAAGCTAACAGTGACTTGAGTCTCTACTTTGAGGTTCGAAAAAAACAGAAAGAACATAAGTAAAACAATTTTGCTTGGGAAGTTATCCGATATATATTACTTTATTTCTGAAAGTGTCAATTTAGAGGACACCTACAGCTCATAGTGGTCAGTAACAGTTACCTGTCTTTCATCCATGCCGACGGTGTCGACAAAATGCTGGTAAAATCCTAGTCCGCAGGGCCTGGGCCCTGTGTTTAAAAAAAAAGTAAGGACAAAAACACATGTGGACACTTTAAAACCGAAAAGGATGAGGTAGCACTGCCAAACCCACGTAGATGTAAAATAAAATAAAGATTCCTGCGGAGATCTCTTTTCATGGATTTTATACAGATGAATATGAAGAAATTTCAGCAAAAAAAAAAAAAATTGGACAAAAGTCCCATAAACTAATGTTGCTGAAAGTCAGATAAAGGTCATGCATAAGACTGAAGGAAACAGAGGGAAGAATAATATTAAGACCGAAAGCAGGGACAGGGGACCAAGTCCAGGCTCCACGCCTAACTCCCTGGAGCCTCGGACAAGTCCTTCATCGCTGCCCTTGTCCCCTCACTCACTCAGGAAACCATTCTTGGCTGCACAATGGCCGGGCAGGAGCAGTGAGGTGCCCCCGACCCCTGCCCAAGACTACATGCATAGACTTGAACCCAAGAGTTCTCCAACTTTAAAATTCTGCAATGCTACCTGTAAATTTAGAAGGAACTACTTAGGGCTTCTTGTATCCAATGAAAATATCGTTCTCATTTATAATGGAAATACACTCTTTTTTGGACTTGTCATTTATTTTTTTTTGGATCGCCATGATGTGTAGCAAGTGTATACGATCCATCTTTTGTACTTTTAAGACATTTTTAGGGTACTATATAATATTATTCCATTTATGTCTTTTACTTATTTTGTTTGTTTGTTTTTCTCATATAGATTCTTTTACCTTAAACTTGAAATCAAACACTTGTAATGAGGTATTTATCAGTGAAATATTATTTCAACGAAATGTTACTTCTATTGCCCTGTAATACTACTCCTAAAATGAAGATTATATTATCTCTTAAGAAAACACTATTTTCCTCTGCAGCCTAAATAGGAAAAAACAACTTTCTAATCCATAATTCGTGAGCTGAATATGCATTATCATTTTATTTTGGTCCTCATTTTAATTCCCAAGTTAACAGCAATTCTCAGGCAGTCGAGAAACCCAATTTGATCAATTTTCCAACTCTCTGTTTTTCATTAGGCTAAGCCTTAAGGCAGGTGGCCTTCAATCAGTTTAGCGGACAGCTCTGGCTCACGTTCTGATGACCCCTAACAAGGCAGACAAAAAAGATTTTGAAAATATGGTGGAGGGAGATTTACAATGCTGAGGATAAGCTAGATCAGGCAGGGAGACGGAGTACACAACCCCTAATTAACTCTCATCATTTAAACATCTGGAAGCCAAAAGGAGAGACCACGTACTCCTGCACTGCTGACGAGCCCTTGAAGTATTTGTTATAAAGAATAGCCCCTAATCCTATATTACTAGATAAGTGGGAACTCATCAAACAGCCCAGCTAATAATATTATTATGACATCTAATGTTTGAAGGCGTAACTATACCAAAATATTTGCTGTAAAACAAATGGAAGGAATGACACCATGTCTGACAAGAGCCTTCTAACTGGTCTCTCTGCTTCCTTGTTGCTTCTCTGCTGTGTCCTTTACATAGAGCAGACAGAATACTCTGCAAGAATAAACTAGGTTCTATCGCTCTTTTGCTTAAAACTCTCTAAAGGCTTCTGTTGCAATTAGAATAAAATGCAAAATAGGCAAATAAACCCTACGCAACCACTTACACCACTTACACTTTATTAGAAACCCAGCTTAAACAATGTAACACTTAAAACAAGCAAGAGATGTAAACACTTTGCTTTTAACCAAGTCAGAGGTTTACTTTGTCCCCCATGTAAGTCTAGAGGTTGAGGGCTGGTACATCTGCTCCACACAGTCATTAAGAAATCAAATTCTCTCTAGCCTCTGCTTCACCGTCCTTAGTGTGTGGCTTTTGTCCTCATAGATGCAAAAAGGCTGCTCTATCTCCAGACACTGTGTCTCTATTCCAAGCAGGAAGGAAGAGAAACAGAAAAAGATGCCAGCGGAGTCTGACTTTTCACTGGGAAAAGCATCGTTTCCCCAGAATCTCCACCCAGTCGTCATCTTTGTTCAGGACATCACAAAGCTCCTGCACCATGAGGAAAATCAGCCATTGTAGTTTTTTGTTATTGTTTCCTAATCTCTTCATTTCCCATGCTCCAACCATCCTAGTTTCTCTGTCCCTCAAACACCCTTCCCCATTCCTATCTCTTGATCTTAGCCCTTGTGGTTGGTTCCGTTTGCCTGCACGTTTCCCCAGATGGCTGTGTGGAGTCTGCCTTCCTATCGTCCTCTGCACAAATGTCAGCTCCTACAGAAAGCTTCATCTCATCCCTCTGAAAGGCAGTCTCCATCCCATCTGGGGTCTCTCTCTAGCTCTTACTTTGTTTCATTGTTGTTGTGATTGTTGTTACTTTATTTCCTTCATAGTATTTCTTGTTATCTGAAATACTGTTTCTGTTGATGGGCTTATTGCCCACCTGCATTAGGATATGGCCGGAAAAGAATGAGGATTCCCTGTCTTTTCTCTGCCACCTCCAGTACCTTGAACAGTGCCTAACACAGGGTATTGGTGCTGAGGTACTAGTTTGATTGTGATCATGAATGGATTAATAGTTCTCCCAACCTATCCCGAGTTTTTAACCCGTCTCTTCACTGCAGTCTTCTTCATTCGTCTTTGACTATAAAATGAGTAATAGCATAATGCTGCTTGAGTCTATTTAAAGTTTTCACTCCATTTCCTGTTTCCTTAAATTTCCATGTTGCTTAACTGGCTTTTTTAGACAAGATTTTCTTGGTCATCATATGTATTTGGGAAGATGATTTCCAGTTGTTTGGTATATGTATTGGACTTTTTACTCCTGCGTCATTCATAAGTCTCTGTTTTTAATTATTATAAATATTTGTGCCATGAACAATTTTTTTTCACATTTCCTGAGTGACTCTATATTCTAGGGACTATTATTCAAAATTGGTCTTGCACCATTTTGATTCTTAAAGTCCAAGAACATACATGAAATAACTTAACACTCGCAAACATCTCTAGAACCCTTACGAAGTAAACAAGATATCCAGTGTTCACATCCGACTGTTAGACAAACCTCTAAGTCTCTGACTACAAATATTTTTCACTGTCTGGTTTTTATTTCTGATTCAAATGACCTTAATGTGACCTTAAATGACCTTAATGTGACTTTCCTGTCCTACCTCTTTTGTGCAGCCCCCATGACGCATCCTGTAAAGTGCTATAGAGAAACTTAATTTTCCTTATCCCAAAGATGGAACATTTATTATGCTCAAAGCTTCTACAGATTTTTCTTTTGGCATAAATTTTTCCTTTATATTCATTTGTCCTGCTGCAGGGACAAAAAAAAAAAAAAAAAAAAAAAAAAACTAGGAGACCAGAGAGGGGGAAAAAAAAAAGAAGAAGAAGAAGAAGAAAGAAGAAAAAAACACACCAAGCTTAGAAATCTTTTTCCCTTTCCCTCACAGGCATAAACGAGTACCTTTTCATGACCGATCTTCTAAGAATTCATTTTTCTTTTCACTCTTAACTTCACTGAATAAGGGTGGGGAGCATGCATTATCTGGATAAAGTGGAAGTAAAAATAGCATTTCACCAAGATGTGTCCTTCTTGAGAAGCCTGAGGCAGGGTATGTTAGAAAAAAAAAAATCACCAAATTATCCCATCACTGGGGTTTCTTTCTAAAGAGGCAGGAACATTTGGATGGACTGTGAAGGAGGGTTAAATGTGTGTGAAAAACAAAGGCTGTTTCTTATAGGGGAACCAAAATTGATCTTTCTGGCCTTGAGTTCTCCTCGCTGGTGATCGCGACCATCCATCATTTACGGCTACTTCTCTGGCAGCCCCGGCTGCAGGGTAGGGGCTGGCCTGGCCTGGCCTGTCGACGCCCTGGGTTTGGCATCCAGCCCTGGCTCCAGCCCTGTGCACGGGATGACAACACACACAGGTCGCTGTCCCGTGAGCAAGGTAAACCCTTCCGGTCTGCTGCGGAGGCATCGTTAGCAACAGTCCAGGGAAAGAGTGGCTGTCGGATTTTAGGGTGCGCAAGGACCCCTGGAGAGCTTGTAGGAAATGCGATCACTTTTTCCTTTTCACTCTACTTCCACTGAATAAGGGTGGCCAGGATAGACCGGGCGAAACGGAAGTAAAACCACTGCTACACTAAGCCTGGGTATTTGATAGGTGGATGCAGAACCTGGGAAGCTGCATTTAGCAAGGCGCTCAGGTGATTTCGATGCAGATGATCTGTAGGCTACACTTGAGAAAAGGTGCCCCCCCCCAAAAAATATTTAAATTGACAAAAGAAAGGTGAGTGGCCCATGCCTCGACAATTATGCCGTTCTCCAGAACTGACAACAGATATTAGATGGCTGAATAGGGGAAAGAACAAGAAAACGCACACATGTATGGATGAATGAACGAAACGCTTTATTCACTAACATTTATGGGCGGATACAAACCGAAAGGAACAAACCCTGCCCCCAGAAGTGCTCTGTCTCCTGGATGATGCGTAGGCAGCCACCACCCCCACTGGCAAGGGTACAATGGAGAAGAAAGTGGCAGGTGGCAGAGAGAGGGGTGGGCTAAGACGTATTGCGCAGTTAGGCTGCTCTGAGCACTGTGGGACGCCCTGCATGCTGTGCCTGGTGGTACTGACTCAGGCCTCAGAAGGGAGATGACATTTGAAGAATGAGGAAGAATTTACCTGATGACTGAGGTGGGAACGCTGCAGGGAGAAAGAGCAGCGTGCCAAAAGCACAGCCAGGCCAAAGGAGCCAACGCTTTCCCAGTTCTGACTGCCCCAGGGCTGGGCACAGGGAGAGAACCGGTGGGAGACGGTTTCCTTAAGTCCCCATCAAAACCACGAACATTTTTCTAGATTCAAAACTTTCTTTTGTGTGCCAGCTGCAATTTGCAGGAATCGTACCACAGTTGCCACACTCGCGTTAGCGATGTAGATGCTGCCACGATTTCTGCCTCGGAGTGTTCAAGCAAGTGTGCGTGATGCATCTCAGCCGGAGTCCCTGGCACTGTTATCGTTAAGGTGGACAATTCCACTCCCCTTCTCCCGTTGCTTCAGAGTTACCTTCCCCTCAGCTAGCAGCATGCTCCGGGGTAGCGGGAGAAGCCTGGAGAAGCCCCTAGGGAGAGCGGGTAAACGCGAGCTCTCAAGGACAATCCCGCACCACCCCGAACAGGCTCCCCGCTGTCCGAGCTGTGCACTTGAATGAAATTTTAAAACGAGGGGGCGAACCGTCTCTCTGGAAGATTTTACAGAGCTGTTTCTTCTCTATCAGTGCTTTTGTCCTATCTCTTTTTTTTCTATGAGTTCACTTGGTTTTTGTTGATGAATTTTGTCGTGAACAAAAATCTGTCTAAGACCATTAGCCATGGGGGAAATCTAACAATTGTTGAGCTAAGAACAGAGAATAAGAATAACATATAGATGCCTCTCTGATCTGTCACTGGGTGCAGTAATCGAACCAGGAGAGTCATCAGAGGTCACCTAAGTGCCAGCTAGGGCCAGCCCAGGACCAGTGACGGCGAGGAAGTGTTCACAAACACGCACAGCAATCTGACGGAGACACGTTTCGTCCAGTAACTCTAAAAATAAATTTTTTAATTTGGGCTTGCAGTTTTTCTATTTCATTTTTTTGTCATGTCACCATTACTGTATTTTATAAATGAATCAGAACATAATGCATTAGAAAATAAAACCGGCCAATCACAGCACAGACGGTGCAACGTCCTGCCCCGAGGCAGCCCCCGGAACTATAATAATAATAATAATAATTACAATATTAGTTAACAGTCGCACAGAGCTCTATATTTTCTGCGTGTTCCCTCGGTAGCCTTCTCTTGGCAGCAACCTTGCTGATTATTCATCTCCATTTTTACAGAAAAACAATCGTCTCCAAAGAGGTCAGTGAACTATCGAAAGGTCACACACAGCAGGTCTGAGGCACACCCGGCACCTGAACCCATAACCTTTCCTCCGAGAAAGGTTTTCTTCTCTCCAACCTTAATTTGAAACCATCACTGAATTTGAAACCATTTCTGAAATGTAATTTCAGAAAATTTAAGAAAATCTACCAACATTGAAAAGATACGTTTTAACACTTTTCTAGAAGCTGGTTCAGTGTAGTCTTTAAAGAGTCCTTTCTGTTTGTGGCTCACATGAATGTCGGCAGAGGTGTCAATGATCGATAACCCACAGACCTCTGCTCCGGTTACCGGAGGGGGAAAGGGATCCCTGAAACCATCAGCGCCGTTTCCCGACTCGGCCGAGGCTGGAGAGGGGCCGCGTCCCCAGCCCCAAGCCCTCTCTCCCCTCGTAAACACCGCCTCTCTCGTGAATGTATTCAACGCATAGTTGAGCGCCTACGGGCACAAAGTTGTTAACGATACAAACACACACAAGTTGCGGTTTATATTCTCCTGTGGACAGACAGATAGGGGATAAATATAAAAAATAAGTACATCGAACATGCACTACGCAGATAAAAAGGGAAGGAAAAGGGAGCATGGGAGTGAGGGAAGCAGCTATTTTAAGCGATCGTGGTATATATACATCACAGTCGTTTCCGCTCAGATATACATATTTATAGTAGAGATAGCAGGCATATATAATTTATTCAGAGTTTCCCAAAAATGTGATCGCTTCTGGCCAATGATGGAAGTGTTACAGGAGCAAAATCGTAGTTCACCTTCACGGGAGGCAAAGCCTTCGAGACAAGAGACTGTGAAGGCTTAATCGCCCTGCGGGAAGTCTGTGTCTTCTTCTTGCCATCCTCGTGGTCCAGGGGCAGACACGGATGAGAGCGGATACACCTTTTATGATGAATTCACGAGCGTTTATCCTGCTCCCCTAACGTGCCCAGATCTTTGCTCTTGTAGAGAAAAGATAAAGGGGAAGATATGTGGCCCTGTCTTTGGGGAGTTTACAGTTTAGCTGGGGTGATAAAAATAAACCTACTTAAAGCATCCCAAGAGCCACTTGGGATGCAGGTAAGCGGTAGTGGCTGTAAGATGGAGCAGGACCTCAGGGCCTGTTGGGAGGCTTCTTCCAGAAGCCCGGAGTGAGGATCTCCTTATTGGGCGGTGTACTTTTCATGGAACCCCAAAATTCCCCTAGTAAGAACTCTACCCTCCATCAAACAATAACGTAACAAGCATGCTATATACGATATCATCCTTCCGCTGTAGCTCATTTATAAGGAGCGGGGAGAATTTCTCAAGGATAAGAACTAAGACTAAGCAAAGTTGAATATGAACCATTGGAAAAATAAAAACAAAGCATTCCTTTAGTGTATCTGGTACTGTTTTAATGAACAAATGAAAAAAACATGCTTCGGTACATTTTAACTATTTTTGTTCTTTTGGCTGGAAAAAAAAAAGTGTAAATCTTGAATACTCGTGTGGCTTTAAAGTGATGCTTATTTTCCAGGCTCTGTGAGATGTGTCACAGAGAGAATAATGACATATGGTGGGCTTACGAAGGTCTGTAACATTTTATTTCATCTTACTTACAACAAGAAGAGTCCAGGGATCTATCCCATCGGATGATAGTAACAGCCTTTTAGTACATCAGAGTTGATGATAACTTGCAGAAGCAGCAACAGCCTTCGATGGGGTAAAGCTTCATGACCTACGTGATATGAGGTGGGGCCGGCTTCCCCTGAGTGACGCTTTATAACATCGTCCTTTCAAATAGAAAGAGGGAAATCAAAATACTGGCCAAGCTCAACTTCATGCAGTACAGTGTTATCGAGATCACGCACTGCAGTGCCAAAGAGAGGATGCTTAGAGTAGCTCAGAACTGAATCTTTAGTCCAACTAACAGTGATTGTCTCTATAATAAATTTACATTCATTAAAACTTCTTAAGTTGTGATCGCAACACGTTAACAATCAGGCGAAACAGAAACAGAAACGTGATACAGCGATGGCTACAGGAATGTTTGGGGAATGAGTCATTTTAAATAGCTAAGAGTTGCGGTTTTATATCTTTACTCTTTAGGCATCTATACTGTATTTATTATTTTAATTAGGATAGAAATCCCATTTTTTTAACTAGAAAAAGCTCGTGCTTCTGGAGAATTTTGTCTCCACGTAGAGGGCACGTAACCGAACATCTAGAAATCACCCCTTTTCACGTGTGTCTGCTGCCCCAGTGGACCACACGCCATGCCTGGAGCAGTTTCATCCATCTTTGCTTCACACAGAGGAGGAGCCGATGCCCTCTGTGGAGTGAATCAGCAGCGCCCTCGCCATGCCTACCGCAGTGCCTCCAAAGAGACTCTGTCCATGAAGAGTGAGCCAGCTGTCAGTCTGAACATCCGTCACGGAGCTGGACCGTGGCACAGATTCCTTTGGATTTTTCTAGTCAAGGGTGGCAGGGCTGTTTGCCTCTGTATTAACTGGTCCCAGACGCTGTGATTTTTCAATTCCCAGTCCAAGTTTTAGAGATTAAGCTATTTCTAATCTTCTGTGAAACCAGACCACAGAACTTTTTCTCAGATGCCATGGCATAGTAACGGATTTCCAGCGATAGTCCCAGGAGAAAAAAAAGGGTCCAGGGAGTGAAAGTAGGAGCTCTAATGAAAGACTTTGGTGAACTCTCTCTCCTGGCAGCTCAGAATGACACCCTTCCTTTCTTAAACTTATTTTTTGGTTCCCAAATACATATCAGAGAGACGAGGGTGTTGATTGTATGGTTGAGATGTTGTATTTTTCCAAACCTGGAACTCAGTAGTGATAGTTCAGTTTACAGATTCCTGGAAATCAAGTCCCCTGACAGTGTTTTCTTAGAATTTGTGAATTCTATAAACTTGTAAGCTACTCAGACAGTGAAGGTCGCCTTTCAATGTGACACAATGTTTGGCCACACACTAGATATCGCAAGTCTTCGGTCTGCTTACAAAATGGAATTGACCTTCAAGGATTTATGTGTCTAAAATTTTAAAGTACTGAAAACTCTTTAGGTAAAAAGTTTGGGGCAGAAATATTGGAGTTTTACTGTTATAGTTATAACTTTTCCAAAAAAACAACACTACTCGTAACACTGACATTTTAACACAGATGACAGTTTTCATATGTGTCATCTAATTTGATCCTCATTGTGATCATTCATCCATATAGGCTTATTATGAGATCTTTATCAATTAATCTGTAATACGAAATTCTCGAATTTCACTTGGTTCCAAAGCTGGGCTCCCGAATTCTCTCAGCCTGGATATTATTCGTTTCTTGTGTAAATGTCAGAGGCCAGAAGAAAACAAACTTACATTCTTCCATGTGGTGTGAAGCAAGGACTCTAAACCAACATTATTAGTGCAGTCGGTATTTGTGATAAGCACTGCAAATACTGAGAATGTTTTTTAAAATTTAGAAAGAAAGGACTTCTGCTTTCCTGATGGCCCTCTTTCAACTATTGTAGGTTTAAAATTAGACTTTATTAAAGTACATCAGTTATGTCATCAAGAAAATTTAATGTTTGTAATATGATAGTGGCATTATTTCTCTAAGATACACATTAAAAAACTGGACATGCCCGTAAATTCTTGTTTTGTTTTGTTTTGTTTTTTAATAATAGGTATTTGATATTTTAAAGAATAGCAGCTGGTATAAGTTACAAAATAATGGGATTTGTATTTCTGTATTTTTAATGTAAAATTAGCTTATAATAAGTAGCCAGCATCTCTGATGGAGGCATGTTTTAATCATAATTTAAAACATTTGTTATACAGCTTATTCTAGAAAAATTTAAATGCTACTTGGGGATTTATAATGTTGCTGCATACACACAATACACACACAACTTTTCTTAATTCCTTTCCCTAATTTCATTTCCAATAGTGAAACAAAGGAGAGAGGGTAACAAAATTTCTTCTTGTGTGGTTGTATTTGACCTAAAAATTACTATTAAGTGTTACTTTATACAATGCTAAATTTACTGTGAAAAAAACTGTGGAATTACAGAGGAATCTGGTGGGAATACAGACCAGAATATATTGGGACTCAAGCAAGCAAACTCAATTCCTAATACTTAGTATACAAGTGGCCATCTGTGGTGTGACTTAAGGGGTCCATCCAGGATTATAAAGTGATTTCAGAGAAGAAAAGAGGGGGAGAAATGGGTCTATTGTGTGCCTTATAAAAGTATAAAAGGCTTCTCCGGCCTTTTGAGAAAAGGTACATGTTTTTAAAACATTTCCTGTTCTGTAGAGCAAAGGCACATCCTAAAAGAGTTTGCAATTCTTAAGAAAGTGAGAAGAAGCATGACAAGTTCCTTTAAAAATGTTTTACATGTTCTCTAAAATAGCAGAAAAAGAAAAAGGAGCCCCAAAGCTTTGAACCCACAAGAGATAAGAAACCACAACAAAAGGAAGCCGAGCAGGATCCTATGGAAATCGGATTTCATACCTAAGAGACATTCAATTCGCTCACAGTATATGGTTTCTCTGGCTGCTGGAACCAACTACTGCTTAGTGGCTTAAAACAGTACACATTCATTCAGCTTACAGGTCTATAGTTCAGAAATCCAAAATGGGTCTCCCTGGCCCAAAATCAAGATACGGGCAAAGCTGATGCATTCCTTCCTTCCTGTAAGCTCTACGGGAGCCTCCACTTCCTTCCCTTCTCCAGCTTCTAGACGCCGCCTGCATCCCTGGCCCATGCCTGCTCACATCCTGCGTCAGCAGTGGCGGGTCCAGTCTTTCTCGCCCTGAATCACTCTGTGACTCTTCTGCCTCCCTCCTCCACAGCAGCGGGAGCTGCGTGCGTTTGCTAGAGCTGTCATAACAAAGCGCCACAGACTGGGGGCCTAAACGACAGAAGCTTTCACAGTCTGAAGGCTGGAAGGCCCAGATCAGGGTGTTGGCCAAGTCTGTTCCTTCTGAGGGCTGTGAGGGAGAGATCTGGCCCAGGCCTCTCTCCCCAGGTCGGCCTGTAGATGACGGCCTTCCCCGTGTGTTCACACCGTCGTCTCTAGTACACCTGTCTGTACAGACAGCAGTCAAGTGTGCTTAGGGCCTGCTTGAACAGCCTTGTGTTAACTTGATTACTTCTGCAAAGGCCCTATTCCCAAATAAGGCCAGATGTTAGGGTAATGAGGGTTAGGGCTTCAACACATGAATTTGGGGAGCGGGATAGGGGTGGAGGGACACGATTCACCCCTAACGGGACCCCTGTGATCGCACTGGACCTATCTGAATGATCCAGGATGACGTCCTTCCGGTTAGCCGTTGGCTAACATCCTTAACTTCACGGGCTTCCTTAACCCCCCGTCCTACAGTAAACACCACATGTTCGTAAGTCTTGGGACTGTGAATGTGGGGTCTTCGGAGGGGTCACTATCCTGCTCATCATACTCACATTCTCTTTCTTATTTCATGTCAAGTGTTTGTCAGGGAATTTGATATATTTACTGTATGTTGATGCCTCAGATATTTCAAATAATTGATAGATGGTGACTATTAGAAAGGACTGCTGTATCAGTGAGGGGGTGAAGCAACTGTTAAAGGTAAACAGGGGCAAAATACATTTTGGGGTTAAATAGATAATTCTAGACATTATAAAGGTATACATATAAATACATATAATATTTTTAAAAACAATTAAAAATTTGAATATTTGTAGACATAGCCAAAAGTCCTAGAAGTCTACTTTATTTTTATATTGATACTAATTATATCTAAATATCAGATAATATTGATAAATGATTGCATTAATGTTACATATCACACCTCTTAATAACGAATTAGAAACCAACTGCATTCGAAGTGTAAGTACACGATTACTTCCAAAAACATTCTCGTGGGGAAGAAGGCAAACATATTCTCGAATGACAAAAAGGCGATAAAATGTATAACCGCAATGTGGAGTTCACAGAAAGCCACTCTGGTAAAAAATAAAATAGAAATTAGTTCTTTTTCAGAAAAAAAAATAAAAGTTCCAAATTAGTTGGGAGTTCTGTAAATCATATTTTCCCATTCTACAAGTCCCATTGAAAAGCTCTGCCTCTCATTTAATAATTTAAAAACCTAATTTCTTTTTTTAAATCTTAAACTATATTTATGTTTGCAGTATAAAACTGAAGCAAAACCTAATTTCTAATAAAAAAAATTTTACTGAAAATAAGTCATAAAATAAAGATAGTTCTAGGACCTGGAAATGTGCTACAGAAACTATAATTTAGGGTTTGAATTCAAACAAAAGAGCAAGAGGAAAAAGCAAAGTAGCACCACGTATTATGCAGGTCTATTATGCATGAGATAGATACTATCTACCTAATAACATAGAAATACCATATTATTTCAAGTGACAATACTACGAGGTAGGTAGGTCGTATTTCTAAATGTGGAAACCAAGGCTCTGTTGAGTTGTATGATCTTTCCAAGTGCAAACAACTTGCAGGGGCAAGTCCAGAATCTGAACTCAGGTTTATCTGCCTGCAAAGCTCATGTTCTACTCCATGTCACTTCCCAGAGTCAGAAGAAAATGTCTTCTAAGGATTTCCGGTCTCTTCAGTTATAGGATATACCTGTAATGGGAGTTTAGAAGTCTATACATAATATATAGTTAATTTAAGTATCCTCTTCAAAAAAATCCAGCTTATACATGAATGATTATATGCTGAGCCCAGCAGTTTTAGGTAATATATTTTAAAAGGGATAGAGAGCCTATGTTTGAAGTTGCATTTCCAAGAGTTGCCTCTCACTTTAGAATTTTTAGGACTTAGCATTTTCGCATTCATCAGGACAGTTAAAACTTTATGGGGTGCTTTATCTGTTGTTTGGTCCACTTGATTTTCTTAGTTATTCCTTTGTGCTAAGGAAGTAAACACAAAGTCTTTCATCTTGAGCATCGTGTATCTTGTGGACAGTATGCTTGCTGCCTGGAGTGTCCTTTTTCGAGTGGATCGGGGTGTTATTGATTTAGTTATTGATTCGGATTGTTTAAAAGTGGGAACATCTATGCTTTAGGTCAAGATCAATTTAATTCCTACGGAATGTAGGATAATTTTCATAACTGATGTTATAGGACCACCATGCTACTTTTCCAGTATTAACTTTTTATTTGCAATATTGGCCACTCTGATAGCAAATCAACATCAAAAGTATCTTTTTTTGCTAAGTATGATCATTCAATGACAGACGATTTTTAGCTTGAAAACCATAATCGGGACAATTCTTTTTAAACAAAAGTGGAATTTTCTCCAGCTAGGAAAAAAAAAATTAGACAAAGCAGGTAGCTTCAGCAATAATCATTGATGGCTAATAAAATCTATTGAAGAACAACTTTTAATACAACTCTTTATTGATAGAGCTGTGATCTCAGATCCCATCATCTAGATTAAGAATTTTAACAAGAAATATTCTTTAAAAGAAAGGTAATCTTTACTTGCATTTGTATTTTCTAGGTTTGAAAAAAAAAATGGGAATGAGTAACCTGCAATTAACCTGCTATATTTGTGTACTTCTCATTAATCAAAGTGCTTTCCATCTGAACCAATGAGATGGAGTTTCAAGGCAATATTTCTTCATTAGTGTTGCTTGGCTTGTTTTTTGGTTTTGGTTTCCTACTGAAATAAAAAAAAAAAAATTAGCTGGTGATAATGAAAAGGTGTCTGTCTTGTTACAGGTGTTGTATAGCGATCGCTATAACCTTCTTTGGGATTGCTGTCCGTATTATTGGAGCATGGCATTCACTGAGTTGAGGAGGCTAGACTCAGGGAAATGAGGTTACGTATTTTCTAATTCATTTGTATGTATGGATATAAAACATACTGCCCCTTGTATATAAGGAAGGGGGAAAAAAACCCTTTTAATAGAACTCAAGAGAGAAATGAGGTATTTTCTTTCCCAAAATACCCATGCCCTATGTGTCATTACACAATAATGATTGACAGCTGCCCAGAGGGCTTAGTCTCAGGAAAGTCTAATAAATGGCCAGAAGAAAACAGCTCATTAGGAGCTAGAAAGCAATGACTTTTTATATCCTACGGCTAAATTTGTGACAAATACGATGATTGGCCTTACATTTTCCAAATGGTTTCCCTTCTTTCTTTATGGAACAGGAATACACACACTGCAAGTCAGCGTGTCTCATAGAGGGTTCCAGTGGAGGAATGCTACCTGTAAATAGTGCGGCTACTCAGAAATATACGGACTTCAAGAACAATATTTCAATCGCAGTCATTCCCTCCTTATACTTGAGGTCATGATCTTAAAAATCCCGGTGGGAGTAAAATTACAGGTTGAGAAACTATCACTGTAAAAAAAAAAAAAATGAGGCTAGAGGTCACAGTCAAAAAGAATCTATAAATGCTCTTTACGCTTTTCACTCACCAAGTATTTCTGTGTGGTGTGTGTGTGTGAAGTAACGCACACTAAATAAAGATAACTCACAGAGATGTTTCACTCATTTTGAAGTTTGAAATAATTTACATCATATTAACTTCCATTTGTCTTTCCTAGCCACCTAGAAATTGCTCAGTGTCTTTTTTCCGAGGTCTTAGATTTCCTTTTGCTTCTCTGCACAGATTTCCCGTGCTAAAACATTTTCTGAGTCTGTTGATCCATTCAGATGTTCAACTCGTTTCTAATTTGATAATGCCTTATTAGTAAAAGGAAAATATTTTATAATAAAATAGCATGTAATAAAACGCTCAGGAAAGACTTCGCTGGAAGACAAAAAATCTCTCTTGCAATTTCCCAGACGCTCCCGAAGGGACGACAGGTGCCCCCGTGAGAACCTCCAATGCAGACGAGAGGTCTGCAGACTGTGGCTGGCTCGCTGCCTGCTTCTGTAGTGTCCAAAAGCTTAAGAATGACTTCTGCATTTTTAAATAGTTGGGGGAAAAAAAAAAAGAAGACTATTTTGTGACATTAACATTATATGAAATTCAAATTGCGGTGTCCATAAATAGTAATATCGGAACTTGGCTACGCTCACTTGTTTATAGCTTGTCTCATTCTGCTTTTGTACTACAATTGCAGAGCTGAGTCGTTGCGACAGGCCCACAAAGCCGAAAGTACTTACTGTCTGATACTTGACAGAAGAAAGTTGGCCAACCCCTGGTCTAGACGTGATGTCTAAATCACCGAGTTACATCTTCTCGGCCCTGTCCGAATCCCATGGCCAAGTCTTGTGTCATCCATCCCTCATCCCTCTTCACGGATACAGTGTAATTCCGAGACAGGATTTTACTTCATCTTTTCTTTTTTCTATCTTGCTCCAACTCAGGTTAACTCTGCTTGGGATTCTAGTATTTTGGGTTTTGTTTGTTTGTTTTCTTTTGTGTTTTAATTCCCTCCAGTAGAAATGGCTTGTATTGTGCCTAAAACCAATGTATTCCTGACCTGAGAAGAGTATGTTTGTTTTCTATCTAATTACTATTCCATGAGATTCCTTCCCCTAACTGCCAGAAATTAGTTCCCGTCAAATTTTCCAACCATGTCTCAGGCCACTGCCCTCAAGAATTCCCTAGCAAGTTCCATGGGGACGTCTGTCCCACCACGAACAGTGCCTCTCTGCTGACCGGATGTGCCTTCCATGGTGACCGCTGCCCATGGCTTTAAGTTGCTGTTTCTCTTCTCCTGGATGCTCTTTCCAAAGCATGGGACAGGCTCTGATTCCCCAGAGTACACATGAAACTGAGCCTTTAATATAATAAAGGCTTAAGGGTGATGGGAAAAGTATAACACAAGACATTAGAAGGGCTACTTTTAAAGACCATGGTCCCAAACCTGCTGCGACCAGAACTGCCAGATTCTCAGAAATCATCACCCACCTCCTTGCCCTGGTCTCTGAGACCAGCTGAGCCCTCATCAGATGTGAAGGAAACAGCCCTGCCCAGTCCAAGGTCCACTTCACATCTTACTCCGTGCCTAGAGAGATTAGCTTTCTTCCCAGACTCCCTTCTCCTCAAAGGGAACCATGTCCTCAGAGACCAGAGACTAATGTGGCACCACGGCCCGGACAACCGAAGTCCAAGCCTATCAGTGCGATTTTCCCAGCATCTGAATTGCCTTTCACTCTCTGCTACAATCTTTTCTCTAAGATAAAGTGACAAGAAAATCTGTGTGCTCTTCTGAGTCCTGTTTTAACTTATGATCCTATCTAGACCAAATCATAATTTTCAAGCATATAGCATCGGGATTTAAATTTAGAGTGTGTATATATAGAGGGGTAATTTTTTCATAAGTCATACAGCCAATGTGCATTATTTAACACAACTCTTAACACCTCAGTGTGAAGCATCCTTACTGAATTGCCTTGCTGTCAAAACATCCTGAGAGCGAAGGGTAGGTATTTGTTTTCTATCTACATAACTAACAATATCCACCATAGTGGATCCTCCAGGAATAAAAGAAGGTCTGTTCCAAATGGGGGGGGGGGGGATATCCCTGTAATCCTTTAAAAGGTAATTTTCAATCTAAAAAACAAAAATCGAAACCATAAAACTCTAAGTCTAATCCTTTGAATAGAAACTGTAACTAAAATTATTACTATTTATAAAAAGTTATACAGAATCACATTAATGTATATTAAATTCAAAAAAATGAACTCTGTTTGAGAGGAATATTTTTACATTCTGCTTGGGTTTGTTTTAGAAAACACGAAGAGATCAATTAGCATTTTACACAAAATTATCTACCCACCCTTCTTTAAATCCTTGAAAAAATTTGTTTAAACCATTTCTAAATACTTTCAGAGTTTTTAAATTCTTGTGGACTCAAATACTTTGGTTTCTAGTTATCTGTTAAAGGTTTAATTATGTCCTCACAGCTTCAGACTGCGGTCACTAGGGACCTGTCTACAAAGATCAAACACAAATGAAAGATACGGGTCTTGTGCATTTTGTAGATGGAGCTACTTTCCTGGTCTGTCCATTCCGGGTACATCTTATTATATTATGTATCAGTTTTCCCCCACTCAATTTAGGTGTCTTTAGCAACAAAGAGGTTATTTTAATGTGAGCCTTTGTAAAGACACAAAAACATGAGATTAGTTGAGAATGAATAAACCCACAGTATAGGATAAATATTGTATGATCTATTTTTAAATGTTTATGTAAATCAAATAACATATAAATTGGTCATAAACCAATAAATACTTACTTTACTCTGTAACCTCTCTTTTTTTCCAAAGAGAAAGCAATTTGGCCTTAAATAAGACCCACAGGAAGTAGAAAGGAATTACCTATCGATTTAAGAAAAGTCTCTAGTGAAAGTATGATTCCTTTGATCATATAGGAAGCCATAAAATATACACAAACATATTTTAGTTTTTGACCTGAATACCAAATATCATACTTTGATAGAATGTTTTTTAATATAATGAAGTTCTGGAATGCAATTCTAGCTTGCAAATGTTTTTTAAAAGAAGTTTCATAATAACACAATGACATGTGCTCTGCATCCCTAAAATAGAGTAGGGCCACCGAGATTCTCTGTGGGCCAATCATGAGGTGTGAAATCAGCTCACCTCCAAGACTATTCCAGCAGATCCTGTTCACACGTCAAAGGGATGCACAGATCTATACACAGCAGTGTGTTCCTTTTCCTGGTTTCCCTATCAAATGTATGAAAGATACAAGAAGCACAACTCATCTCTCTTATGACAGCATTTTTATAAACCAACCAATTCCTACGGAAAAAGAATTGTGGCTATCTAGCTATGTTGAATGTTTACCTATATATTTTTATGGGTTTGGGTTTACATTTGCATATAAAATATCCTCATCTACATATTATTATTCCATCAGAGAGTCACTTTTCCTCAAACTACCAATAGTATTGTTGGCATTGTCCAGAAGATAGATCTCTAACATTACATAGGATATGCATATGAATTGCTTCTTAGGTGTTGATTCTCTTAAAGACAGTTGTCCAATCTGATCTTTCCTTCAAAAAAAAAAAAAGCGCCCCTTATTGGATTTGTGACTAGCTGTTCTAATTCATTATTATTAAAATGCATTGCATGTGTATGTGAGCAAGACAGACAGACAGACACACAAAGACAGAGAGTCAAAGAGAGAGAAAATGAGAATAAGAAGAGATAATAAACATGCCAAAAACCTTAAGCCTGGAACTTTACTGGTCAGAAAGGTTACTCTACAGTTTCTCTACAAGTAAAGTAAGTTTAGCATATATATGTATCTCAAATATCTCCTTGGAGGTGTCGCTCTAACTTATTCACAAGGTTTTGTGTATAACATGTGAGCTATTTCAGGGTGTCACAGCCCCCCAAAAGATCAGCAACTGAGGAGAGAACGGTTAGGCATAGGCGTGCATGCAGGTACCGTCTGTAATGTATGGAGGGAGGTATAAGAGGGAATAATGGCATAAACCTGGGGATTCTGCTGTGGCTTCATTACGGAGGATTGCTAACTATTAGCTAGGCTTAGTAAAGACTATAACATAACAACAACAAAAAAATACAAAATTAAAGTTTATTTCTCTTTCATAACAGTTATAGAGTGAGACAGTTCTGCTCCATGCAGTCATTCGGGGACATGAGTTCCTTCCAACCTGGAACTCTTAGAGTTTACATCGTCCAAGTCGAGCTCACCCCCAGCTCCCTTTTCCAGTCAATGGTTCTCACAGGAAATGGGGGAAACGGAAGTCTGCAGGAAGTAATTTCCTTCCAGGCAATAATTTGTAGAAGTAGTACTTGGTACAACTATTTACACTTCAGTGGAGAGAACTGAGTCTCACTACTACATCTGGCTGCAAAGGAGCCTGGGAAATGTGCTCTGTCCCAGGGCACTCGGGTACCTGGACAGACTCTTTTACAGAGGAGCAGGAGGAGAACAGTGGGAGATAACCAGCCAAGTGCTTATTCGAGCACTTTATTATGAGTTCCCCAGTATTTCCATTTATCTGTGTTTGCATTATGTCTAAACCTTGAGAGAAGAAGTCGTGTATTGGATCCATGTTACTCTTCACCCCAGAGATCTGCACATATTAGGCCACGTACTCTCTTTTAATTAGATTGAGTTCAAGTCCCAAAAATTAATGGATTACTTCACATTTTGGAAATTCCTCTTCCTTAAAGTAAGGGTCTTTACTTTAATGAAAGGTCTGTCCAAGCAGGAGAAATGTGTACCTTTTGCCTGTGCAGGAATCTCGGCCTCTGTTCTTTTGAAGCCCTGCCTTCCTTGCCGATCCCCAAGGGCTGACAGAATTCTGTTTACATCAGAAAAGACTAAGATGCTCAACAGTAGATTGCTCACTGTTGGATTATTCTACCGGTATCTGATGAAATGCTTTGTGAGCATTCAAAATTAAATCTGAATACCACAGAATTATGAAATAGCTTCATTTTCAAAAGTTTGTTGGCTTCGGTTCGCTGATGTACTTAGTCAGGGTTCTCCAGAGAAAGAACACCGATGGGATGTAGAGGAAATAAGAAACTGGCTAACATGACCGTGGAGGCTGAGAAGTCCCAAGATCTGGAGCTGGCAAACGAAAGACAAAGAAGCACCAATGGTGTAAGTTCCAGTCTGAGTTCAAGTGTGGAGTGGACCATTGGGCCCAGTGCAAAGACAGCCTGGCAGAGACAGTGAAGCCCCACTTCCTCAGTCGTTTTGTTATATTTAGATCTTCGGAGTCCTGGATGCCAGCCTACAATGGGAAGGGCGATCTGTCTTCCTCAGTGTACTGCCTCAAAGTCAATCTCATCCAGATACACCCTCACAGACACGCCCAGAACACCGTTTAACCACCTCGTAGCCCCCTCAAGTTAACACATAAAATGGACCCTCATGGCTGATGACCGTCCTTATTCTCTTTAGTGACAGTTCTGAATTAGACCAAGTATAACAAAAAAATATCAGACAGGTAATGAGGGAAACAGTTCTGCCTTTAAAAAAAAAATTTCTGAAGGACTGGCATTTGGCACTTCGGCTTAGGTGTGACTTGGGATATATTTTAAGGAAACAACCACACTCCAAGCAGAATTAATATGAGACACTCAGGGCTACTTACCAGGAATAGAAAATATACTCCAAATAGTCAGTTTGAGAGAGAACATTTAACAGTTTAAGAAGATCTTGTGATAAATTTGGACGGTAGCCTTTTTTCTCCTTCTCAGTAGTTTTCCCACAGTTTTAAAGACCTTCTGAGATAGCTACATAAAAATGATGTAAAATAAATATTTAAGATTCACATCTACCATCAGGCTTTTTTCCCTTATAAAATGATTTGTAGGCTGTCTGCATCCCTTGAAATGGTGTATAAAAATGATAACGACGCAGACAGTGTCACACAGACAATCAGTTCAGATAATTACGGCAAAAGAAGTGGATTTCTTTTATTCCAATTGGCTATTTTAATTGATCACATAAGTCTATTAATCAAGCAATTTCTACTTAATTTGTTCTAGGCATATATAATTTTAGCAAGCTTGAAACATCCTTATACTCACTTAAAATTTTTGTTAAGTCTCTTTGGGAAAATATAATGTAGAAATTTTAATGATTTTATCAAGGACATCAAGCCTTAAAACATTACAGAAAAATTCCTTCATAGTATTGCATTAAGACCTGGTTTTAAGATACGGAATACACAAACTTAGCAACTTTTATTTCTATTCTTCAGGCTCAGAGCACAAAGCTTAATAAGAATGATGAAAGGCCTACAAAATATTCTTTAGGACCAAAAAGACAGAATGTCTATTATTGACTGATGGTTCTCAATTCTGTAAGATAGATCCAGTATGACTCCCTAGAATATAAACGTTTTAGTGTGCATTAAGTAGCTAAGAAAATATCAGAAGAGAAACCCAGCCTACCAAACTGTGAACTGGAGGCTTATATTTGTCTCCCTCTTCTAGCATCTTTGTAAATAAAATGGTGATTGGAATACTCTAATGTGGTCTGCTGACTGAGCAAGATTTTTGCTCAGATAACTATTACCATTGAGATGGCTGCCACAAGGGAGAAAACAGGTAAGAGACGCCTCTGATGATTGCGTCTGGACTATAATGTCATGAACTTCTCGCAATCAGACTCCAGGCTTTATACCTGCTCTCCATCTGCTGCTGGACCGAGGCAATGAGCAAAGTGCTTCTGAGGACTGCCGGCTCATCGTTCATACAGGCAAAGCATCCTTGTCAAGATTAGTGATGCAGGCAGACAAGTGGATGTTTATTTTAGATCATCCATTCTGACAAGACTGTTGATGAAGAGTTGTTGCAACTGTGGGTTAAGAGAAGTACTGGAAGTGGCTGCAGGCAGAGAGAACCCCCTAAAGGGGGATTCTGGGGAGGAGCGTCAATATCCTGATGAAAAGTCTTCTTGGATTTATCCACAGTGAGCTTTGAACTTGCAAAATCTAAAGTGAAATCGAAGTGTATTTCCAGAACTTGATGCAATAAAGAAGTAACCATGGCAATTTCCTACAATTGCACTGGGACTGAGGAAGGAAAAGGGGGCAGTGTAATCTCAAACTGAATGTATATTATAAACACCTCAGCAAAATTAAGGAGGAAAAGCACTGCAAAAACGTGAAGCATGTGAGGAATAGATGACAAGGTATCGCTTGCTTTTTTTGGTTCAATATTCATATTTTCCCGGCTTGAATTTCTGCGATTTTTGTTTTAAGAATTAACAAGATGGGCTCAGGAAGAGTCAGCACGGAAGAATTTCGTGGCCGGTTGGTGGCCCATATTGCTCAAGTAAGATAAATGGGTTCCGAGTTTGAAAAGCAATTATTCTGCAGAAAGGATACAGCCACCCCTCCCCTTCGTGTGATGAACAATGTGTTTACTATAAAATGCTAATTAGCCCTTAAAGTTATTAATGTAATTATTGTGCATCTAAGGACATAAATCTGACAGCCCCTGAGGACAGGGGCATTGCTCATTTTGAAGAAGCAGGCTTAAAGCACTTTTTTGCTTACCTATTTGTTTATTTTAAACTAAATTACTCTTTAAAGAAAGAAGGAAATAAAAGACCACCAAGGGACCCGTCATTCAGAAAGGACGTGGAGCTGAAATAAGAGGTGAAGAGACACACTGACATTTGTGTTCATAAGAAAAGCTTTCCATTGTAGTCTAACAAGAGCAGATCATGGATTTAAAAGTATGTGCTATGAATGCCTCATTTAATCTCTATTAGAGCGTCTTATTTTGAGTACTGTCTGAAAGAATCATTTGGGCAGAGAAGAGAATGAAAACTAGCAGTACTCTATTCATAAACATGGAAGACTGTGGAAGGGGTCTGTTTGTTTATACTTCTTACGGAACCTCGAAGTTCCATGCCATGAACCAACATTGCTACCTCGTCCTCATTGCCTTCTTCAAACAGAGAGGTATCGCTCTAGTTGTCTGAGCAAATAAAATTACCTTGCTACAAAGATAAAAAGCGTATTAGAAATTCAGCAATCGTGTTCAACGCTATTTAACTGAAAATAAGGTTAGGACTTCTCTTTAAGACAAAAAGGAGTAGGAGGATGTGTTGCCCAGATTCCCAACCCTCTCACTATAAATTTTTTCATGTTGCTTGCAACAGAAAATCCACTGTAATGTGGCTTAAGCAAAAAATAGAGAATGACTTTTCTCTTATGACTAGACAATCTGAGGTATAACCAGCTTCAGGTATAGTGTGATCCAGAAGTCCACCATATCATCAAGGCTCCTGCCATGTTTCCCTGTGATTCTCACACCCACGCCCTGCTCTGTGTGTGGTCCCAGTCCTCGGGCACAGCCCGTCAGAGCAGCGATACTCACTGCAGCAGTGTTAGAAGTCAGACCCATATATCACATGGTCTGCAGAAAGAGGGTGTTCGCAGGTCTCTTGAAAGAGCAAGCAGATGGGTGACAATCAGAGCACCTCTGGAAAGATCTGCTGTGTCCTCAGAGTCACCTGCCCAGCAGTACCACATCGTCTGTATGTGGTCTACCCAATAACTCTTACCCTCTTTCTCCTTGATTTTGTTTAAGTGTGAAACAGCGATGGGCTCAGGAAAGTGGGCCACTTCCTCCCTCTTAATGATAATCTATAACTGAACTAAGTCAATCTTGGTGATACTATAACTTTTTCCAGTGACTGGCTTAGGACATGGGCAATTCTGGTCAATAGTACCTTATTATAATAGTACCTTTTGGGTAGTCCACTGGGGATCTATGGAAAAGATTTTCCTCTTTAATAATACAGAGAAATTTGGGTAGCTATCTCTACGCTCTCTCGCCATCTTTGGATGTTGTTATAAGAGGAAGTGACATCTGGAACTGTGGCAGCCATCTTGTGAACATGAGACTCTTAGAAAGGCTAATCCGGACACTGACTTTGTTGGGTTATGGCAAAAACCTTGGAGCCGCCGGCTTCTAGAAATCTTGTTGAGGGGAAGAGGAATAATCTCCTGTTTCTTATGACACTTAGAGTCAGATATCCTATTATCTGCAGCCCAAAAAATCCTAACTGATAAAAATCAATCCTGAGGAGTCAAGAAATGGATGTGATGATGAGCTTAAGCACTCAAGGCTTACCTGTTAAGCAGAGGGTAGATTAGTCCCATTTAAAGAGTTCAGCTGAGATGAGAAAAAGGGGTTCTCTAGAGCAGCAGTCCCCAGCATTTCTGGCACCAGGGACCGGTGCTCCCATGAGAATCTAATGCCTAATGATCTGAGGTGCAGCTGAGGCAGTGATGCTGGCGCTGGGGAGCAGCTGCAAATACAGATGAAGCTTCGCTTGCTTGCTCGACCACCGCTCACCTCTTGCTGTGTGGCCCGGATCCTAACAAGCCACAGACCAGTACTGATCCATGGCCCAGGGGTTAGGGACCCCTGTTCTAGAAGAAAATCTGAGTGGTTTCAAAAAATGGCAAAAGGAAGAATGGATGATGGTAAGATGATTCAAAAACATGTTTGATAAACATGATGATCTACCTTCATCAAAACCACCAAGTTTTTCGTCAGGAACCTAGGGGATCTCTATTAAAGATAATAGGATAACGGACCCTCGTTTTCGGATGTCTGCTGAGCATTTCTTCCTGGATGTCCCACAAGTTTATCACACACAAATGTTTGAAATAAAACTAATCCTGCCCCCCAAAACAAAGTCATTCCATCTTTTATAGTCCACGTCTCAGAGCATGAGATGTCACCAACTCAAACACACCAGAAACTCCAAAGCCGTTCTTGACCCTTCCTTCCTCGCCCTCCCCCAGGAAGGTCGAGCTTCCATTGAGTCCATATCCAGGATGTCTCCTGATTTGACCTCCTGCTCCCCATTCCCATCCTGGCCTTCATGTAACTCCAGTCCCTCATCTCGCTGCTGTTAGAATTTCAGTGTCACTGAAGCATGTTTAAAACAACCCTTCAAAAATTTCTGAAACGGTTTCTAATATAAAGTCTCGGGTCATTTTGTTCCCTAAGTCTCTACTTCAAAACACTTCTAAATACACGATAGTCATTAAGCTAAGGCTAAGCGAGATGATTTAAGTTGAAATAATAGTTGCTAAAGTAATTCCTAGGTTAAAAGAATGGAATGAGAAAAGCCGAGGCTTTGGAGTTGGGAATTCCTAGACCTGAGTCTCAGCTCACCAGCTGAGTGTGACACTGGTCGAGTCTCTTAACCTCTCAGAGCCTCACACCCTCACTCTACTAACAGGCAAGTACAGTCCCCACTCTGGGACACATCGAGGGCTTCTGATGAGGCAGCAGAAGTTAATCATCTAGTGTAGAATGACAGCAGAATCTCAACAGATAACTGCTATTATTGCTGTTCTTATAACTAGGTTCTTAGAACAAAACTGGATAGCCTTATAATAAAATACTAGACATTCTTCCTGATCCAGAACCAAGACGATTGCAGAGATTTCGTTTAAAAATCCACTGATTCATGCACTAATGCTCAGGTACTTTCCTGATAAGACAGCACCCTAGGTTCGTACTTGGCGATAGTACACAATCCTAATAAGCTTTCGTATTCTGATTTCTCAAGCCCAAATCCAGCGAACAGCAGCACATTGAAAGGCAGGAAGAGTGACAATGGAAAGAAATCGCAGATGACAGCAGGGAAGCTTAAACAGACACCTTGACAGACAGATGTAAGAATTCAAAATGTTCAAGAGCCTGGAGGGACCGACCCATCAGGGAAGGTGCCGAGAAAGAGCCTCACGTGGGGCTTAGGGGCATGGATTCTGAACTGTGCCGCCTGGGTCTGAACTCCAGCTCTTCGACTAGCTAGCTCATGGTCTCGGACAAGGTTCTCGACCCCTCTGTGTCTCAGTTTCCCCTCTGTAAAACGAAGACAACCACTTGTAGCCATGCCCCAGAGCTGCATGCACGGGCATGCAGAAGGCCATCACTCACACTGTGTGGCGCTCGGAGCCGGCCCGACCCGCAATGAGCAACTGCGGAAGCACCCGCTCTCATCCCCACGACCCAGCATCACTGGCGGGGCTGGCCGGGCACACCGTGTCATCCGGGGCTGTGCCCCGGGGCCTCGGCTTTTAAAGAGAAGTAGCAGTCCCTTTGAAAATGAGTTCAATCAAAAACATCACATTCTTAAAAAGATCGGGTGCTTGTGGTGGAAAATTTCAGGCATCTGAAATATGTACATATCCGGAATTCCACTGAGAGGACCAGGAAAATGAGATACAGCATCTAGATTCAGAATTTGTTAAGTGGATGTTATTTTCAGTACATTAAAAGAACTCTTCCCACCTCTTTCCCCCCGCCCCCGCAACTGTACCCCCAAGCAGGCCTTCAGAATTGAAGAGGGAGGTGGGGAAAAGACAAGCTTTTTTGAAAGGCGCTCCTGAGCAGGACCATGGGAGGGCTTGGTAGACGTGGAAATTCTGGGGGGTAAGGACCCGGACACAACTCAGATGTGTCCAAGTGACAGAAAGATCCCAGCCCTGCGTTTAGTGAGGGTGCCGGGTCTCCAAACCAGGCTACCCCACCTCACAAAACAAATTATTCCTATTTCCTTAGTCGAGAGAAGCTGGGCCATGGTTCCTGCATATTTACAAAGAATGGGTAAAACATGCTTACTGAATTTCTGTCGGCATGCTGTCTCAGGCTAGTAGGTATCTTCACGTGAGAGATTTCTTTTTTAAATAGTAAATCACTCGGAAAATGTACTCAATGTTCAGTCCAAAAGCACGTTACAATCATTTGTCATCATCATTCATAAATTTTTCATTGTTATCAGGAGAAAGAAACTAAGAGTTGTATCGATTAATGATCCTAATTCAGTCTAATATTGACAATAAGTTAATACAGGCTTCGATATTTCCATCTTTGGAATAAATCTTCTGAAGGTAGAAAGAAATGCCAGCCCTGTGCCCAGAAGACTGAAGCCACCGCTCGTGCCCTGTCGTGTACCATCTTTTCTCACTTAATCACGCCCCATAAATCTCAGAAAATCTAAAACAGCAGGGCGGCTAGCCGTTTGTGGCCAAGAAGATTGCCTGACAGTGTCCTTTAACTGTAATTGTGAGCACTAAGTAAATACCTGATAGACAAATCAATGATATACTAATTCTATTTTCTTCTAGTATCTTCCACATTCTCTCACCATTTAGGGCTTAATTCCAAACAATCAATTGTTGAAGTTGGTGATTTCTAGCTGAAAGATTATTAAAAGACCTGCATTGATATTTACCCTTAAAAAAATAATGAGAAGCAAACAATTTGAGAGCACAAAAACATTCCACTGTAACCAAGTACTTTGTCTCATCAGTATAAGCATCTAGTAGACAATGACAAATTCTATATGATTTGCTCAGTAGGTAGTAAAAAGGAATTTCAAAGAATTCCCACCTTTTCCTAAGAATAATAACAAAAACAGCTAGAACTAATTTTGCGCCTCCTACGTGCCAGGCCCTATATATGGTTTAGATACATTATCTCCTTTAACCATCTCATCCACCCCATCTAGAAGATGGCATCACACAACTCCATTTAGAAATTAAGGCTTCGAGATGCTGAAGAATTGATCAAAGACCTTATTTCCAAAGCTAGGCCTTAATTCATCATAAACCACTTATACTCTTCATAAAAAAATAATAATAATACAAGGCAATAGTCTTCATCTGGTAAACTATACTTACCTTAAGCCAACAGGCAATATCGTATTAATGACAAACAAGAAATCAATACTTAAGAACACTAAGACCCCACATAAGAGGTTTTAACATATAGAGAAAATACAGGTAGACAAGTATATGAAACAAGTATCAACTTCACTAGTAATCAGAAGAGTGTGATCTTTATAAAATGCGGGACCCATTATATTTATGAAAATAGCAAACATTTCAAATATAATAGTCAATATCCTGGAACACTTACTGATAGAAAGGCAAGGTCTCTAACTTTTCTGGATAGAAAGTTATCAAGAAACACAGACTCTTAGATACTTCATTCCTTCGTGCAAATAATTTACATATGTTTATCCTAAGAGAACAGAAATTTGGACACTTTGTATAGAAAGATATCCTCTGAAATGTTACATCTAACTTTGAAAACAATGGGGCCCAGCCTAACTACTGAACCATAGAGAAATGGTTACATTAATTTTAGTTCATCCTTATGACAGAATAGGAAGCTAACTTCTAAAATGTTGTTTGAATATTCAGTTAACTTAAAAATAATCTCTATCAAGATACAGATACCTAAAGCTAAATAAAAAAAAAAAAACAGATAGACTATATATTATATGATCCTAATTATGTACGTGCGTACATAATTACCTATGCAGTAAGAAAAACAGACTGAAATGAAATGGTCATTTACATGTGGTGGGTGTTGGTTGATATTGATTTACATCTTCAGACATTTCCGCATTTTCCAAAGTCTCTAAAGGGAACTTGCACAACTTTTATACTCTTCAAAAATGCTAGAAAAACAAGAGAGTCTTAAGTTATGGTGTCCTGCAGGTGGAAAATGTGAAACTATCTTAATTTTCGTCGGCAAGAAGCTTGGTATTAGTGGTCTATTTTCATCGCTACTTCTATCCAGTGTTCGCAGAGGAAACCACTTCCATCCCACTGGTGATGTTCATTAGAGCAAACGAGTGCCAGCGACCATCAGGTGTGGTCCCCACAGCAAGGACGCCTCCCCTGCTGTTCCGGTGACTGCGGCACAGACTGTGGGTCCTGCCAAAAGGGGCGGGGACTGAAGTAAACCATCTCCCAGCTTCGTGCTCGAAGTGTAAACAACGAACGCATGCTTCAGCCTAAGGATGAAACTGTCACATAACTTCTGGCGTCAGCACTGTCTTCGCAGCTAAACTCAGCACTTATGTGTGTGTGTAGTGGGGAAAACATTAGAATGGATTATTTCAGATTCTAAACATTGACTACATTAAGGCGATGGATCCATGTAATGATTCTTTGACATTTTAACTTTTATGCATTATCTTCTTGTTGAGCATATATTTCTTTTATAATGGCGGGAGGTGGAGACCTAAACCTTTAATGTGTGTAGTATTTCCTGTGCTTGCAGGAATGAAACCCTGGCAAGGGGGACAGAGTTTTACAGTTAGCGATAGGACCGTATAAAGAGTGTCACAGTCACAAGGTGATGTCCCTGGGGATGCCCAAGGGGAGGGAGCTGATTCATTCTCTCTAAGAAGGACGAGAAGCCATGAGGGTGAGTGAGCTCACGGGGAGGCAGCTAATGAGAGAGGCCTTGAAGGGCGAGCAATGGTTTTCTCCCATCGAGAGGAGCATTCCAGGAGGGAGGTCGGCACGAGAACACTCAGACACGAAAGATGACAGACAGCGTGCTGGAAGGAGGGCAGTTAATCTGAAGTGATAGCCCTTATTTGATGTGGCCACACCAATTGTCACCCTCTTCCGACCCTGATTAAGTTCTAATGCCTTAATATGCGTGTGGGTTAAAACTGATGTCTTATTTTAATATGTTCCACACTTTAAAAGGCTATGTGCTTTATCTGTCTCGATGTGAAAATTATTTGAAAAATGAAACTGATTGCAAAATTAAACAGATTTCAGTGTTCAGTCAATTCACTGGAGTTGCATTACAGTGATCTCTGCTGAGAACTTACAATGGTTCCTCGCGGCTCATTATTTCTTAGCAATTTGATTAAAGGTTCTGTAACTTAGCTAATTCAGGTGTAGAACAATATTCAGGAAAATAAACTCCAGTGGTGTTATGACATATGTGAGGATGTGCACTGTGAGTAGATAGGAAGAGTTTCCAGCAGGAATCATTTCAATAGTTTAACCAGAGACTCTCCACTGAAACAACATCATAAAGTCAGGTCAGGAAATCACTTGGGAATGACAGAAGGACAGCCAGACAAGGGACTGAAGCCAGAGCTCTAACCCTAGTTCCTCCACTTACTGGCCATGAGGTCACAGCAAACAATGAACAGTGAACCTCAGTTTCCTCATCCATCAAACAGATATAACAATACTCTATATTGCTTACTTCACAGTATTAGTAAAATCATATGAAGATGTGCATGTCATCAGTTACACAGTCGTGAAATGACTTATTAGGTTTCTACACTCAGCCCCAGGAAGCCTCATTCGGGGGCCCCGGACGACAAGATGGAGAGTGGGGTGGAAACGGGATGAAGGATGTGGCTGCCCAATGGGTAGGGGGCCCTCACTCACATCCCATTTTCATCCGAGGAATCTTGGATCATCTGCTTTACATGCTTGGCTCCAGAAAAGCTTCCATCTGAAGAAAATGCCCAATATCCCAAAAGGACTGAAAACCACTGATTTATTCCAACTGCCTCATTTTATAATAAGAAAAAAAAAAAAAGCAAAACCCAGAGAAGGTAATAACTTCCCCAATTTCATGTAACTCTAAAGTGGCTGGAGAGATAGTTAAATCCAAACCTTCTGTTTCCAAGGCCAGTGCCTTTTCTGCTATACCAATGGAAGAATTAAATAAATGCTATGTACTGACATGGAAGTACCATGAATCAGTGCAAGTTTATATAGGAGATATGACATCACTTGTACAGTATGAAAATTCTCGTCAGCAGTATAAAACTGTAGTCCGTTTACTAATTTGTGTATTTATTCAGTAAATATTAGGTGTCAGATATGTGCCCAGACCCTGTTCTAAGCACCAGTTTCAACACTGCATAAGATTCAGTTTCAAACAAAGTGATAATATTCAAGCTTAACAATGGAATAAAACATTCCAATTTTTGATGAACTTGACGAATAGACCAAGTATTATAAATTTAATTACTGCTCATCCAAAAGCACCTCTTTAATTTCAGTAGTGAAATAAACATTAATCTACTTGCATCTGGGTCCAGCCTCACTGAATTCTCTCTTGCTCTCTGTATCAAAAGCTAAGACTCACGAAGTACATTGCGTCTACTCTCATCACCAAGGAATTAGCACCTGCAGGCACCTCCTTCCTCTTCTGTATATTTATTTTTCCCTTTCTGGTGGTCTTTCTGCAGCCTATAAATATGTTCTGATGTTGCCCATACTGAAAACAAAGCAAAAATCTTCTTTGCCCCCACGATCAACTGCCACCCAGCTTCATTTCAAAGCAAATGTTTTTGGAAAGAGTTGTCTACAGCTACTGTGGCCTTCCCACCCTTACCCCCACCTGCATCTGTGGTCGAAGGCAAACTCCAAGTCTCTCCTCCAGGCAAACTCCTGTCCATCCACTGCTGTATCCCCAGCACTTGGAACGGCACCTACCACATGACTAACTCAGTACATATTTATCAATAGGCCATCTAGAACCATGTAATGATTTAGTGAATAACATAGCTTGCCAGTTTCTCATATATTTCTGAAGGATGGTTCACAATATATGCTAAATTTTATTCGATCCCAAATTAAGTTATTTCAACCACTATTTGGAAAAAAATTATAATGACCCAAAATGCTAGAATAAAGTTAATCTATAAATGTAATTTAATCCCAACCAAAATTGCAACAGGATATTTTTACATAACTTGACAAAACAATTCTAAAATCTATTTTGAAGAATAAATATTTTTAAATAACTAGCAAAAATTGACAGAGAAGTATAATGTAGTCAAAACTGTACTACCCAATACAAATTATGTTGCAAAATAACAGTAATTAAAACAGTTTGAATCTGGTGTAGGATGAGAGATCAGAAACGAAATATGGAGTTCAGAATTGAGCTCGAATATAGTTGAGGATTTTGTAAATAAAAAAGATAGCATTTCAAGTCAAGGAGGGAAATAGTGGTTATTCAATAAAAGGTATTGGGACAACTCCTAGGTAGTTGCTAAATAAATAGCTCTTCCTTACTCCTCATACCAAACTCCAAATAAATTCATAATAGAAAAATAAATTAGAAAAAAATGTATAGCCTCGGAGTGAGGAGTTCTTTTAAGTAAATGAACAGAGCTAGAACAATAAAGAGAATAACTGACCAATGACAGACTCAACTACCTAAAGGTGAAAAAAATACACATGATAAAAACAAAGCAAAATAAACTAGAAAACCCTGCCAATGAAATTAAAAGGCAAACAAAAAACTGGCAAACATTTCTGCACCATCCATTTAATAAAGGGTTTTAAAAGGGTGATGTTAAATCAACAGGGAAAAGAACATCCCAATAGATAAATGAGTAAAGGAAAGAGATAATTCACAAAAGGGTAAACGGAAATGGTCGGTAAGCATGTGAAAAGATGGCCAGTCTCATCAGTAATCAAAATAACGCAACTTAAAATATTAAATTTCCCTTGTCTATTATCTTAGCCAATTAAAACTAAAAGTATTGGCAATACGCTGGGTTGACAAGAGGATGAGGACAGAATTCTTATGCACTATTATGAGAGAATAACTGATACGATGTTCCTAGGAGTTAGTTTGGCACGAAATGTAAAATATCCATTAAGGGAATAACTAGACGATTAATACATAAAGGGTGTTCTCTGCGAGTCATTTATAATTGAAAGAAAAGTCCATCAATAGGAGATTATTGAATATGTCATAATCGATCTGAACAAGGAACAACTATGGAAACCTAATTATGTAGACTTACATTTTTGAAATATAGAAAAATATCCACTATATGTCAAGAGAAGGAATGAGATTACAAAATTATTCTACCTCTTAAGTATTTCTTGAATCAGTCCCATCTCTCATCTCCATTATTACTAGGGCACAAGCTAACATTCCCTCTTTTTCGGCCCCCAGCTGCTTCTTGATCCTCCCTCCTGCGGAGTTTACACCAGCAGCCATGGCGGTAGTGTCAGAACACTGATATTTGATTAGCTTACTCTTCACTATGTGAATTATTAGCATTCTTACACTACCATCATAGTCCTTGTGGTCCTTGCTTACTCCTCCAGCTCACTCCTGCTTGCTCTAGGCACCCCAACCACAGAGGCCTTCTTTCTGTCCTTCTGTTCCCCTGACCACTCCAAGCCTGGTCTCTCACGCCTGCGTTCTGTCTGGAATCTTCTTGCCCATCCGGCACCTCCATCTCCACACTGTGCCTTTTGATGCCTCCGTGCCTCTCAGAACTCAGCAGACACCATCCCCACCTAGGTCAGCATCCTCCACTCATGCCTCTCTTTTTCCTTGATCCCCTTATCACAGTTTGCAATTATATATTTTTGGATTATATCATTATGATCCATCTCCCTCCAGCAGCTGAGGACAAGGACCATGTCCACTTTCTTCATCACTACATACCACTGATACAGATTAAATACAATTTAGAGACATGTGTGTCCGGCACTGAAATATCTCATGAGTGAAAGAAGGAAGGGAGGGCCAAAGGAAAGGAGAGAATAGAGGTTCAGTACTACTACTCAAAAATCAATTAAAAGATCAAGAGCTAAAATAACTTCCTGATTATTATAATAAGGTGTGTACACACATCACAGATTTTGAGCCATAAAAGTAGTACACAGATATCTCATAGAAGATGATATACAGAAGACAAATACACATATGAAAAGATGTTTTATATAATATGTCATTAGGCAAATACAAATTAAAAGAACAATGAGTTACCAGTACACATCTATTAGAATGGCCAAAATCCATAACACTGACAACACCAAATGCTGATGAGGGTGTGGAGCCACAGGAACTCTCATTTATTACCGGTGAGAAGGCAAAAAGATACAGCCACTTCACAGGGCAGTTTGGTGTTTTCTTACAAAACTAAATATACTCCTATCATATGACCTATCCATTCCCCTCCTTGATATTTACCAAAAGACTGAATACTAGTTCACACGGAAATCTGCACATAGATGCTTATAGCAGCTTTATTCATAATTGTCAAAACTTGAAAGCAACCATGATGTCCTTCAGTAGGTGAATAGATAAACTGTACATCCAGACAATGGAATATTATTCAGTACTAAAAAGAAATGAGCTCTCAAGCCATGAAAAGACATTAAAGAAACATAAATTCATATTCAATGAATATTCCAGCTATAGGACATTCTGGAAAAGGCAAAAGTATGGATACAATAGAAAGATCAGTGGTTACCAAGAGTTAGGGGCAGAAGTGATGAACAGGTAGAGTGCAGAGGATTTCTGGAGCAGTAAAACTATTCTGTATCACACGATAATAATGGATGTTATCATACCTCTGTCCATATCATGTACAAAACCAAGAGTGAACCGCATATAACATATACCACCAAGAATGAACCTTAAACTGTGGACTTTGGCTGATAATAATGTGCCAGGGTAGGTTCATCAGTTGTAACAAACATACCACTCTGGTGAGAGAGAGTGGGGGAGAATATGCATGTATAGGGGCACGGGGCATATTTGAAATGTCTGAACTTTCTGCTCAATTTTGCTGTGAACCTAAAACTGCTCTCAAAAATGGTCCCTTTAAAGAAAGTAGTAAAGTACATTTCTCTCCTATTTATCCTTTCCAAATCAGAGGATCCATTGTGCATTGTCCAGCTACTGTTCCTCACTGCCACAAACAAGACGGCAGATTCATTTCCAGTGGGTCAAGTTCACAGGACCTCGGGAATTCTGGTGCCACGAATCAGACCTGCCGCTAACCCAGAACCCTGATTTCCTAAATGCTGTCCACAACAAAGCCAGGTCTATTTTCCGTTTGCATACAGTAAATCAGAAATTCTACAATGAACTGATAATTCACAATTTCTACTTCTCACACCCCCTTTCCGTGACCCTAAGAGAGTTCCCCTTTCTTGGAGAAATTTCACTAGGAACCCAAAAGGAGAAGAAGAATGTCCTCTTCTCTTCTCCCTCTTTTCTTAGGTTTTTCCATCCCATACACCACAAAGCCCACCAAATCCACCAAAACCACCTGTGAAACTCGGGACAGACATTTTGTTTCCCACGGTTATCAGGTTTTTGTTCCACGGATCCCGGCTCACCATTGTACTTCTAAAATTCAGAACTGCATTTGCAATAATCAGCGGGAATATGTCCATGAATCTGGGCCTGCGTGCAGAACCCGGCCCATTTCCTCAGTCAGGTTATTCTGACCTCACCTGGGAAGGTGGAAAATATTATGGGAGAAGACAACTAGTGGTTCAAGGTGGCTAATGTTTTACTCTTAAAGGATTCGAGAAATGCTGTACACGCTGGCATCAGATACACATTATCTAAATTGTGTAGAACTGTAGGCAGATTGGCACCTGCAGGTAGTGGGTGGTTGAAGATCTATAGTCAATATTTAGTCAACAGCTCAGTCATTTCATTCTAGATGTAAACGTCTTTGGCTTCTTTGAAGCATTATTTTCCACTGCGTTTACACGCTCGTGCAATCTTTTTCCTAACCAGTTATAGAAAAGTAATTTTTAAAATCGTACATGTCAAAGGCATTTGACATAGCAGAAAACAGGTCTGCATGTGTGTTTATGTAGTATCATTGAAAGGGTGGACTTACAGTTGGTCGACCTTCAGCAGGTCGTTCGACCTTTCTGGAAACGAGCTTCCTTACCTACATTAAAAAAAAAAAAAAAAAAAAGCCAAATTAGCCCCAAGTTTCCACTCCCCTTCTCAAATCATCTTTAAATTTATGTAAGAGCCTGCTTGTGTCTCACTTCCAGCATTCATCAGCTCGTACTTCCATTTCACTTACCCGAGTTTTTCATGCTGTCTTCTCCCTCCACCCCTTCTAACTCCAGGTCCCTGAAGCCCGGGGTTTTGTTCCATTCATTGGTATATCCCCTGCTGTCCCTAGTAAAGTGCCCCAAATGCTCAGGTGCTCAGAGAGACAGTACATTGAACAGAGTGGCCACGAGTGAGCAGCACTCCTGACACCCACTGCGATGGGCTGACTCGTGCGCCCTGCAGATTTTGATGTTGCTGTTCTAACTCCCGGGACCTCAAACACGAACTTACTCGGACATAGGGTTGTTGCACATTAATTAGTAAAGATGAGATGTTACTGGAACAGGGTGGGCTCTAATCCGATGTGACTGGTGTCCTTATAAAAAGGGGAAATCCATACGCAGACACACACAGAACACCAGGTAAACATGAAGACAGATATCGGGGTGATACTTCTACACACCAAGAAACCCCAAGACTGCAGCAAACCTCCGGGGGCCAGGGGAAAGGCCTGGAACAGATCCCCTCACAGCCTCAGGAGGGAACAACTCTGCGAGCACCTCCATCCCGAATTTCTAGCCTCCAGAACTAAGAGACGATAAACTTCTGGTGGTTAAGCCGTCCAGTTTAAGGTTCTTCGTTACAGCAGCCCTCGCAAACCAGTGCACTCACTGGCGGCTAGTGGGGCCTCCATAGGTGTTTACCACAAGGGCTGCCAGAAGCCCAAGATCACGTGGCCACTGCCGCCAACATCCTCATCTCCACAACGTCTGTGCAGCTGCCCCCCCCCCACCTGGCCCTCGCCCCAGGCCCTGGAGGCTCCGCTAGGCTTTCCCTGTTCTTAGATGCTCCTTCCAGCCCCTTGCCTTCATGAGAACCTGCGCTCACCCAGGAGGAAACGGCTGTCAGAAGCTGCAACCCTCTCAGCGGAGGCCACGTTGTCATTCACACCCCTCCTGCCTTATGGTCAAGAGTTTGAGTTGCCAAGACTGCCTCTTCCTCTTTCTCTGGCAAACTCTCCTGCTTCTCTCAGGGTCACACCCTAGCACTGGCCTCCGGGTTCCTGCTGTAACTCACTGATGCAGCAGAGCGAGGCGGGGCCGGACGGCCCGGGCCCGAGAACCAGCGGACACTCACTGGCAACGTCACTGCGCAAGCCCGTCAGTCTTCATGAGCCTCGTTCTCCTCGTCTGTAACACGGGAGTGATGCTAACACATAAAACCCTTCGGACAGCACCAGGCCCTTGGTAAGCGCTGAGTGGATAGGAGCTGTTGCATCGGTTTCCAGGTCTGAGCCGTCACCCTCACCTCTGCCTTACGGCTGTCTTCCTCCTTGGAGGACGAGCCATCCCAGCTCTGGACTTGAAGTCCCTTGATCTGCTTATCTCTGATGACCTTCTCCTTGACAGCATCCGGGCCACTGATGTCCCCTCCCCATCACATTATCACCTCATCAACTCTAAAATCCAAACCACCTCCAACTCATGAAATCGCGAAGACCCCATCCTCCCATCACGACCTCCGACCTGCTCGGAGGGCGCTCTCGCCGTGAGAATCCCGTGACCTCCTGTGACCTCCGACGCACTGCTGCCTTCTCAGTAGCCATCACCCGCTCCTGTCTTCATCTGCCTCTGGCATTCTCCCTCTCCCGGCCAGCAGAACGATACTGATGAAAAGTATAAAACCATTTAAACGGGCACAGTGGACTTAACCTTCTTAAACATGTCCCTCTTCCGCTAGTCACCCACATAACAGCGAGGTCTGTCCTTTCAAACATGGGAATAAGCTTGACTCTGCTGACTCCTACATAGCTGGGTATGTGAGCAGCTGTCACTGGCTGCAGGATCTGAATCCAGCCCCTAGTCGGAGTCATTAGACCTGATCATGGGTGTCTGTTCCAAGAGGCAAAGGGACACCCTCCAAGCCGAACCTCCACTCGGGTCCTTTCCTGAGATCCCAGAACGCCCTTTATGTCTTCAATGCGAGATGTGAGATTTCTTTACAAAGATATTCTATGACAAAATGTTCATTTCTTTTCATAAAAGCAAAACAATTAGGGGGGGGAAAAAAAGGCGTACACGTACTTTTCCAGTAGTTGTAGAAAGCGGCCCCTCTGTGGCTGGCATCAGCCTTGCAGTGTAGTCTGGTTTTGCACGCTCACCCCTGGCCTCGTATCCCCACCCGTGTGTGTGTGTGTGTGTGTGTGTGTGTGTGTGTGTGTGTGTGTGTGTACGCACGCAATGCTACACAACTGGCAAATTAGAAGCAAGCACAACGGAGGGAATGTTCAATTCGCTTTCACCTTGATAGACATTTCTTAGTGAGAGTAAAGAACAGTGTTCTTATTTAGCTGGTGCAACTACAACTGCCCTTTCTTTTCCTGAGAGAATAACTAGAAAAATCACAGTCCAAGTCAGAAGCCAGAAAAATCATTTTCAAAACTCCCCTTTTCCAGGTATTCTAAAAATGTAGTTTTTTTTTTTAAATCAGCACTTAAGGGTAGCTTCACCTACACTCCCTGTTTTTCTACGGACCAGCTTTTATCTGTCCAGAAGTTTGAAAAGACTCTTCTATACATTTTCAGACTCAGCCTCACCACAGGCCAGTGTCATTCCCCAAATCAGCAGCAACTTTGGGGGGCTGACCACGTCCCTATTCTCCCACGGGTGCCTCCAAAGGGCGTGGCATTAACCCCAGGGTGTGTGATCAGCCTGCGCTGCGGGTATTGGCTGCTGGTGGATTTTTACCAGCCCTGGAAGATGCCAGCACAGGAAGCAAGTAGGACCCTCACTCCACCAACTCAGACATGGGAGGGACAAACTATTTTTCCACTTTTTGACTTCCGTTCTGAGTCTCCATTCTGTGGGGGTCATAGACAGTAATCCCCAGCAATCAGCAAGCGACTCCACGTTTCCTGGGGTTGGCCTAACCTTCTGGGGAGAGGGAAAAGATTTCACAGTAGCAAGACGTTGCCGCGAGCATCCACCACTTTGCACACAAAGTCTCCCCGTGACACCCCCGTGGCTGTCTGCAGGATCCCTTCAAGCCCAGACGTCCTCTCCACTCTCTGGGTTCCTGGCACCATGCTGGGGCACCAGCGTGCTCTAACGGACTGCGAGGTCCTCGCTAAGAGAGGGTGTTGTTGCTTCTGTGTCACCTACCTGGGACACAGGGACTACATTGCCCCTGATCTCGGCATTTTTGAGTTTCTTGGTGGTAGGTCACACCCCTAAGACTACCTCTGACACTCTCCTGCACCTCTGCCCTCCTACTCCCCCTCCATGCACTTTCCCAGGTCCGTCCAAACTTTGCATATTCCAAGAAACACTTTTCTCCTCTGGGTGTGCAGTTTTCGCTGTCGCATAACATTTCTTCCAGTTACTGTCCACAGTCCTATTCTGGCTCACTCCCTCCTGAGACGACGAGTATGCCACTGTCTGCCCTAGCCCCCTGGCCCTGCTGAGTTCCCTCCCTTGGCCTAGATACTCTCTCAGCCTTCCATCTGGCTGGCTCCTTCTCTTCCTTCCTGCCTCTGTTTAAATGTCACCTCCTCAATAAAGCCTTCCCTGATTGCTCTATCCAGCCACACATTACCTTCTATTTCTGTTTGTTCCCTTCACAGCCCTATCACAGCTCGTCATTTCTTGTTTCTCGTTCATTTACCTGTTGTATCCCCTATGGAGGGTAAATTTCAGGAGAGCAGAAGTATATCTGTCATGGGGTTAAGAGCATGGACTTTGGAGCTAGCCTGCCTGCGTTCTAATCTCAGCTTGTGGTCTTGGGCGAGTTAATCAACCTTCCTGTGATTCAGGTTCCTTATCTGTAAAATAAGGAGAACATGCCTCACAGAGTTGTTATGACCATCCAATGAGTCAATGCTTGGCACCTATTAAGAGCTAGCACATGTTTATTAGACAAAGTACCCGAAACTGGTGATAATGTCTAAATCATATGAGATGCTCAAAACGTATCTACTGAATGTGAAAAATAATAAAATGAATGCATGAATACACACATACACACACACACACACACACACACACACACTCTACTACAAGTCCAAACATATATACAGTCTTCTATCTGTGACTCGCTTGCTGTGCCAGCTGAACCACAGTACAAGGTCAAGGTCATCTGCTTGAATCCGGAAAAGGGCAGCATAGCTGATTGTTCCATAGCAACTAACTATGTCTCTAAGCCTCCGTGGCTGTCTTGCAATGGAATCGTGCTGGTTTTAGCTGTTAGAAATAAGAAAGGCTAAATGGGTCAGTTTGTCACCGGACACAAATACTACACAAGGCGTATCTTTACTGTAGTTTCTCAGTTTCAGCTGCTTTGCAAATGATAGCTCTTGTTTTTAATCGTCCTGTGAAAACCATGTAATTTTGCCAGTAATCCTAGACCATGAAGAGAGCAATAGCAATTTAATTCTGATCTCCTTAAAATGATTTACATATGTATCAAGTTAATGTATCTATAGATATAATTTACCTATATACCAAGTTATGTAGATCAAACTTTGTGTCAAGTATTTGACTCAAGGGATAGTCCATGAAAGTATCTGCAAACCTTTCTGCTGATCTTTGGGTTTCCATTTTTTCAATGTCCAAAAACAAATGAAAAAATAAGGAAAGAAAAGCAAAAGGATATAAGATACAAAAATAATCCTTAAGGATGGGTCATAAGTACAAAGTTAAGACTATCTATCTACCATATTTACAAAGCAGAAGCGCCCTGGTATTGCTTGCTTTGTGGGCTTGAAGGCTCCTACATATGTACCTTTCTCTTTGCTTTGCTTTGCTTTTCCTCTCTCCACTCATGGTTACTATAAAGGAATCTCTGGCATGGGGAGCTGGTCTACCACCACCCAGTCAGAAAGAAAATTATTCTGCTATTAGCAAACAGACATGAGTTAGGAGGCTGTGCTTACCATGGGAAGACCTAGCCTGTATCAGTATGTCCTGGGTAGCGAGCACTCATCGTCCGAGAAGGACAGGATGGTCCCCTTGACTCTCTGACAAGGGGAAAATGTACTATTTCCCCAGACCCAGTCCATTATCAGCTCTTGACGAGAAGAAGGGCTGTCATGGGTAAGTGAGAGTCCATTAATCTATTTGCTTATACAGTACACTTGAAATTTAGTCAAGCCTGGGGAATGTGAAACTCGTATCCACACAACTAATGGGATAAAAACATAAGATGGACACATCTGACCAACCTGTCAGATCCTGACCCTATAATCATTCAGAACTCACTGCTAATTCACATCAGGGCCCCGGGTGGACTCAGAGAGCACTGGCAATGATATGCACCCTACTGAGCAGAACAGGAGAAGTCTCCGGTGATTGACGTGCCCAGGACAAAACGTTCTGTATCCATCACCACGACGCACTCAAGTAGCCCAACTTCCACCACGTACTCTCTCTTCTGCCGTCCTTGGGTCTCATGTCCCAATTCTAAAATCTCTATGGCTATAAGGCGATATATAGAAATGCTATCTCCCTGTTACACTTGATTTTGTGCCAATACCATGATTTATTTTATACGGGCAGCTCAGTCTAGCATTTCCTTTCCGGCCTAAAATTTCATCGTGTTTTGTTCAGCTCACTGGATCAAAAATATATTGCCACATCATTTTCTCCACTGGAAAACATACTCACTGTCATTATATTTTTTTATGGAAATAAGACTTTATCCTTTGCACACTGCTTCTCCTCTCTCCTGTCAGCGCCTCTCTCTAGCCCTGCCTAAAATTGTTCATTCCAATAAACTGATATATTGGAATGGGGAAAAAAAATTAATTTCATTCTCAAAGATCAATTTATGATAATCTTAAATAAGCCTCATTTAAATTGATGAGTCTACTGCAAATTACATACTTCGGTTTACTTTGTAAGGAATACAATTAAGCTAAGGTGAAGCTGGTTATGACTCATGTATAATGAAATGAAAACAGTATCATCATTAAACACCAAATAAAGCCATTGATTCCATGTATTATTCTGTCAGTTTTAATTGAATTGCATTTTCCCCCTTTCAGTTCTTAATTATGCAGCTCATGCCGAATCTTTATTTTTATGCACAGAATGGGATAATGTTCTCTCCCTCCTTACCTTAGTGTCTAAAAATATAAGCCTATTGAGAACAGAAAAGTCTTTGTTGGTCTTAATTAAAGCAAAACACCTGCTTTTATCCTGGGAGCTGAATGTGTGGCTGTACCGTGAGACTGTCACCAAGTGAGGGGACAATAGGACTGCTTCCTCTTGCATGTCCCTCTCCCCAACCTGTGGTCTCAGCCTCTCTCCAAATCCTACCGGAAGAGGGAAGGCGTGACATTGCACTCCCCAGCAAAGATGATCTAGGGGCCTCTCCATCCTGCTAAGGAGCATTAACTCTTTCTAGTCTGTCAAGTCTACACAACACAAAGTGAAGCAGACACTGTTTAACGTGGCAGTGGATATGGGTAGTGAGATAATAATCTAAAAATTCCTTCTCTTCAGTTAACTTGTGAAAGATTTCAAGGCAAACACCGAACTCTCTTCTCTGATGTGTGCCACATAACTCAGATTATGCACTAGTGAAAATGAACAAAGGGATATAGAATAAGTGTAGAAACCTAGATTTGAAGGGAATCCTGCTACGACAGTGTAAGTCCTTTCATTCGAACGAAGCAAAGGGAATACAATCTCTTCCCCCCCCCCTCCATAAGGCTATTTCTAAAGTGCTCCTGCCAGAGTCAAGTGCATGCATCACCTTAACACCAACATGGTTTTATTTCTAAGATTCAGTTCACGGTGACCAGATGTACTTAGCTAGCGGTTTCCAATGATAGCGAGTAAAGAACAAGTTATTCACCTCCTAGCATATAATAAAGGTGAAACTGTGTGTTTTCAGCTAGGGCAGTGTCCCAACAGAAACCTAGCTTGGTGAATAAATCTCAGAACTGAGGCTCAAGGGATGAACTGGGGTCAGTGTTTGCGGTCCTAATGGCATTCGGTATGAATTGAGCAAATAAAGACTGAGCAGTATGGCAACCCAGATGCCCGGGGCTTTAGCCATGGAAAGAGGAAGTGGTGGCCATTTGGACAGACCCTGGGAGCTGAGATGAGAGCCTGGCCTGCTTGAGCTGAGGACACCCATCACCGCGGAGGACCTGGCTCTCCCGGGAAATATCTCCTAGCTCGAGCGTATCAGACCCTGCCACCCATGCAGCTGCGTCTCCAGCGTCCGTGCTAATAGGGGCAGCTGTCTTGGAATGAGAGAGGCACTAATCATTCTTGTACTTATCTCGCCCATGTTGAAACCCATCCACCGACATTTCCTTATGTGACATGCGGCAAAGCATTCTGATAAGCTTCTTCCAATTCCATCTCCTTTTATTCCCAACCTACCTACCCTTTGACAGAAGAGAGGAAAGAAAACGCCCCCACAATGAGAAGGGGGATGGAGGATGGGCTGAGGGACCTCGCATCTATTGAGTTCCTTTTATGTTATAGGCACCGTTTAGCTTTCCCTATCGGTGACCCATTTTGCTTTTGTTTTGTTCTGTTTCTACATCAGTGATCAGTTTTTTAAAATATCAGTTTATGTTTAGGATAACAGGGAAGCAAGGTAATGCCACTGGGACACTGGACAACCAGGGGTTACATGTAAATGCGAGGACATGGGTCTATATGTTTTAAAATATTCCTGACTCAGATTCTACAGTAATAGGTAGCTAGTGAGTCTATAAATAATGTTGATTTTTCTATGTTCATTTTTCCTAATGTCGCAAACTAATGCTTATGCCACAATAGCATCTATTTCAAATCAATTTTCTTGCAGATGCCTTACACAACTCCATTTTTAATTAATACGTTAAAATGGCATGTTTGGGCAGTGTATTTTCGGTTCCACACAAATTTGCAGAGGTCCAAAAAGATGACGAAGGAGATAAAATTGTCGTTTACAGGGACTCGCCTTCAGAAGGGCTTACAAAATTATGCTTTCACTGTTCAAAATGGGGAATCATGAAACAAGAAGATTATAACAAATCCTTGGCATCAATTCACGTGAAAACTGCCTGCCAATGTTGTAATGAAGGAGAATAAGCTGGTTTATCAAATGTAATTGAGAGAATATTGACCGGAGGGTGGTTTGTCTGAGAAGCGGCTGACGGGACCTCAGGTTCTAGACCTGGGCTCTCTCACAGGCCCCTCGATGCCATTCGAAAAGGAACGTTGTCCCTCCCCGTTCCTCCCAAGAGCTGAGCCACACAAGTCAAAATGCCTGGCTGGACCCAACAGGTTCTCTGGAAGTGTAAGCTCCCGGTGCTGGAGGGACTTGGTGAAGGCGAACACCAACGGGCTCCTTGGGCTTCTGGGCTTTGAGTAGGACCCCCTCCCTGGGGGAGAGGTCGCACCTCGTCCTGGCTGTAACTGGGGCCTCCCCCAAAGCTCTGACCAGAGCTGCTGAAGTACTTCTGAATGCAGGATGACCTCGATTCACCCTGCCAGCACACAGGGAAAGCCAACTTCCTGAGATGAAAACATGACTTATACTCAAGGGGGAAAAAAAAGTGGAAAGCAACTAACAAGAAGGCCCCCTGAGCTACATCGTTTGATTTCTTAATGTCATCCTCTTTATGAGCCGGATTTTCTCAGGGCCTAAACTGTCCCCTAATTGTAAAGGAAGCACCGTGTGAGTAATTTGCTTGACAGTTTTCTAGTGATCGGAGGATAACGTTTAACTAGTAACAGAACTATGTTACTAGGGCCTGGGAAGGGGGTACCATGAAGGTACAACCTAGAAGATTCTGCTCATGCGATGGAGGACTCTGAGGCAAGGAAGAAACCGCTATGAAAAGAATCCATCCCCTGGGCTCGGGTGTTTTATGTTTCAATATTGAAACGGGAACATTTTTTTTTTTTTTTGCATCGAAAAAGTTATTCTTGGTTGTTGGCAGAGTCAATCCATGTTATCTTGCATTCCGAAGCGGTTCAGCTGAATCTAATTAGAACATCTGCAGATTTATGCAGCCTTCTGTGTATTAAAGTCCTGACCCTCACGAAATAAATATTGCTCCTCACTCCTTTATTTTTACCCATCTCAGTGTTAATCAGACTAATACGGTATAAATTTTAACAACTACTTTTATGATCCTGGGATGAATGGTGCGAAGCGAGTCTAAAACATCAAGACCTTATAAATAGTGGCAGTGGGAACTAGAGTTCAGTGCCTTCCTATGGGCCATCAATTCTGGCTTAGAGAAAGGGACACAGTTATGAACTCAGTCATTTGTTTCCTGTTGGTTTTTCAGAGACCTTCGAGGTGATCCATCGATTTCTGGGGTGTTCAGGAGAACCTCTTTGGTCTCGGTTTCTCTTGACAGAGAATTCATCGAATCCCATCAACACAATGAGATCAAAACGGGGTCCATAAGATTTTGAAACTTAGAAAAATCACTCAGACTCATAGAGAAAACGACATCAAAAATGAGTTTTTTGCTGGAGTTCACTTTAACCAAGATTCCCCTTGGTGAGCAAGTGTGTCATCTTTCTTGAGTAACAGAGCACCTAGATGTTTCACTTCACAAGAGGATGTTTTTACGTCAACCAACCTTCTGTTCAGATCAGGCCCCCCTCAAGCTAATAATTTCCACTTCAGTCTTATAACAACACCCCAAGGTGTTTTTAGCCTTAAATTAAAATTAAGTTTGAATGTTCTCAGGCTGAGAAGCAGCCTCACCCTGGGGTCAACCCTGCCAAACTGCAGCTTTACCACGGACCAGGTGGGCATCACTGAGCAGTAATCAAACCAGCTTCAAGCGTAAATTCTTCTTGGGTAAAATGGAGATAATAGTATTTACTTCTGCACATGATCCAAAAAAAAAAAACTTAAATGATGTGTGCAATTACTACGTGTTTAAAAAGTAAGAGCTGAAATACAGTGATGGGAGCCTGAGGAGAGGATGCAAAAAGAGATCCTTTTTCTTGGCAATTAAAAAAAAAAAAAGTAACATTTGTTTAATTTTAAAAAGAAGGCATTGCCAGCTCCCCAAATGTAATTATAAACTAATGCCATCGTTTCTTCTAATCCTGCAATACTTTAAAGTACTGCAGGGGTTCTCAAAGGACAGCGCCCGGGCCACCAGCAGCAGCAGCAGCAGCAGCAGCAGCAGCAGCAGCAGCTGGAACACTGTTAGAAATGCACACTCCCGGGCCCCACCCGGGACGACCAAATCAGAAAGCAAGCCAGAAGGCGGGTCCAGCAACCAGTGTTAAACAAGCCCTCCGGTGCCTGCTCAGGTTTGAGAAATGCCGTTCTGAGCGCACCTTCGAACGTAAGCATCACTCCCGAGGTTTCCTCTGTGAGGATGTGATGTTTCCTAGCAGAAATTTGCTAGGTGATCTGAACCCCCACTTCCTGTCTTTGGCATTCATTCCCCTCCTGCTCTCTATCTGGGACTCACCGATGCCCACACTGGTCAGTTAGCCAAGGCTACGATTCAAATGGCCCCAGCTGTGTCCAGAATTAACGTGAAAGGTTTTCCAAAATATTTGAGTGTTTGGTTTTTTTTTTTTTCCAACACTGCAGATTGTCCTATTTGAAAAACAAGCATCTGGACTTATTTTTACTTGAGTACGAAGGTGTATTCATGTATTACATTCATGTACGGCTTCCTCCATATAATTATTTTGCATGGTCATAAATACAAACACTGTGAAAACTCGTTAAGACTTTGACAAGCTGAAAAGAAAAGTGATAAAAGCAAATGTGTGTGTGTGTGTGTGTATGTGTGTCTGTATGTGTGTGTATATATGTATAAATATACACACACATACAGACACACATACATATACACACATGTATGTATGTGTATGTATATATATATATACACATATAGACACACACACACACACATACACACATATATCTTCATTACACAACTGCTCTAACTGGCTGGTCAAGCCTATCTTACTCATCCATCCATTCACTCAGGCCACAAATGGTGCAGAGTTTACCGAGCACCTGTTAGGTTCCTGGCCCCGTTCCAGATTTGGGGGTCCAGCCGTGAACACGAGAGATGAGTGGGGAGTTGGAGAAGTCTCTCCCTCCTGGAGTGTGCCCTCTCGTGGAGGGGAACGCAAGGAAGACAAAGTCCACAGATTGTAAGCACCGTCCCTGGAGATCGTGTTAAGTACTCCGAAAAATAGCAATGGGATGATGCGGTAGGTGCTGGGAAGAGTGCCTGCCTCAGCCGGGGCGATGGAGCAGGGCCTCTGTGGGGAGATCATCCCTAAGTTCGGTCTTAAAGAATGAAAGGCAATTGGGGGACTTCAGGGGGAGGTTAGTTATAAGCAAGTACCAGCCTGATGTGTTTCAAGACATGAAAGAAAGCCACAGCGAGGCAATGAAGTAGAGCGTTAGGTGGAATTAAAAACAAAATCTCCTCCCCTTCCAGAAAACCTCTCCACAAACATAAGAGAGGAACACAACAATCTTATTATGGAGCAAGCATCAAGCCAGATGTGGTGCTCATTACAAGCAATCTGCTGAGAGATTACAGAGACCGGAAGGCATCTCACCCTTTGCACAGCCGAGCAGCTACAACCCTGTGCTCGAGATAAACAAGAACTAGTCAACTAAGACGACGTGACAGCACCATTTGTCACAGATAGTTCTTCCTAAATTTACTCAGTAGTTGGGGTGACCATCTGTGTTAGCTAATTGGCTTTATCCAAAAGGAAAACAAACTTCTCTCTAGGACAAGAGGCAGTTTTGTAACTTGGCGTGAGGCGCCCGCTGCAGTGAAGCCCCCACCCTCCCACAGAGACGAGGCTGTAGGGGTCCCATCTTCCTCCATGATGACAGGGGCCGGTTCCCAGGTCCTTGAGAAAGACATCCCTGGGTCCTAAAGCTGGCAGGAGTCTGTTTAGCTTCAGAACGATTTACATACATTTCAAAGAGACGAGAGAATTTACAAGTTTTCTAAAGGAAATGTTCTAAGAATAGGGAATGGGAGGATGTCTCTTCCTTATTTTCAATAGGGAGAATTAAGCCTCTTATTCTTCATTCACATTCCTCTTACAAGAAGCCTGCGTTCAAGTGCACAGGAGACTCTATTCTGCCGGATCTAAAGAGAGTTTGTATTTTACTCCCAGAGACATGGAGACCCACCGAAGGTTCCTGACATGAGCTAGTGTACACCTTTAACAGGACCCCCTGATAACGATGTCCCGAGAAGGGCATGACATCATTTTATAATAAAGCATAACCTCAATCTAATTGTAGAAAACAAAAGAGAAACCTAAATTGAGGGGCATTCCATGAAGGAACAGACCAGGGCTTTTCAAAATTATCAAGGTCATAGAAGCCAGAGAAAGACAGACTGAGGACCCATCACGAGTTGCAGAAAGCAAGATCTGACGACTCAGTGTTAATGCTGGTTTCTAGACTGGATCCCGGATCAGACACATTGGTGGGAAAACCGGGGAAAATCGGACAAGGTCTGTTACCTTCGTTCTCAGTCAGTGTCGGTTTCCAGGTTCCCATAACCGGTTCTGTAAGATGCTAACAGCAGAGGAAGCTGGGGGAAGGACATACGGGAACTCTGCACTCCTACTGCAACTTTTCTATAGGCCTGAAATTACTTCAAAATTATTTATTTTAACATTTTTTTAAAAAACACCATTTAGCTTCTTAGTGAATAAATTCACGGTGTGGGAAGAAGGATCGCAGTGGTGAGGCCCGTTGGGAGGCTAATGGAAAAAAGTCCAGGTGAGAGACTTCTGAAGATGATGGCAGCAAAGATGGAGAAAAGCAGGAGTCTGGATGCGTTTCTGAGATGGAACTAACAGTATCTGGAGATCTGCCGAGTGTGAGAAGTGAAGGAGAAGGATCATTGCTGGGGCTTTAACGTAACCGTTGGGGTGTGTGCCAGGCTGTTCAGACAAAACTAAGGGAGACACAGGGCTTTAGGCAGGACGAGCTGCAATTCCAGCCTCTCTTCTAAAATGTCACCTCATAAACGCAGCTCCCCATGAATGAGCAGAGGGCACAGGTCAATGCTGTAATGACCAGCATGTGACACTAATATTATCCGCCATAGAGGCGGCCACAGAGGCTTCACATCCCAGCGCAGACTGTGTAAGAAGCCTGCACACACGACTTCTTTCTCACCAGTATTTAGTTTCGAATTCACTTACTTTTTGCACCCTAAATTACTACGAAACCTCGGTTAGCAAACCAGTAAGAAATAAAAGAGCATCTCAAACCCTGGTTGCGCCTTTGGGTCCCCTTAACTCAGCCAACTGTAGAAGCCAAAAGAAAACCACCACTTATTTTTCACTTAAAGAGTCATAGAACCAGGCGGACTGATCTAGTTTTAACTTCATGAAATCAACAAATGCAGACAAAAGATAATACTAAGGAGAAAAATGACAGCACTGACATTTATAATTCTAGTATCGGCTCTTCATTTGCCACATAACAACTTACAAGCACAATTAAATTAGATGAAGCAATAACATACTGCTCTACATTCAACTATCAAAAAGTAACAACCTGCCCCTTTCCAGGTAGGGACGCCTTTTTACGGAGACTGAAAATGTTCCTACTTTTCATAAGAAACTTATGCAATGCCTCCGCAGCAGTCTGAGCATTTTGAAATGGTCGCTTAGACAGGTGTTCATTGATACATGACTTTGTCACCAAGAGCAATTCCGATTTTCCTCACGGTTCTCATTGTGCAGGAGTGAGGCCCCCGCAGTGCTTCTGAGGGGCATCCCCACCTCCGCTTCCCCAAAGACGACAAGAGCCTGACTATTAAAGGAACAAGCAGCTGGCCCCGTCCTTGCTGGCCCCGCCCAGGTGCCGACACCTTCAGTATGTGTCCACGGCCGGCCGTCCTGAGTAAAGGACAGCAGACTCAGGAGAGAGACCCTTTGTGGAAACATCTGGACTCGGAAGTCACACTGCCTGGATCCACAGCCTGCTGCGGCCACTTACTAGCTATGTGGTCTTGGGTGAGGTGTGTATCTCCTTAAGCCCCAGTTTTTCACTGGGAAGTGGGGGCTGACATAATGGCTCCCTCATAGTGATGCTGAGGGGATTTAACAAGCCAAGGAATACATAGGTTTTAGAACAGTGCTGGATAAAGGTTGGCTACTGCTATGCTGGTCCCTAGTGGTAGGAAGTGTCGTAGCTTTAGGCCTCAGAATTCTCTTGCTTCTGGACCAACCATGATGTGCTCCTGAGCTGTTCCTGAAATATACAAATCACCTACTATGAGCACATTAAACTGAAAAGATCTAAAAAGCATTGCCAAAGTGAATAATTCTGAAAGAAAAAAGAATTCAGCCTTACCAGTCATCGAAAATAGATACAATAAAAGTTATCAGACACTATTTTTCCCTTATGAAATAGGCAACTTAAAACTATATGTAGAATACGTGAAATGCATACACACAAGTATTAGTAAGGTGCAGTGAAGTGAGCGTTTGCATAAACTACCAGTGAGAGGATAAACTGGTTTAGCCTTCCTAGCATCTTCAAACCATGCAAGAATTTGACCCAATAGTATCACCTGAGGAAGCAAGCAATGTCTTTTTCTCCCTTCCAGTTGCAAGACAGGCTATAAGGCTGTAGTAATTAAAACAATATCATTATCTGAACAAGGAACAGAGTAGAGAAAGAGAATGAAATAGATATGACCATTTAGTGTATTAATTTGACATTTGAAATGAGTAGCAAAAAAATGGTATTGAAAAGAAATGGTTGGAGAAGGTTGGATATTTGGGGGGAAAAGAATAAAGGTAGAGCCTCTCATCATACCATTAAGTAAAAACTAATTTCAACTAGATTAAACACCTAAACAGAAAAGTCCGAGAAGAAAAGATAGAAAATTATTTTATAATATTTAGACTCAGGAGTCACACTGCCTGGATTCATAGCCTGGTCCAGCCATTTACTAGCTATTGGAAGGAGAAGGCCTTTCTTAGCAAAGGCATAAAAACCTAGAATTCATAAAGAAAATGACTAAAATTTGGATTGTGATCAAAAATAATTGCCAAAAAAAAACAGGTAAAACAAAAAGATAAATGATGGATTTAAAAAACACATCTGCCAGCTCTATATAAACAAAGGGTTAAAAGTTTCTACAAATCAATAAATAAGAAATAATCTACTAGAAAATATACAAATGATTCAAAGAGAAAATGATTCACTGATATTGAAATACATACACTACATGATAAACACCGAAATGATGCTTAACTTTTTAAATTATTAAGGCAATGAGAGTTATATTTGAACTTTTCGCTGCTAGAGTTAAAATTTTGTTATTTATAATGTTCAAGAGGGCATAGAAAATGGGAATTCACACTGTTGTCGGGGGCATAAATTTGTACGGTTTTTGAACAGCAATTTGGCAACATCTATTAAACTTTAAAAAGTCACATCCAATTACACAAATTTTTCTCCTTCCAGAAGCTGCACTGTGTAAATAAATACTCGACATGTCCACAAAGAAATATGTCCAAGGGCGATTATGGCAGTTTTGTTTACAATAGGAAAACAAATAGGAATAGCCTAACAACCCATCATTTGGGGAATGTGGGTGGGACAGAGAAACAGTGATTTGGCTGAAAGGGGGTGTAGAATAAAAAATTAAAATAAACAAAAATAATCAAGCTGTTACTTTAAAACTATGGTTCATCTATAATGAAATACATTACAGTCATTAAAAATTTCTTATATGAAATTTCTTATAGGAAAGGTTCATGGTATACGGATTAGAATAAGGTTATAATATAGGATTAGAATGAGGTTATAATATACATTCGGTATGACCTATTTTTGTAACATGTATACTTCAAAGGAAGGACACACGGCAACATATTAACAATGAACATCTCTGGGTGGGGTAAGGAAGGATGTTCTAAGGTAGCTTAATTCATTCTTTTTATTTGTATCTTCCAAGTTCAAGAACCACAACTGATTCCCATAGGGAGGGAAATAAAAGTTCAACAAGAACAACAAAACCAGGAGTCGGGAGGGAGAGACGAATTCCTGAACTAAGGCAGGGTGCTTTATTTCCTTTCTCCCCAAGCCTCGTCTACCTAAAATGAAATGCTTTATGTTTATTTCATATATCCAAAACCAAAATGTTTTAATTTCTTCTCCAAAGGATCCGTAATATCATTCACACTCACTTCTGTTAATCCCTTATTTGGGGATTTGAGAATTGTATGGCAGGGACTATAAAGTCCACATTCTGCTGTCAATCTTAACACTGGGGGTTTTTAGAAAGTAGAATGGATGAAATGTGCTAACCCTGGCCTTGGGATACAATCATTCTATGAAACATGTTCGGGTTTTTTTTAAAAAAAAAAAAAAGAATGAATACATGTTTCAGCTGCTATATATAAAAATATTCACTTTTCAATATGAAAGCTCGACTGCAATGAGAAGAGAATATAAAGTATTGTAAGAAAAATGTGAAGTTATAAACTTGTGTGGCCATGCATAAAAACTCTTAAAAACTGTGACCATCCAAGGGCTCCCTCTCTGAATGGGTCTTTTATTCCAGCGAGTTGGCTCTGTGAAAGATGCACTGCATTGTTCTGACATCACACCACGGGGACGACATGCAGTTCTGTTGACATCGATACAATGCGCGACAATAAATTTTTTATGACCTCTGTAGGTGTTCTGAAAGAATGCCATTGGTGGAAATGTTTTTTTTTTTAATTTCAGGAAGATTCGTGCAATAAATAGAGCACAAAAGCATTCCAATTTCCTAGGAAAAACCGAGAGTCTACTTAGAAATGTCACAGTAACATTGACCATAGAATAAAAAGAAATTTCAAAGGGAACATATAAAACATTTTCCTGGCTCGCAGTTCATTAGGCAAACTCCATACATCTTAGTATAATGCAGTATGCTTAAGAAAATTAGTTTATCAGGAAATTTTCTTAAAATAAAGCTCAGCAGATTGAGAGAAACTTAATTTTGATGTGGACGTGGTTCGATCTCACATTCTGTTCTGTGTTGTCATGCCTCCTGGTCTTAATCAAAATTACCTCTATCTGAATTCTTATAAATGAGTCTTCTTCTGGAATGCATGATCCCTCCATCAAATTCCAGAAACTAAAATATTATTAAATGTAGGTATGGATGGTAAAATAGATAGTGTGGGATGAAAGTAAACCAGTGGGAAAGCAGATGAAACAGATGAAAAGTTTGGACTCCAGTGGATCTTGGATAGTGAATATTCAAGTACAAGAAGAGCTTAGAATCTTGTTACTTGCAACTTGACTCAGAAACTGGAGAAGCATAAAGGCAGCTAGCTACTCAACAAAATCGGTTCAACTCAGCCATATGTATAGTAGCTGCGATGGCCCTCACGTTATCCAAAACATTAGCTCCACAGAGTCATAAACTCATGAAACTGAAAATTTTAGAAGTATCTTTTCCATTGAATAGGGTGATTCTTTTAAAAATATCTTTGGAAGCTAGTTAGCTAAGCTCTGTTTCAACCCCTCCAATGAAAATGGAGCCAATAATTGGCAACCAATTCCATTTTTAAACATTTCTAGTCCCAGAAAATGCTCCCTTATATAGAACTAATACACTTACCCTGTTCCTGCCCTGGAACCATAGAGAAAAAGGAGTTTAACAATATTTCCATGTAGAAATCTCCTAAATTTTTATTTTTTCACTTTTATCTATTTATAACTTCCACTTATTCATTATTTCAAAAATCATTTTTATGTCAAAATTACAATTTATACAGATAACGAGCCCCTTAACCCTCCCTAACTCCCACAAAGGGAACCATTATTGTCACCTTATTATGAATTATTCCTGATCATTTCCCTATGCACAGAGGGAATGACCTGTATCATTTTGTGGGGGTTTTCCATAAATTATAATACACATTATATTCAACGTACTTTTCTCACTTAATAAATCTTGATGCCATTTTGCATGTCAGAACCTACAGATCTGCCTCTTTCATCTTAACTGCTGCATGGTATTCCACAATTACATCAAAGATACAATCTAGCCATGATAAAACTTTAGGGTATCTCCCTGTGGGGCAATTAATAAAACTATTATTGTAAATACCCTTGTAAAATTCTTTGTATGTGTACCTTTGTACTTATGCACTTATGCACAAAATTGCTCTAAATTACTTACAAATGTGCATTTTTAAAAATCGATCATTCCAAACTACTATGCAACACAGCATTACCATTTCACACCCACTACCAGATCATGAGAATGTCCATTTCCTCACATTCTCACCAGTACTAGATACTATTACTGTATGCATCTTTCCCCCAATCTGAAACATCCATTTATTTTTTTTTTGAAATCATATGCAATAGTTCTAAAATCTTTTGTTCCAAGCATAGCCCTCCAGTTCCTTCAACCTCACCCTTATCAGTCATGGTTTTCAGACCTGTCACTAGCTCAGTTTGCCTCCTGGAGCTGCTTCAATTTATCATCATTGCTCTTAAAACGTATTTCCAAGAACCAATTATGATGGTACAACTGTCCCTTGACCTGACCTGTATACAAAACAGAACCGTTACCCATCTTCTCCTGATCTGGTAGATCTTAACATCTGTGAGTCATTCTTCTCATTAAGAATCTTTAAAAAGTACACACATATGCAACATGAATACAAGGTCAGAGGTCCGTGAACCACAGGTCTGAGGTTAATTGTTTGTTAATGCAGCAGCCCCAAAATCGCAGTGACAGCTTAGCAGCCACATCACATGACTGTCGATTCGCATCGAGTCTGCGGTCAACTACATCTCCAGTCTGATACACATTATATTGTCATCTACTGGAAAAGCGCATCATCGTCAGCCTATATTTTGTATGCTTTTTAAACCCTGGTGTTTAGCATTTGCACTGGTCTTTTAATAGGTCATCTTTTTACTTTCCATCGGCCCACTGAGCTCGTTGTGAATTGTGAGTTTGTTGGCACCTAATTTATGAATGTCTTCGTTCATCTCGACAGAAAAGATTTAAGGGCATAACAACGTGCCATAGAGCTTCTTTCCGGGGGCTTTTTTTTTTCCAACAAATACTTTGAGAGACCACTGTGGACCAGGCCCTGCAGTAACTAAGCTATGACCTAGCACACACTCGTCTTCTCCAAAAGATATCATGTACCAGTTGATCACTGTCTTACTGAAATCCAGGTATACTTTATGCACTGTATTCTGTAGTCTACCAAATGCGTAACCTAAACATAGAAACAGGAACTGGTATTCGTTCGCATCGCCCTGATTGGTCCGTTTATTCACGGAAAGACTGACCGTGCGCTCTGTGTGAGAGGCGCTGTCCGCGTGCTGAAACCGCCACGCAGCACGCGACAAAGACGCCTCCCGTAGGCAGCCTGCGGTCCGCGGAGGGGTGCAATGCTCACGCTGCCTCCAAGTCACCCCCACATCCCTGGCTAAGTCTTCAAAACCTTCTGTTGAATAACCCATTCTAAATTTTATCCGCTATAAAAAAAAAAAAAACGAGAAGTTAGGGCTTTAGTTGATCTTTCCAACCTTAAATAGCTAACTGGTGATTAAGTTTGGCATTATTTGATCAGCAGTAAGGTAGTGAGATTATCAGAATGGCGCCTAAGAAAACATTCAAGAATATTTTTGTAAATAAATGAAGCAGAGCAGGGAAAGAGAGGACAGCAAGATCACTGCACCAAACTCAAAACGTTCAAAAGTCGTGTAATCCAATCCACTGAACATGAAGACAAATTTCACTCAGTATATAATATTGTACCATATCATCTCTGCCAATTCACTATTATCACCAGATTCTCAATTCTTATTTGAACATCCCAAAATGGAAGTCCAGCATCTGAATCTCTGAGGCTATGACAATCAAGCTCAAGCGCTTCCCTGTTTCATCATGTCATCTATACCCATGAAAACGCCCAGCTCTGTTCCTGGATTTGTGGCTCTCTCACAAGTATAAACCATCCTAAGTGTTGCTTCACAATTAACAATGCCACTGGGGAAAAAAAATGAGTGTGGTTTAGTGTCAAGAGGCTCTTAAAAATAGTACTTTTCACCTGAATAGTCACAAATTCCATTTTTGCAGAGTCTACACTATAAAATGAGCTCATTCTCCAAGTCATTTTTTAAAAAATCTACACTAGCATGCTTAGTGTGCTTCACACCCAAAATAACACGAGAAGCCTGTTGACTTGGGATTGATATGGTTTTAGGTCCATGCATTCCTGGCCTTAACCGGGATGGTAATATACAGAAAATTCATGAAGTGCAGTGTTAAACTAACATGAGTAGTTCTTCGGCTTCGTGGGACAGAAAAGTGATTTGTACATAAGCTTAAAGACATAATTAAACATATATTTCATTTCTCTTTCAAGAATATTCTTGTGAGTCAAACAGGAAGCTTCTGGTTCTTTATAAGCTACTTCATGACTTTTCAAATTCTTTTTGTCTCTCCACCTTGCCCTCCTCTGTTTTGATATTATTTATTGAATTAAAAATTAGTGTTTTGCTTGAAAGAATGTTTCTACAAGTAAAAAAAATAGTAGCCAAATTAATGAGAGTTTCTCTAATAGCTAGGCATTTCTGTTCACTCTTGTTCTCTGTTTTTGAGAAAAGCTGTTTAGAATAATACTACATAGTTATAACTGCAAATTACATTTAAAAAAATTCAAACTATTTTTACGTTTCAGAGAAATATTAGTATTCAGCATGGGAGATGGGATTCTGAAAAAGATCATCATACTGTGAGCTTTTGATTACATGAGATTTAACAGAAATTATTCATAGCATAAATTATAAATAACAAAAATATGTATTTGTTAAATGTCCTATTTATATAAACAATACACAAACATGTACATATATATTTATATGTCAAATACATGAATATATCCTAAATATGCATTTATATAAATGGCCATATTTTCTAAATAGAACTAGTGGGTGTGGAAGGGCCTATAATTAATAAGTAAAACTGCCTATGACCCATCTACTTAAGGTTACTCTATGAAACAGTGGGGTAAATATGTTCCAACAATTATAATATTTTGCTTTTGACTTTGTTTAGATGGGAATTCTCTTTTGCACAGAGAGCAATGTGTTTTTCTATTACTTTTGCTTATTTATTGTCCTGAGTCTTTAAAAAATTATCAATCAGCCATGGAGAAAATATTTTCTGTAAATTTAAAACATTTCTAATTCTTCTTTCCCTTCTCCTAGGCAGCTTAACTTTCCCTGAAGTAAAAGGGGAAAAGGGAGGAAGATATACAATGATGAATTTCGTAACTTAGGATACTCTTGTGGGTAACTTAGGATACTCTTGTAGTAGCATTAGCTACTACAGACAATGGTTACCCACAAGGTCTATCTCAAGCAAAATTATAAAACTTGACAATCATGTTTTCACTCTGGAAAACGTGTGAGTGAGTAAGCCAAAGCTCAGTCAGCCAGGCAGCTGTCAAAATCATCAGGCATGGAGGATGTGTGGCTCTGTCCACGGGGCTAAGTAGGGACAAGAGCAAGTCCTAAGGTGATCAAGAACCATGCAAAGAGTGGAGCACGAAAGATGTGGTCCAGGCTCAGGTCAGCATCAAAGGGGCAGGGGCAGAGGCATTTAGAGCACAGGGAGAACAGCTCCTGCCCCTCGAGGTCCCTCTCCTGTCAGCCCTGCCGGGGCATCTCCATCAGGGCACTTAGTGTTATGCTAACACATCCTGGATCTTCTTTCATCTTGAGCATCTCTAAGTGTGACTGAGGACTCATTCCCTGTGGTGGAGAATCCACGACTATGGATTTTACACTCTTACAGTAAAATCTCACTGACGTGTATGTGAGTGATCTCTGCTTCATCCACCAGGATCCAGGCCTGTCCCCCCACTACCCAGGCTCCCCTGAATATGATATAATGAATGTGAGGATCTTCTAAGTCCATGCAGATTCTCTCCAAAAAATTTCTTTGTAACGTAATAGATCTATGCTGTGTTATGTCATCTAGCCAGTAAGAGATACTGTTTAATCATGCATTTCAGACTCCCTAGTCCCTGCTCCTCCCTTTCCATCTGCCTACAAAAATGTAAGGCTTTGTGATCTAATTCTGTAAATATGAAGTTCTACAAATTATTTTTCTACATATAAGTTGTCTATATTTCACTTCCAAATTCCAGAAAATGGGTGGCCTATTTTTTACTTCCAAATGCTAGATTAAATTCTATCAACCTGACAGGGCTTTATTGTTTCCTAAAGTACCAAAATTAATTTAAAAATGCAACATATGTACAGAGGTAATGATCTCATTTTCAAAGATTTTATTCATTTAAAAGTTGTGATTTTTCCAATTTTATCTTTTTCCTATTCTTTGGCAGGTATACCCGTTAGCCTAGTCTTCCTAAACTCTTATACCAAAAAAATGGTGGGCAAGACAACCTCCAGCACTGCATTCAATGCAAACTCGACTCAAAGCCAGGGTCTCCGAAGTCATGTCTATAAGCAGTGTGCTAAACACACTGAAGGCTTACCCGCAGTCTTATACAACATTCACAAAACGGGAAGCCAACTAAAATTTTTTTAAATCTTATCTCTCTGGGCATCGAGCAACATGGCAGTTTAGCACGGACTATTATTTGTGTCTAAATTAGACTTAATTTGCTCTAGGATAGAGAAGATGCCCTTCCCGATCAATACAATCTGTCACACCACGGAAGCTTAGAAAATATACAGTGATTACTGAGATCTCATCCATCTAGACTTGTATACATTAATTTTATTTAATGTCAAACAACATCGATTTAAGATTGGTTAATGTAGTCTGTGAAAAAAAAACATTTCCTGGAACGCTTATTTTGTGACATCTGCTTTGAGGTAGCCTTCTTAGTATCACTAAGAAGGAATCCAACCTCATATAAGAACCTACCCTCTGCTGATAAAATTTTAAATCACATCCAGGCAAACCTTGGAGATACTGCAGGTTGCGATCCAGACCACTAAATAAAACGAGCCATAATCTTGTTGCTGGAGGAGGATCTTGCTTTCAATTTGTAAAAGAAATGCAACATCTGCGAAGTATAATAAAGCAAAGTGCAGTAACATGAGGTAGGCCTGTGTTTCTTCTTCCTTTCGAATTTTTGCTTTCCAACAGTAAAAGAAGCAATATAAGAATCTGGCCCTTAACTATAAACCATTTCGGGTAATTCCTCAATACTCTCAATACTCTCACCCCAATTATTTAAAAAGCAGTGAAAAACGTAAACAATGGTAGCATTCATAATTATATTCCAGAACTTCTAAAATACATCCCAGTACTCAACAGTCCTTTTCTCTTTCTCTTTCTCTCCCTCCCTCCCTCTCTCCTTCCCTCTTAAAAACATTTACTGAAAAAAAACACAAGACAGCCGGAATGAGGATTGTGTTTCTGAAAGGAAAGCCAACATTCTAAAGATGCTTAAGTCAGACTTAGGGTCTGTATTTACAACTCCCCCAACTGCATTATTCAGATTCGTTCTCAAGCACAGGAAGATGGGCAGGAACTGGTGGGGACTTTCAGCACCGACCCTGTCCTTGGCCCACAGAATAGAAAGTATAGTCATGTATTCCCAGGTAAGAAGCTTGAAAAGAGACAGAGAACAAGGGAGAGGGGCATGAGGGACAGCTGAGGGCCAGAGACTGATTATCCCCAGGTGGCGGTGAGCAGGTGACCCCAGAAGACACCTGCCTGGAGCATGTTTGCCCTGCCTCTCACTGCAACTTTCTGTGCCCCAACTTAAAACAGGGATAAGTTCCCAGGGTGAGTGTTAAGGATTAAATGAGTTGACATACACAAAGCCCTTAGAAAAGGGCCCAGAACACAACATGACCTAATTAAATAACTTGCTAAGAAATACAGTATGACGTGCAAGATGTCCTAGAACATAAAATTTAGAAAGGGTTTAAAAATGATTTTTCAAAGTTTTGGGGTAGGAGGAGACCTGTATGAGGAAAATGGTGTTCTTTATCTTCTCAAAATATAGAATTTTTTAATAGGCCTAGCAAATGAGCAAGGGAACTTTTTTTTTTCTTTTGTTTTTCCACAAAACAGAAGTAAGACTGTCTCCAGTCTTACAGGTAACTTGGTTCCTTCTCATGGGCAGAATCTGAGTAGAATTAAAACAGACTTCTGGTCAAGATGGTGTAGTAGGTAGAATCTGTGCTTGCCTCCTTCATCAAAATTACAACTAAACCACAGAACAACCAGCCCTGGTCGCCGCCTGAGGTCTGGCTAAGCAAAAGTCCTACAAGTGGGGGCATACATAAAAGTCAACCTCGAGATGGGAAGGAGGTGCAAAGACGCGAAACAGGCTGGTCCCACAACCACACGAGGCAGTTGAGAATTGGGAGGATTATCTTGGCTTCAGAGGTCCCCTCGGAGGAGTGAGGGGTCCCAGCCCCACACAGAGCTCCCCAGCCCAGGGTTCCAGTGCCAGGAAGAGAAGTTCCTACTACTGCAGGCTGTGAAAAACCAGCAGAGATTGTGGCAGAGACGGGGGCTGCGGCAGTCATAGACAACTCTCTTGAGGGGTCCACACACAAACTTACCTGGTGACAGACTCACTCGTTGAGCTCCGGCTCTGGGACAGCTGCTCGAGGAGCTCCAGGGACACACGGAGAGGAACTGGATTGTCTGGCTTCAGGGCAAGGACTAGAGGAGTGGCTTTCTCCCAGACAAAAGTGCTGGTGAAGTCCATTGTTCCTTTGTTGAGCCCTACACCCTCCTGGCATGTAGACACCAGCAGGCACCATAGCTGAGTCTCTCAAACCTGGATAACACAGGTCTCCCTGCCCAGGTGATTTTCTGAGACCCTGTCCCTCTCAACACGTAGGCCCCCCCAAGCTGCCTCCAGTGACTTTTCCATACAAATGGTATGTCTTTGCTTATGCTGCAGACTTTCCTAAAATCTCTCAAAAGTTCACAAAACCTAAACATGCAGCATCTGGCCTCAGCACATCCTGTATCTCTTGCTGAGCAGCCCCAAGCCCGGCACTAGCAGCAGCCAGCCTCAGCTCACGGCTCAGCCTTTCAAAATACCTCTAAGCCCAGCACAGGTGGTAGCCATCTGCAGATTGCTTAGTGATTCTTGCCAGGTGGCCTTGGGAAGTGCACAGGCTGCAGCTGAACTTGGCCTATGGCTGGGCCCCTCCCTGGAGGCCCTTGGGCTGTCATACCAGGTGGTCAACGTACCCAGGGGCCAGCTTTGACCAGAACAGGAGCACCACCCAGGGCTGCAGAAAGACACACCCAAAGGGCAGCCTGGGCAGGCACCAGAGCCCTGCTAAAGTGAATCCTGCTCTGTAGGGTCAGCCCATCATTAGCCAGTCCTCAAAACAAATCAACCCATGGGTCAGTCCCTCTCACTGATGTACAAACAGCAATCAAGGCTCAAATACAACAGGAGAGCACACACAACCCATACAAGGGACCTGAAGTACCTGGCTCAGGTGACCAGGGAACACTGTGCCTCTGGGCCCCACAGGACACTTACTTCATAAGGCCACTCTACTAAGACCAGGAGACTTAGGAGCCCTGCCCAGTACACAGAACAAACACAGGGAGCCAGCCAGATGGGGAGACAAAGAAACATGTCCCAAATGAAAGAACAGAACAAAGCTCCAGAAAAAGAATTAAACCAAATGAAGACAAGTAATCTATCTACCAGATGCAAAATTCAAAACACTGGTTATAAAGATATTCGATGAACTTAGAAGAAGCGTAGATAAACTCAGTGCTAATAAACAGTTAGAAAATATAAAAATAGAGATAGAAAACATACAAAAGAACCAGTCAGAAATGAAGAATACAGTAACTAAAATGAAGAATACCTTAAGAGGAATCAACAATAGATTAGATGAAGCAGAGGACTGAATCAGAGTAGCAGAAAACACCCAATTAGAACAGCAACAAGAAGAAGGAATCTAAAAATATGAGGATAGTTTAAGGGGCCTCTGGGACAACATCAAGCATATCAACATTCACGCCATAGGGCTACCAGAAAGAGAAGAAAGAGAGCAAGAAACTAAACTCCTATTTGAAGAAATAAGGATGGAAAACTTCCCTAACCTGGTGAAGGAAATAGACATACAATCCTAGGAAGCTCAGGGAGTTCCAAACAAGTTGAATCTAAAGAGGCCCAAACTAAGATATATCATAATTTAAATGCCAAAGGTTAAATACAAAGAGACTCTTAAAAGCAGCAAGAGAAAAGCAGTTAACTACCAGGGAGCTCCCATAAAACTGTCAGCCAATTTCTCAACGGAAACTTTGCAGGCCAGGAGAGACTGGCAGGCTACATTCAAAGAGTTGAAAAGTAATGACCTACAACCAAGATTACTCTATCCACTGAAGCTATCATTTAGAATCAAAGGGAAGATAAAGCGCTTTCCAGATAAGAAAAAACTAAAGAAGTTCATTACCACCAAGATAGTATTACAGGAAATGTTGGAAGGACTACTTTAAGAAGAAAAAAAATATTATATATAATGTATTATAATTATAAATTTATAATTTATTATAAATAATAAAATGACAGGAACTATATTTCTATCAACAATTACTTCAAATGAAAAAGGATTAAATGCTCCAGCCAAAAGATAGGGTGGCTGAATGAATAAGAAAACAAGACCCTTACGTATGCTGCTTACAAGAGACTCACTTCAGATCAGAAGACATATACTGGCTGGAAGTAAAGGGATGGAAAAAAGTATTTATGAAAATGGAAATTAAAAATAAACATCTTGGGTAGCAATACTTACACCAGACGAAATAGACTTTAAAACAAAGGTTATAACAAGAGACAAGGACCCAGTTTCCCATTTCTAGGTATTTATCTGAAGAAACCCAAAATCTGATTTCAGAGGGAAATGTTCATCCATATGTTCATTGCAGCGTCACTTGCCACAGCCCAAATATAGAGGCCACCTGGGGGTCCAGCAATAGATGAATGGATAAAGAAGAGGTGGTACATGTATACAGTGGAATATCACTCAACCATAATAAATAGATAGATAGATAGATAGATAGATAGATAGATAGATAGATGATAGATAGATAGATAGATAGATAGATAGATAGATAGATAGATAGATAGATAGATAAAAAGAATAAAACCTTGCCATCTACAACAACATGGTTGGACCTAGAAGGTATTGTGCTAAGTGGTATCAGTCAGACAGAGGAAGACAAATGCTGTATGATTTCACTTACATGTGGAATCTAAAAGACAAAATAAACAAACAAAACAGAAAGAAACTCATAGATACAGAGAACATTTTGAGGGCTGCCAGATGGGAGTGAGGCTGGAAGGGTGGGTGAAAGAGGGGAAGGGATTTGGTACAAATCGATAGTTACAAAATAGTCACAGGGGTATAAAGCACAGCATAAGGAATATAGTCACTAATACTGTGACAACTATGGACGTGTCAGATGGGCGCTAGCTTCATCGGGTGGTCACTATGCAAGGTATATAAGTGTCTAATCACGGTCATACACCTGAAACTAAAGCATGCCGACCGTAATTGAAAAATAAACAAGCGTTTAACAAAACATCTTCTGCACTGTCTCCCGCTGTTCCTGCCACGACAGGCCATCGTTGCGTGTCCCACAGGGGTTGACTTAACGGCCTGCATCAGCAGCTTACTGTGTGATTCGTTTTCTTTGCAGACAAGCCAGTCATCGTTTTCATAAACACGTGCAGCCACTGCTGCACCTTTGCCGCAGTGCTCCTGGGACGTGTCCCCATTGCTTCGTTAAGCAGTGGAGTCCTGTCAGGCCACCGTCTAGCGCTGGTAATCTCCGCAATGACCCCGGCAGGGAAATTAAAGCCCCTGAATATGGGAGAGCAACCGTCGGCCTGAGGTCAGGCAGGCAGAGACCTGACTGAGTGAAACGTGTTTTAAGAATAAACGATGTGAAGGGGGCACAGAGTACATCAGCGGTCAGAGCCCGGTGAGACGGGAACGTGCAGGAACGAAGAGACTGCTATGACTGCTGGTGGGAGAGGGTGATTTGGGATGACAGAAGAAAGAGAAGAGTCTGGTGAGATGTGTGGGGATCTAGAGATCCCTCTGAGTGGCCGTGTGACCTCAAGCAACTCTGGTCATTTCTCTGAGTCTGTCCTTTGCAAAAAAGGTGGCGGCCAATAACTGCAGAACGTTCACTCTGTGGCAGGCCCAGTTCTGACGGCTTTACACGCGTCAACTCAGTCTGTCCTCACAACAGCCCGATGAGGTAGGCGCTAAACATGTGTCTTCACCATGAGGAGGGAAGATTGAGTAACTTACCCATGGCCAGCCCCCCAGAAAGCAGAGGAACCAGGACCCGTGTGCTCGCCATTATGCCACCGAAAGGGGGCCTGAACTTCACGTGCATCTCAGACGTTTGTTACAAATTCCACATGTGAAGTGCTAGGAAAGAAGAGGAGACTGGATGTTTCTGCCACGTTAAATCACCGTAAATGCTTCAAAAGCAGACCGACAATCACAGCTCATGGGCCAGCACTGGTCTGCAGGCCATGCTGAGTGCGGTACTGAACTGATGAGCCCTAAACTCCAGCCCCGCAGTTGTGAAGAGCAAATTTTGAAAAACGGTCCTGGTCTCCCCCTTGCCTAAAAAAAGCTCGATTTCAACAAAGGTTAAAACTGAACCTGTTAAAGCACCTCCCACAGTGCCCACTGCTGGTTGGGCACCTTCCACTGCTGTACCAGCACTGATGGACTCCGTAGAATCCCCACACCTCCCGGGCACTGGCCGTGGCTCTCTAAGAAGTGTGTTCACCTCTCCCTCTGAGAGGAAATCACCCCAGTTTTCTCAGTCTTTTCCAGTAAGGGACCCATAGTGGGCCCACCCACCAGTCCTCCAGAAATGCCTGGCACAGGCTTAAACGGGAACACCTGATCAGGGGTATACCCTTGGCTCACCAGTATGTCCCACCCCTCTCTTCATTTTGAACCGTCGCCACTTATTTACACCATGGCAATTCCCAGCTTCTAGAAGCTTCCACAATGCCACATCAGTATATCATATCTCAGTGCAGGCAGTGGCGAAATGCTAGGGAATTCTGATGTGATGATGGGGGTTTTATCTGAATCTCTGGGAGACCTGAGGGCATGCAGAGAATCACAGGGCTGTGATTTGTTTGCTACACACAGGCAGAGAAAAAACCTGTTTTTGAAAATCATATGTTGGATTTTTTAACCCATTTCCCAATTGCTCCAAGAATACTTACTGGTGGTGTTTGCAGCAACAGGGTTTACCCTGAGATAATTCACAGATCACAGTCCTAACTTCACCCCCAACGTTTGCCATGAAATATCTCACTGTTATTGTTATTTTCGCATCATTCTGGTGTATCAATAGTCTTCGGAAACAAATTACATCATTCTATTCATAGCATTCTCGTTTTTGTAGTGGTGTTGCCATCTACAAAATTCTCGATCGTGAAAATGTCAAATCCTAGAAAACGTAGCATTCCTACGTGTGACGTTAACATCGTTCTCGAATGGTTGTCACCCGAAGATTCATTTGATGAATCCGATCTATGTGTACATTTCTCTTACACTAGGATTAGGGACAGTTCTGTTCAGAAATATCTCCAAGAACAGTTTTCATTTATTTTTTTTTTACATTGAAAACTAGTCGGATTGGCTTCAGCCTCAAAGAGCGTGTTTATGGAAAATTAAATTAACACTGCAGGGAGCGACACTTTTTCTTCTAAATGGGAAATGGATTAAATGCCTGTTCACATGTCTTTTGATTTTTGTTTCTCTGTCGTTCTCCTTCCAAACACAGAGCATGGCACTGGGTGTTGATTCTGTGACTGCATCTGGGAATTCTGCAGGATACCGCCCACATCTTACAGTCGTATTTCCTCTCAGTTGTTCTCACCAAAAACTTGGCTTTTGCATAAGATATGTTTTTTTGTATCTTCTGTTCTTTCAATTGTTCATAACCTCCGAATAATCACAATTATGTTTGTTGTTTGAATGAACAGCAAGCCAACTCGACATCTCCTGTGACTTCTGTTCTGAAGGAAAATCCTGTTCTTCAAATGCAGCCACAACTTTATCTAAATTTTTTAGCTTTTACAAATTTCACTAATCTTTCCCAAACCCCCCTGAACAAGTACAGACCCCTCTTTCCCCTTCTCCCCAGCACACCTGGACAGCCTCTCCTCCCGATTTGCTCTAGCATAAAAGAGTCAAACCAACCCAGCAAGTCTTTCAATGTCTCGGCAACATGTCTATCAAATCGAGAGTAGAGGGAAACTTTGGGGAGTTCATTGTGAGAAGTAATTCTGTACTAATCCCTTCTCAGATAAAGAGTGATAGCTTACAATTATTGTTTCTTGTCTGGAATTTACCCTTCTCTCTTATTTCAATGAACTCAAGTTCCTTTGTAGTTGATACTTTAAACCAAAGATTATAGAATCCTTACATTTCAGATGCTGTGTTTTTTGTCGCTTATCCTATGTAGAACTGTGAGGAAGCTGTAACTTCAGATGGACACACAGGTGTCCTGACAGCACAGGGCTCCTAGAATGAGCTCAGGAATGACAGCAGAATACTCAGCTACTAGTCATTGCTTCCTTACTCCTAAGTATCATTTTTCTTCCTTCCTTCCCTCCTCCCTCCCTTTCTCCTTCCTTCCTTCCTTTTGGGAAATGCCCGGGTGGTTTTGCATGCAGGTCGCGCTTCCAGGCGTAAAGAAATCTCACAGTATCTAGACTGTCAGCTCTCAGAACAGGAGCATAGCTCTTTCTCTTGTAAACAGTGATTGATAGAAAAATGGCTTCTCAACAACTACCAGTCAGCTGGTTTCAGAGGCAGACCATGAACAAATCTCTTGGAAAATGTCAAGAAAACATGTCTGATCAGAATGCTGGATGAAAGGGGCCAGGTTGGAGTCTATGCACTGCCTCCCACCCTCCGTGTCTTTGGCCCCCCAGATGGGAGACAGGGCTGTTGGACCAGTCTAGCTGATACTCTTAAGGATCTTTACACATTTTACTTAATTGTCTTCCACAAAGGTTGTACCAACCGTCCCACCAACAGAGCTAGAGTGTCAATTTCTCAGCACTCTCACCAAAATGGAGTAGAAGGAAATATATGGCAGTTGGTAGAAGTTTCTCACTGTTGGAATGAGAGGTTACGGATAAGCAAGGTGAGAAGCTAGAATGAACCACGTGGTACTGGATGAGAACCAGAGAAATAAATATGAACTCATGTTTTGAGTAACAGGATAAGGTGGCTATAGATGAAATTAGACACATAGGTGCACATGAGTTACCATATATGTGTATGTTTCCTAGTTCTGTCCCCCGAGAGGGCCTAGCAGTAACAACAATCCAGCAGCAACAAACATACATGGGGCCCAGATCATGGTTTCTCACACCATTCTCCAATAAAAGGACCAGGACTCCTTGAAAAACTCACCAGTTCTGGGGCTAAGGCATTAAATACACAAGATGAGCCTAGAGCATCTTCTAGTGCCAGAAAGTAAGAAACTGCTCAGAAATCAAATGATAAGAGCAGGTCAGAGGGTCGCAGGAGCCAACATGAAGGAGCTCCCGATAGCAAAACTGAACTATTTCAACAACAATATATCAATATACATATATATAGTATTAGGTTACAACCCACAGTATAAGATAAACATCCATAAGTCCGTACTAACATGAATAACGATTAAATAAACAATGAAGTGATGGAGAAGAGGCAACTCTACGCAGAAGAATGCCAAATAATTTATGTAGACGCTTCACCCTCAAGGAGGTGGAACATACTCCCCGTTCTTTCAGTGTGGGCTGCATAATAACTACTGTCCAAAACATAGAGTATGGAAGGGGAGACAGAGTCATTTACAGCAGAGAAACCTGACAATACTACCAGGTGACCAAGGTCAACATCAACAGGGATAAACCATGTTGATAGCGTGTATCCCGGATGTGACGTGAAGAGAATGGTACTCTACCTCTGTGGTCTTCTCTCCAAAAGAAGACCCATAATACCTGTCTAACCCCAAGGAAGACATCGGACAAACCCAGACTGAAGGCCATTCTACAAAATATCTGACTAGTGCTCCTCTAAATTGTCAAGGTCTTCGAAAACAATAACAACTAAGAAACTAAGGAGACACGATAACTAAATGCAATGTGATAGCTAGTGTAGAATCTTAGGACAGAAAAGGGGTGTAGATAAAAACCCAAATAAAGTATGGGCTTTAATGAACAAGACTGTATCGATATTGGTTCATTAGTTGTAAAATATATGCCATAGTAATGTTAAGAGGAAACTAACTACAGAGTGTATGGGAATGCTCTGTAATATTCTTGCAACTTTTCTGTAAATCTAAAACTATTCTAAAATATAAACTTCACTAAATGTTTTTTCTAAAGTCTTAGATAGTTCCCAACACATACAGGAGTTCAATAACTAGAAACTCTATTATTTTTTAAAATTATTTTTGCCATTTTGAAAAGTGAAAGGGAATATTTTTATTGTTTTAATTGAAATGTCTTTAACTATTCATGAGGTTGAACTTCTCTTTGAGTCTGTATTTGTATTTTATATACACGTCCTGTATCTGGTTTTTATAGCTTCTTTATTCTTCCGATTTATCTGGCTTCTCCGTTTGTCAGGGGCAGTCCTAACTCACGTCTGCTGTCTCGGCTAATGATTAATTCGCACCCCTTTAACTTAGAAAGATAAATTACACGGTCATCCTGCTGTGTCCCGTTGCTGCCCTCACGCTCTTGTGTGTTCCCTCCCGTAGGGGCACTAGCACTCGAGCTGCTGACCCCTATTCTGCCCCTTTGCACTGCTGGTGCCCAGAACATACCTTCCCTGGCAGGGTAAGTGTTTTCATACCTAACTGTCATATGCCGAAAGACTCAAAACATTTTGCTAAATGACTACACTCTGCAGAAGAGTCTTCAGTATAAATTACCGCTCAGTTCGGAACTGTGAGACTTAACTTTCCACGGCTGGGAAAAAACACAGTGTTCTAAATACGTAGAGGGCCTTTCCCTAACCCCTGCGTTCTGAAGGCCGTATTCTTCTGTTCCTGTCATCTGTGCTGGACTGCGGTCAATGCCACCAACGAGAGGAGACGTGATGGTTCAGAGCTGTACACACACACCATCTCACAGCCACCGAGGCCGAAAGCCTCCCTCTCTCCTTCCTTCCTTTTCCTCACCTTCTTTCCCTTCCTTCCCCTTCCATTCCCTTTTTTCTTCCTTCCTTTTATTTTTTCCTTTCTTCTTTCCTTTCTCCCTCTACTTCCCTCTTCTGCTTTGGTAAGAGGAAGTCGTTTAATGGTTCCATTTATTTCCCCCTTTACTAATTATGCAAATAATTTCACTGAAGAAAAGCTGAAAATGCAGACTAAAAGAAAAAAAATTCCACCACCCGCAGATAACAATTATTAACATTTTCATGCATTGTCTATATATCTGTTCGGGGCAGTGTACCAGTGTGAGCACAGCTGCAGTCGAGACTCTCACACATACTGGCTATGTGACCTTGAATGAGTTACTTAAACTCTATAAGTCTCAGTTTATATATCAGTTATCCTTGTTTTAATCATATACCGTGCTATTATTCATCACGATTAAACAGGAAATATATGTAACCCAGCTATCACAGTGCCCAAAACTGAACAGTGCTCAATAAATGAGAGGCATTATTAACAGTACGTGTTTTGTCAAACACGAGATCATGGCATTTGGTATCTGGTGTTTTGCTCAACAAAATACAGAACTCCTTGTGATTAGATATAAATCTGCATTATCATTTTTGGTACTTATTTCTTTGTACTGCATGTTTATTTGGAAATATAATGAGGAAAAAATATTAAAAAATAATTCATGAACGACACCTATGACCACTACTTCAGAAACTCTCTGGGGATTACCATTTACGTCCCTGTGAGTTATCACTGCTCTTTCATTTCAGCTCCCCCATGAGAGCAGGGCCACTTCAGAGCCAAAAGGCTGAGACGATGTCTGTGGCAGCCCCTTGTCCTTACCAGCAGCAGCTCCTCCTACCGGAAGCTCCATCAGGCTCAGCAAGAGGCCTAATGAGCTCCAGGGAACAACCCCTGTGAAATACAGTGCTGGCCACCGAAGTATGAATTTAAGGTGATATCTTCGTAGTTTTATTTGAGCAGTTGCCTTTTCTGGAGTTTCTCGTTCTGTTTAAGGGACTCTTGTTTGTCATCATTGCTATTGTTGTGTGTGGTTTTTAAGCGGAGGGCTCAGCTTGTATTGGCTTTCACAACTGAGAAATAAGAAACCAGAGAACAGTATAGCAAGTGTAATTTCTGTTGACTCTCAGAAAACGGAAACTTCGAAACAAATTCAATACAACATGAAGAGAAGGTATTGAGTTCCTCGGTGCTTGGCCAGACTTTCCCTGGAGGAAAGCCTAGGAGGGCTAATTATTTGGGGACACACATATGCATATGTTTTCTTTCAGAGCTCCAACATAATAGCAGTGTGAGATTTGATGTATTTCATAAGTGGTCTGAATGTTTCTGAATATATTTTCACAAACATTCTGCATTAAAAATATAGAGAGATGATCTACTTGAATCAACGAAAGGAGCCTTGGTGGCCCATTTCATCTCTGAGAGGAGTCCCCAGCACAGCCGGGCTCAGCAAGAGTCCCTGCATTCCAGGCCATGACAAATCCCTGTTGAACTGCTCTGAAGGGACTCTGGTACGGAACTCTGGATTTGGTTTACAGGTTATGTAGAGAAAGTGTCTTCAGAGTGTCCTTCAGCAGAAAGCACGTTTGCTAAGGGCTTCCTGAGCACCGGACACCATGATAAGTGTTTTACGTGTTGACCTCGGACACCCATGAGGGTGCTGTTAGGGTGACCCGACTCTTACAGACAGGGAAATGGGGCTGGGGTGGTTACACACCTGCCAGGGGGCTACACAGCTAACAGACAGCAGCGGGAGACGGACCCGAAAGCCCCTCTCTTAACCACTGTCCTCCACTGTGACCCGTGAGCAGAGTCACCAGCACCCAGCCCAGGTACCCGGCATCAGACCCCCTTTCTAAGTCTTCATCTGTCGTGCAGGTTCCCGCCTGTGGCTCGCTAACTGTTGAGCTAAGACTGACGAAAGTCTTAATATAATGCATTTTAGAATCATGACACATAGGGGCGTTGACCTGTAATCACTAATTGAATTTATTCCAGTCTTTATACAATTGCCTAATACTTTCTCCTAAGTGTCCAAGGTAAGGACTAAGAGAGAAAACAGTAGAGTTTATGTTTATCCCTTTATTGTAACAGTGTCTAGAGGCAGGACTAAAAATTAAAATAATAACCAAAAAAACAACAATAACAAGCATTTCACCATATTACAGACAACTTTATATACATCCTCATCATATCTTCACAATTCACAGAAGCAGGTATTACTACCCTTTCTCTACAGATCAGGAAGTTAAGCAACTCACAGAGGATAGGTAATTAATTATTCAAATCACCAAGCTGGGGTCACAGCCTGGCTTCATCATCTACCATCTCTGTGCCCTTGGGCAAAGCTTCCACTCTGCCTGTGGTACTATACCAGCCTCTCACGCGGTGCCACCGCACACCACACACAGGCCGACCATGAACAGAGCTGTGACATGGGCAGGACGCCCTCAGCACCTCCTGTGATCCCACAGCCCCTCTGTCCCCTCCATTCAGTGCCCATTGCTCCCCGGTTCCCACAGGTTCTCCGTGGTGTGGGCGGAAATGCTACTGTCCTCTCCAGGACAATGCGCATTGTAACGAGGACCTAACACGGGCCAGGCGTGATGCTGAATGCAGATGGCCAAACATGAATAGGAAGCTGGCCCTTGCAAAGAACACACAGCACAGCCAGGGGACACAAAAGGGACACCATTATCCTAGAACAAGGAAACAGTGGAACAAGCTCAGGTTTTTAAAATACGTACAACAGCTTTACCGAGATATAATTTGCCTACCACGTAAGTTCGATAGTTTTTAGTATATTCGCCAAGTTGTCAACCATCACCGGTCAATTTTAGCACATTTTAAACATCCCCCAAAGAAATCCTGTACACATGAGCCTACAATCCCCATTTCCATACACCAGCCCAAGCAGCCTACCTTCCATACCTGTAGATTTGCCATCCTGGATATTTTCTGTAAATGAATTCACGTGACACGTGGTCCTCTGTAACTCGCTTCTTTTGGTTACCATCATGTTTTCAAGGTTCACCCATTTTCTAGCACATATTAGTACTTCATTCCTTCTTCTTGCTGAATAATATGCCATTGTGTGGGTATACCAGTCTGCTTTTGCAATCATCAGCTGACCAACCTTTACAGTGTTTCCACCTTTTGGCTGTTAATAATAGTACTGCTGTAAACTTTCATGGACAAGCTTTTGTGTGGACGTGTTTTAAACTCTCTCGAGAATCCGCCTAGCAGTGGAATTTCTGGCTTTAACAACAACTGTATTTTTAAACTTTTGAGGAGATGGCATGCTCTTTCCGAAGTGGCCGAGCCAGAGGTGAGGGGTCCGATTTCTCCACATCCTCAGCAACACGTGTTACCGTCTACCTTATTTACCGTAGCCATCCCGTGGATGTGAAGCACTGTCTGTCTCACTCTGGTCTTCGTCTGCATTTCCTCGTGACGCAGTCAGTCCAGTTCTAGACACCTTGAATATGAGATGCTTATGAAACATCTAGAAAACTTCTGGAAATGTGTCTTTAAGTTTAGTAGTAAGTCTGAACTGCAGATAGATGCTGTATTTACAGTAGGAAGCCATCTGCATCATAATCTAAAAGAAAGCATTTCTATCTGTGGGACTGAGGCACTATGGCATTAAGTGGGAACTATTTGGGACATGAGCTTCTACCAAGAATTACGAATTGTATCACATGGATAACTACTAACTCTGTCTGCACCCAAGACTAGCCTTAGCTAAGCAAAATACAATCAGGCTTTTCCTGTTTTGTGGTACGTCTAGAGCCTTTGTGAAGGGGAGGCTGTATACCTAGGAGTTAAAAGTTCAGGGCGTAGATTTATTTTTTTAATCATTGTTTATTATTATTATTTATGCCTTGGCACCTGGTCTTCCATCCAAGTACTAACCAGGCCCGACCCTGCTTAGCTTCCAAGATCATACATTGGGCTTGTTCAGGGTGGCATGACCATAGACCATGGACCGTAGCTCCACTGGGGCGTGAACCCAGGACCCTCTGTGTGTAAAGCACATCTGCAGACGTGCTAACCACTACACTATGGAACCACATCCTCAGCCTATAGATTTAAATCCAGACTTATACCCTATATAGATAGCTTCATGACTTAGGGACATTTTAGTTAACTTCTCTAAGTCTGCTTCCTATGCTGTTAAGTGAAGAAAAAAAAAACATGTGTTTCTACATCCTAAAGTATTATAAAGAATAAAAAAGAAATAGAACAGGGCCTGGCACAGAGTAGGCACTTAATAAATAATGGTTGAATGGCTGCCTGACTGAATGAATGAATGAACAGAAATGAATGAGTGAATGCATGCATAAAAAGTACTCAGTACAGTGTCCTGGGCTTAGTGAGTGTCCAACAGCTACTGTTAACACTCGACTCGAGGGAGCAGTAAAGATTAATGTGCAGCAAGGGCGAATGTGCCACCATCATCCTCCGATCAGAACAAAGCATAAATGGTCGACATCTCTGTATGTGCAGCCCAGTTGGCAGGTGGCTCCCTGTGGGCCTGTCGGACGGGAATAATTCATGTCCACGGTCACGCGGCTCTTCCAGCCAAGGAACCGTGATTTGTGAGCCACCATGGTCACCGTCCTCTCCTATCAGGCCATTTATGGCCCTTACAATTTCACTCCTGATGCGAATGCATAAAACATTATCAGCCCTGTGTGCTTATTGTATAATGTACGGAACTTACAACAGACATTATTAAATATTGTTAAACGAGGGGCTGAATAGGCACACTGAAATGACTGCATGTTGAAAGGATTTGTTAACCTCGCCGATGCCACAGAAAGTGACTGTCACATTTCCCTGGTTTCTCCTTGCACAAAAATCACTGTTGCATGGTTCAAAGGGGCATGAAGAAAGGAAGGTCTGAATTAAGAGTAGTAGTCCAGGGGCCAGGAGCCCAAGTTCAAGTACTGGCTCTGGCATTCACATCACCCTAAGCGAGTCACCTTCCTTCTCCGAATATCAGTTCCATCTATAAAATCAGAGGTCGGACCATATAGTGTCTAGTTTCCTTTCCAGCTCTGGCATTCTTTGATTCCACAAAAATAAACAGCGTAGAATTGATTTCTACTACTTTTTTCTCCCTATCACTGAATTCTCATATTATTCACACTCTTTTTAGGCTGGGTTAGATGCAACGTTAAACACAGAGAATCTCAGGGTAGAATCGCCTAAACGGCTTTAACTGGGCCCAGATGTGCCAACCAGGCACACAGGACATGGCAGTAGCGTGAAGCGTGTGGGTGACCAAGGATAAATATTTTGAAGCAAGACAGAGGGATCAGTGGTGTCGTAACAGGCGCCTTGCAGCTCGGCTGGCGGGTCTCCACCTCACCTCCACTCAAACCCGCTGATGTCTCCTTTCCACCCGTTCCTTGTGCACTGGTCTCTGCAGACTCTCTGTCCTTGACCGTATTTCTGCCTGCATCTCTGGCTTTCCTTTCCCTCAACTCCTCTGACATCGATTGCTCCCAAGGGGCATACGGACTTCTTCCCCGGCTCCGGTGTGTGGCTGGTGACAGGAACAAGAGAGGAGCTGATCCAGAGAAGATAGGGGAGGTGGAGAGTAATTCCGGAGGGGGCCCTGACTTCCTCCCAAGCACATGTGCTTCTGCCAGAAGAGCCCCAACACATTCAGCACAGGAAGGCAGGCAGACAGAGGTCACCTTTCAAGGACAAGTCCGACCAAAGGAAGAATAGTACTTCTTTTTTTTTTTTTTTCAATATGTTATTTCAAATCAGTTTTTCTGATAAAGTTGTAGATAGTAAGACACTGGTTCGTATTCATTTTAACAAAGAATGATTTTGTGACTGTCATGCTTTTTAAATAATAAAGTGGCAGTGAAAGGAAGACCAATCAATGAAAGAAGCAATTTGAACAGTCTACCACAAAAAGCAATGCCTAGATTCTAAGACTCTGAGATAGAGAAGAGCGTGACGTACCATATATAATAAGGTGCTGAGAGGATTTTTCTGTGTAGCCCGTTGTGTGAACGTTACAGTCTTGCATTTCTAGAAAATAAATTTATTCCCTTGTTTAACTGTTTCAACTCATTTTATAGTTCGAATTAAAAACATTTTATAATTAGAGTGTCTCTTAGCTTACACACTCATACGACTTTTTGCTGACTCCACCATTTCTCAAGTAGAAGAAAGGATCGTGTTTTAATGATACAGTAAACCCAAGGAAACCTCACTAAAAGAGGGGTAGATAAAGTTATAAAACCAAGAGAAGCACGACTGGAAAACCAAGAGAAAGAAATATCACAGAACACCCAAATGCAGTAAACACGAAGAGGAATTGATAGGGGAGTTGATCAAAATAAGCAAAAACATTTTTAGCATATTCCTATTCTAAATAACATATGTTTCAGGTAAAAAAAAAATTCCACATTCACATCAGCACATTAATTAATTGCTCCAGGCCTTTCAGAGTCTCTTCTGGCTTTTTCTGGAGCAAATTCTTTATTGCATTATGAGTTTCATCAAGTATCTCGGAAAACAGTTTCTCCATTTTTTTCTTCTGAATCATTTGCTCTGTGGCCGATTATGTTCCCAGTTCTTCTTTTCTACAACAGAGGAACATCGTTCTCTTTGTCATGTGACTTTGCAGGGCCTCCAGTTGTGCTGGTGAACTATACATCGCCATATTGGCTTTTGGCTTGGCCATGTGACTTCCTTTACCCAATAGCGTGTTAGTGGGCATGATCCAAACAAGGACTAAATCTGCTTATATAATTTAGCTTCACTCTTATGTTTCTGCCTTCTGTCATGAGAAAACCATGTCAATAGCCCCTGATCCCAGAACGAAAGAGACAAGGAACAGTCCCAGACCCGACCCCCTCAGCCTGAAGCAGCCCACCTCAAATCTATGAGGGAAATAAAAAAGAAAAATAAATATTGTAAACCACTAAGAGTTGAGAGTTCCTAGACAGCTTTATCCAGCCAAATCTGACGAATGTGCTCCCCCTGTCTCAGTTATCGATCACCACGATCATGGTGTGTAACAAAGCAACACACACTTATGGCTTAAAAGCAACAACTGAAATCAGCTGGCCAGTTCTGGGTTCAGTGAAACTTACTCATGCATCTGTAGACAGCTTCAAGCCAGCTAGGAACATTTTCTGATCTTGGCTAGACTCTTCACCTCATCTGGGAGCTTGGCTGGGACAGAGGGGCTTACTCAGCAGTGCCCTCAAGGTCTCTCATCCTCCAGCCACTAGGCTTGCTCTCCATGTGGCTGAGCTGGGGGCTGGGGAGGTGGTGCGGATGAGAGGGAGCAAGAGGGGTGACACACAAGGTATCCTGAGGCCTAGCCTTTGAACTTCTGCATGAGGCCACTGTCACTTCTGCTGCATCCTACTTACTAACCAAGTCAGGCTACAAGTCCAACCCTGATTCAGCGTTAAGGAAGCCAACTCCGCCTCTTGCTGGGTGGAGCTGCAGTCACATTGCAGAGGGTGTGGATATAGGACAAAGTGGGACTTAAGAAAGAAACAAATTAAGGGCTGGAGCTCATCTAGATCCTCTCTGTTCTTTTCAGTAGGTGCATCAAATAAGCAATAAATATAAACTCTGCATGCAGAAGGTGTTCAGTAAATTACACTGAAGATGATGAGACGAGAAAACACTGAATGGCTTTTTGTGCCCATACAATCTAGCCACGCTGATAGCGATGGGACCTCGTACCTTTTACAAAGCCTCCTTCCTTCCAGTATTGAACAGCACCCAGCTTTGATTACTCCTCTATCGTGTGTGCCCTCAGCTTTCCTTTACTCTGTTTATCCTGTAGGAAATTTTACGTTTAGTGAGAATGCTTTATTTTTCATTTATACACTAAGTTCTCCAAAGTGTATCATCTAGATTTATTATCATGTGATTTTTTAAGTCTTTCATGCATACAATTCCACATGCTCTGCCAAGCCACCTCATTAGGGCTCCTTTTTATGTGGCGCTTAGAAACTGTGTTGTTTCTGCTTTCTTCTCCCCACCATGCCTGGCTTAAAATTCTAAGTTTAGTTTGCTTCAGATTGAGGAAGCACTCAGTTCGACTCCCATTCTTCTCAGTTCAGGAGCCATAAAATCTTATTATAATATTTTACAGCAAGTAAATAAATAAAAATAAAAAAAAACACAAAACTCAGAAAATTCCAAGTTAAGTGCTAGTCGTGGGGATTTGCCAGGCAGGGCAGCTGTCTTAAAACATCACAGCGGTTTTCCAGAACTTCTTCAACATCTAGCTAAATGAGGGTTTCCCCAAATCAAGTCTTATGCATCACAAATACTTATAATTTTCACTTTCAATTAGTATACTTCATACGGCACAAGAAAATGTAGTCAAGTCTTTAAACGGATGAAAAAAACATCATCAAGAAATAAGACTAAAACTAGAGACTATTGCGTGCTTTTTCAGAGAAGTCAGATCAAACACCACTTTGTAGAATTTGTGAGGATTAGAGGGAGCAGTGAAATGAGAATCCTTCTAACAAGGAGATCGTTGAACCATTAGAAAACCAAAAGTCACTTTCTAAAGCAGTACTTTGATATAACCTCCTCTCTTGGGAAGGTTAATCGTAATTCATCTCTAAGCAGTTAGCAGTGGTACACAGGGCTGGCCCTCTGAGTCACCCTCTCCCCTCTCACCGATTTGCCCTCAGGTCTATAGATCCAATGGCTCCCCGGGTTCCGGGGAAACGGTGCTTGACAGATGGAAGTGACTCCGCTGTGCATGACAGAGCACATGCATATTCACCTTTCGTCCACCCTCCTCTCCCCATCTCATCACCGAGCAGGTGCAGCCCAGTGAGTTCTGAGTGCTTTTATGATGGAGAGAGTACGAGAGAAGATAGAAGGAAGGAAGAGGCAATCTTAATCACATCCCAGCCGAGTCCTTCTCCCTTACTGGGGCTGACACAATCATGCTTGTTTTTTAGTGGCCCCATGATCTTAGAGGTTATGAAATCAAATGCCTCTAGAAGGTGACATACATAAGCGAGGTGGGCCAGATGGGTCCCTTGGGTTCCTTGAAGGTGCATGTCCTATGTGGAAAGGAGAATCACTTCTCAGTTTCACGTGTCTGTGGCCATGTAGGAATGTGGAACTGCAGATATCAGACGTTGAAGGGACACAGAATAAAGGCGTGATGAAGAGGTGTTGGAAATGTGGAATCTTGCGTGAAATCTTCCCATTTCAAAATGTCGACCACAGTGTGCAGGCCAGAGAAAACTTCTGTAGGCTGCCTGCAGCTACACAGGTGCCCGATTGCAATCGACCCCTCAGAGCAGTGCTACTCCACGTGTGGCTCGCAGACCGTCACCCGTGCGCAGACTAACTGTTCCCAGTCTCTGACAAGACAGGGAGCCAGCACTAGAAAATAAACCAGGGGCATCATGAAGAACAGAGTTTAGCTCAGCGGACGTCTTCTCCGTCAGGAGACGGTCTGTAGAGAGGACGCCGGGCACAAGCGCCTCATTCACTGCAGGTGGCATTCAGGGCAGCACTCTGGAGAGACACTTCCAGGGACCCTCTCCGTGGAGCTGTCTCAGAGGCTTGCTCAGACCGCTGCGCTGGCTCCCTGAACCCCAGTGCCCTGTGAGGGACGGGAAGGAGAGAGGAGAACTCCAGCAGGGTCTGGGGAATTGCTCGTGGATAGCCCAAGACGAAGACGGGGAAGCAGGACCCGCCTGCGCTCCAGTGGATCTCAGCACACGATGTAGGCGGGCAGGTGGGCAGGTGGTCAGCCGTCCAGGCCAGTTACGACATGGGCAGGCGGGCTGGCAGGCAGGTGGTCAGCCGTCCAGCCAGTTACTCTTTCTCCTTTCTTAACAGACCCAACACCTGCATTTGCTCAGGCACCTAAGAGTTTGAGGCTGGTAGATGGTCAAGACAGACTGCATGACACGGATGTTCCTTCTAATAGGATTTGTCTGTCTTCCTCATCACGTCCTCACCACTGCCACCTCCCTCCCCCAGCCCTCGCCATGGATTACGAGCTCCAGGAGGATAAGAGGTCTAGACCAGTGTCTAGCACATGGTAGATGCTCAGTAAATATCAGGTGAACAAATGAGATTATAGCAAAGCTATATAAGACAGGTGTACACATCCTGCTAATTAAATAGATAGATAAAACAATTTCTTTTAATGTTTTCAAAGGCTGATGTATACCTTTCCAGGGAACTGCTACATATACCTTGTTTATATGTCCAGGCCAAAACGGATGTTTAGTGACTGTTAAATATGGTATAGGAAATGCCCAAAGGCAAAGAAGCTTGTGAAAAAGACTGAAGTTGGTAGATATGGGAAGAATTTGGGATGAGAGTTCCCAGACATTGCGCTAGTAAATTACCGATTGAGTCTTTTAAGAATATATTTCCCGTCTGAGGAAGTTCAAGAGAGATTTAGCCCAAAGGTGGAAGGCGAGTGGATGACCCCAAGTCCTACACAAGCCCATGTGTGTGGTCACTTGAGAGTGGAGAACGGACATATGACCGTAGCTATGACTGTGAGTTGTCTGTTGAATGATGGAGGGAACTAAGTCTCCCTCTTCTTTACGAAAATTCCTGAAACAACCCTACTGTGATCAATCATCTTCCTTGCCTTTCAGTCTCTTGACCTTCTTTGTTCTCTCATAATTTCAGACCCATTAGGTTGGAGTTTTGTGGCCTTTTCTAATATTTAGAAACTCATTATATTTCTGATCTCCTTAGCCTATTTCTTCCTGATCACAGTATTAGTAGAAAGGAATTGCTCAAAATGCTTTTTCTAAGTCTTTACTTTCATCATTCAAAAGTTTCTTCTGAAACATATCAGCTATTAACACCATCCTGCCCAAGACGTCATCACCACCTTCCTCCCACCACCTCGAAGGCATCAGCGCTTACCTCGGGATTTTCTAGTTTGCCTGACTCCTGCCAATCACTATCATACTAATTATTGTATTTACATTGTATTATTCTATTTATTGAGTGCCTACCATATGCCAGTCACTCTGCTGTTTCTAATTTGTTTTACAGACACTATTTTCAATCTGTAACAATGCTGCAAGGTAGATTTCATCCTTCATTCACACAAGAACACATGATTCAGAAAAGTTACCTAATTGGTCCAAAGCCACAGCTAGTTAGCAATGGAACCTCATGCCAAAACCCAAGCTACTTACAAGCTCCCCTAACAACAGCAACAACAAAAGGATAGCTACCATTTTTTAAATGATTACCACACTACAGCCATTGGCTTTATACCCATTATTTCTAAATCACACAATAATCCCCAACATCCATATCATTTCCACTTTAAAGATAGAAAAAACAAAGCTCAGAAACGTTAAGTAATCTATTCTAAGTCATACAGGTGGTCAAAGATTTGAATTCAGATCACTCGAAACCCAACATTTTTGTTCTTTGAACAGAACAGGCTTACAGAAACATCTCTGTTAATTACTTTGCTAAAACCCTATTCCAGTTTTCCGTGGCTGCATACAAACCTCCCAGATTTAATGGCTTAACACAGTAGTAATCGTATATTTCCCTCAGAAACCTGCAATGCGGGCAGGGCTTGGCACGAAGGCTCCTCCGTGCTCCGTGTGGCATCAGGCATGAGGATCTGCCACACTAAGAAACGGGTGTGGAATTCTGACCGGGAGCTCAGCCTAGGCTACGGGTCCCAGGCCGAAGAGCCTCGCCACACAGGTCTGTCCACGTGGTCCACTCCTCCTCAAAACACAGCGGCTGGGTTCCAAAGGCAAGCATCCCACAGGACAGCCAGACAGAAGCTGCATCTCCTTTTATGACCTCGCCTCAGAAGCCTTGCAGCATCTCTTCTGCTGAAATTTATTTATTAGAAGCCAATCAGTAAGGCCAGCCTTTATTCAAGGGGAAGTGTATTACACTATACCTCTCATGGGAAAAATAGCCCAGAATTTGCAGACGTGTTTTGAAATCACCACACATGCTGCCCCACAGTCTCTCACCCAGTTCACCTCCATCTTGCCAAACTACCCATGAAAACAACGTATTTCAACTACATCAACATTGCTAAAAAAGGGCACCAAACACAAGACGTGTACTCTGGGGCTCACCTTCTTTAACTGTTTCCTGCTCTCACCTCTCTTACTTCCTGCTCCTGAACTTGACCTTCTCCATCAAAAACTCTAATCCCTTTCTCCATATTCTTCAAGTCCTGCATCTCTCAGTTTGGGCTCCACGGTCAAGAATTGCACTGCTCATTATAAATGTAATGAGCTAAACCAACAATTCTCTTTGGGAAGAGAAATCGAATTCTAAGTTCACATCATGACTGTAGTTACTATCTCCTTCACAGCCCGTCTGAAGCCATTTTACAAGCGCTCACACATGCTTGAGCCTACACTTTCACTCCCAACCAATCTGTCCCAATAGACTTCATTCCTGCCACTGTCACATATGTCCCTGAGCAGCCGATTCCTGCCATGGCGAGTACTCCTCTGAGCTCTATTACTCTATACCTGACAAGGGCTCAGTGCTGATTTAAACCCAGGCTCTACCACTTACTAGCTACACAACCCTGGGCAAGTACCACCCAGTATGAACTTCAGTTTTATCATCTATAAATAAGGTGAAGCTGCCTCCCTTCTATTGATACTGTGGGGCATTAAATCAGATAATACATGTAAAGCACAGACGCCATGTTTAGCCTGATGTTCATTAAATATCAAAACAATAAAAAGGAAAAGACTAGAGATGTGTTTAGGACAATTCAGGGGAAGCTACAGGAAGCCCAACCCTCACCTGCTCACACCGTGTAAGGGAATAATAGGAGACCACGTATTTCAGCACACTCGTAAGAGCCTTCCTCCTCTCTCAAATACTACAGAGATCATATAATATGCTATAAGCCTTAAAAGTATCCGTGGACTGGGCAAGAACACCTTGGGTGAGTTTCAAAAGCCATTTCAGTCGATAAGAGAAGGCAAAGGCAGATATCGCTAGGTTGCAGAGTGAACAGGAAGTGAGAAAGTGAAAGTGTATGGACGTCCCTTTCAGGAACTGTGGCTCTTGCAGGGATGAGAACGAGGCCCTATTTAATTACAATTAGCGTGTGCTCCTCTACAATCACCTGCACTTTCCCTGAATGGAACTGAATTGGTCTTCTTGGCCTTATTTGAGCAAAACCTCATTTATTTTCTCTCAGCTACAGAACGAGTTAAGGTGGTTTTAAATATTTATCCTGTTCTAATGACCAGCTTTCTATCTTTCCTGCCAATGGGATGACATTTATGTCTCAGAAGGAGTGGCTACCTCTCTCCTTTTGGAGTATTTAAAAAATGGATAGACATTTTACTGAAAGGATTAAAACTTGGGTGTGAACTAGGTGACTTTTGAGGTCTCTCTCTCAAAAGCAGAAGTTAATGCTTTTTTGGGTTCCTCTATCTAAAATCAATTCTAAGTGGTCATATCCATCTCTTCACTGAGAAAGGACTGATATATTCTCATACCACATTCCCTTTCTGATGATATCAGCTCTACACCGACTCCAGGTACTTAGAGAAGCTACTGATGGCTCTCCACTATACTGCCTCATTTATGTATCGCTTTCAGTGCCAAAAAAAAAAAAGAAAAAAAGTCAAGAGGACCATATTCACACAGCACTTTTCTCATTAAAGCCAAACATGAGCCTGAGCCCCCCACCCCCAATCTTTACCACTCGAACCAATAACGACCTCATTTAATTCCAGCACAGAACAATGTCTTTCACTTAAAATTAATGTCTTGTCCACATAAAATTGAAATACAGAATGCAGCCTTCCTGATGATAAGTAGAAAGCATAAAGGTGACTTTTAAGGAGATAAATTTATTCTGTCAGGAAAGGAGAAAACCTTTCGCTAGTCACCTGTGACTTGAACACTCCTAAGCAATGAGTTCTTCCCTTATTTGTAACTAAATACGATCTGTCACTCAGCCTCTCCTTGCTGTTACGTGTTAAATTAAAATATATCGTTAATATATACATCATTTCTGATCCTCACATGGTTAATGGCTCTGTATTAAAAGACCAGGCAGTGTGTTGGCATCTGATAGCCTTGCACACAGAATAATATACTATACAAATGGAGAGGTGTTAGGGAACATGGCAGTTTAAATTATTTAAAATAGCGTAATTGTATCACCTCCATTTACGGAGAATATCAAGTAAGGGAGTAAAAATTGTTTTGAGGTAATGGAATAATAAAGAATTACAGGGATCCAATAGAGAGTTGCAGAAAAGATACAGAAATATCTGTTATTTGACAGTTCAGATTTTAAAATAGGAAAATATATTGAATGACTGAACAGGGAAGGGATGTTTTCTTCGATGATCAAAATCAAGAGTCGTGTGTTCCATCTTCTGTTATCTATTTTTTTTAGATTAAACTAAGATGAATAATGTTGGTTAGTCTCTTGAAGAAAAGCTCCCAGGCTGTGTTTTTGTTGTATTATGTCCAGTGTAGATGTGACCTTCATCCGGTGAATACTTACTAGGTGTCAAGTATTTAATCCCCAGGACAAACCTTCAAGGTTTATTTTAGCACATTGTTATCGCATCATCCCATTTTGCAGATGACAGTAATAATAAAAACTTGTTAAACACATGTCATGTACTTTAATTCATTTAATACAACAACCCTATCAGGCAGGTACCACAGTCACCATGACTGCCATCGATACATCATTCCCCAAGATGAGGAAACTGAACAACAGAACACTTAAGCAACTGGTTCAAAGTTATCGCAAGTGGAAAGCATGGATTAATACAATCTATCCTGCCTCTCAGATAAGGAAAATAAGGCCAAGTGGATGATTGTCTCAATCAAGGTCACAGAGAGAGAGAAATGAAGTGAAATTCAACCCTTCTTTTTTTTTTTTTAATGTTGTTTTCACATGGGAATTTTCAAAATAGATCCCCAGCTAGAGAGAATGGTATTAGAAACTCAAAACAAGACTTTCAGTTCCCAACCTAAAGCCCTTTCTCTAGAACATGTTTCATCTAAGTAACAGAATTTATCACAGCAATTTTAATTGAAAGAGCGTTATTATTATTTCTAATTTTAGAGGTGATACATGTTCACTGTAAAGCCATTCATTCAGAACAGAAAGCTTTGCCTCCATTAATAACTTGTACATATCCTTCCAGACTTTCTCTGCACATATCTGGGTTTGTAGAGGGGTATAATTATTTTTTACAAAATGTAATCATGCTAGATACGCTTTAAAACCTACTGATTTTGCTCTTTAAACGTGCTAGGGGCACATTTCCATTACAACAAACATTGACCTACAACTTTAATCTTGACGTTCACACTGTATTTTCCTGTGTCGGTGAACCATCGTTCACTTAGCTGATCCCTCGCTGATGAATGTTCATGTTTTTTCAATGCTTTCTTACCATAAAAACATTGTGGCAAACTCTCTACCTTATATATCTTTATATGCTTGTAAAATCAATTCTTAGAAGTTCCTGGCACGTAATAGATTCTCGATAAATTTGCTGAATTAATAGATGAATGAAAGTGAAATGGCTTGGTCAAAGAATTGGTAAATCTGATATTCTGATATATATTGTTACACCATCTTCCAAAAAAGGCAATTAATCCATTTTCTGTTACTTACATCTTATTTTTTAATTTTGTTTATGGTTTTAATATTTTAGAAAGTTTTAATTCTTTTACCTGTGGTTCTGTCTTAGGGACATTGATTTATAGAAGGAAGAGCCCAACTGCTAAATTTTCAGAAATTTTGAGAACCAACTGTAAAATGTAGCCATTATTTCAAAATTATGTCAACTTACAATTAAATAAATTACATGTAAAATAAAGGTAATAAATGTTCATTGCACACTACTTCCCAATTATTTGACTAAATTTTACTATCATTTATGCTCTTGAAGTCAATTACAACTATCCTAATCATATCATATCTGAATAGTGACAAGCTACCACATTTCTTCCCAACTCCACAATCAGCTGCTTTATGTTGGTAGCCTGAAATTGGCAATTTATCCATTGATGAGGTATTTACACCATAGAAATCAGCAAGTGCTATAGAATCAGGGCTTGATTTAGTGGTGAAGTTAAAAGAGTTTTTACTTGAATTAATAATTTATATGAGGATGCGAAAACGTTTAACAATAAGCCACATATTAGATTTCACAGCAATTTACTGAGAAAAGAGTTAGTAGACTCAGATAAACTCCACTTGTCAAGTGATGGCTGAATATTAACTACAGATTCCAAGTTAGAAAAGAAAAGAAAGAAAAGCATTCTGAGAAAATTAACCAAATATGTGGAAATACAGTTATTTATAATAAAGAGTATTGTGCATTTTTACACATTTTATATTTTTCATAATTTTTAATTACTATTTGTCACAGATATTTTATCACTCCTTAGAATTCGGGCATTAAAAGAATGCGACATTAATGCACTCATATAGTGCATAACCTGTTTGAATTGGTTTTCTCCACTCAACATAATTCTCTGGAGATTCACCAGGTTACTGTGTATATGAGTGGTTCTCTTTATTGCTGAGTAGTACTATTCCATGGTGTGGATGTACCACCATTTGTTTAACCATTCAACCATGAAGGACATCTTAGTTGTTTCCAGTTTGAGGCTATTATAAATAAAGCTACTACAAACATTCACATATGGGTTTTTATGAGAACATAAGTCTTCATTTCTCAGAGAAATGCCCAGGAGTGCAATGTTGGACAGTACCGTAGTTACACGTTTAGTTTTCTTAAGAAACTACCATACTTTACCAAAGTAGTTGTACCATTTTACATGTCCACCAGTAATTCATGAGTAATCCAGTTTCTCCACATGCTTGTCAGTATTTCGTGTTGCCACAATTTTTATTTTAGTATTCTGATTGGTGTATGGTAGTACTGCACTGTAGTTTTAATTTACATTTCTCTAATGACTGATGATTTGAATATTTTTATGTGTTTATTCATAAACGATGGACCTTCTACAAAACACCTAACCAGTATTTCAAAAGTGTCACTACCATTAAAAACAAGGAAAGTTCAGAAAATTGTCACAGATTAAAGGAGACAAAAGGGACACAATGGTTAAATGCAATGCAGCATCTTGAATAGAATCCTGGAAGAGAAAACAGCCATTAGTGGGAAAATTGAGAAAATCTTTAAAAAGTGTGCTGTTTAGTTAATTAAAATGTATGGTTGATGGGTAAAAATTTTAATAGGACAGCCTGCAAGATAAAGGTTCTGGAGCCACTAATGAAATTATATTTTGGGAAAGAGGTCAACTCATCTTTCTAATGTGAATATACATACTTACATAATCTTAAAATGACATAGCTTTTGAGTAATTTATCCCATTTTTGGGATTTCTCCAATATGGTTAATTATAAAACCGCTGTAAGGTCATATTATTCTCTTAACAATATTTTTTGGGCCACATTATCATCTTCTAAGAGATTCTACAAGTACATAATTACTTGCTAAATGTGGGAATATAAATATATTATGAGAACTTGAGTTATACAAGCAAGCAAAATACCATAATTTACCATAAACAACAACAACCATATAATTCTGTGCTAAACTTCAACGAAAAGATGATCCGTTAATTTTATCTCCTATCAACATTTGTTACATAAATTGCACTGCTAACATCATCTCCATGAACATCCCTTTCAGAAAGAGTTTTTAATAAATTATCGAAAAATGTTTTAACGGAGGCATATAAATTAAATTCTGTATATCGCTTCACTATAGAATTTACCTTGCAGAGTTCTAAAAATGAACTCCTATAACTCCATCATTTAATAAGCTTACAACTTGCAGTGCCCCATTCCACAGTAAGTTGCTTCAGTCAATCCTCCATCCTTTAGTTTGGGGTGGCCCCATTCCTCTTATTTGCTCCTAGGTGGGTATAGAATCCAAGTGGCTGCCAGATTATAAACTTTAATACTTTTGATGGTAATAGGCTCAGTTTTTTTTTTTTCCTCTTTTCTTCTTTTGGGTTATCAAATACAAAACACGACGTGGCATTCTGTGTTCTGCACAGGATTGGCTGGATCCCTGAGTTTTCCCAGACCTACTACTGTCTTTATTGGTTGTTCATGGGTAATAGGACTAGATGATGCACTTCTCATATTCGGTAAATTAAACTTCTTCCAGTGCTTTAAAGACTTCTAATCTATTTTAATAGAGCTGTGTTTATGTTTAAAAAAATAAAAGCTATTCATGGTTAGTCAGAACTATATAATTAGATAACTATTTTTTTTAAGTGTGGAAGGAGACGATCTGGAGAGCAAGACAATTTTAGCCACAAGAACCGAGGTTTACATGGGAGACGTTTTGCAATGGAAAATTTTTTCCCCCACCATTTAGAAGTGTATTTGATTGTTTTGGTTGGTGGAGGGTGTTGGTCAGGTTTTGGAATGAGTTTGGGAAAGAAAATAAATGATAAACATTCTTCTTTTGATCTTTGTAACACTGAGTTCCTTGATGATCTTTCCGAAAATCTGTTTTTCTTCTAGTGACTAGTTACTTTTCTCTTTACTCTCAAGAAGGGAAAGAATCGTCACACCCTCTCAGCCAGTGAGTGTAGATGAGAGGAGAAACTCAGTAGGTGCAGACCTGGTGACATCGTTCTCCAGGGTGTCACCCATTTGCAAGCCAAGGTCCCTGTCCTCTTCCAGAATGCCCAGCTCCATCAGAGGGTTGGTCTGGGGTCAACACGAAGGATTGAACACAGGAAGGAAAGGATCACCCCGAATAATGGAGACCCCTCTGAGCTCAGAGAATGCTCGTTCCATTTAGCCCCTTTTTTTCTTTTTATGAAGTCCGTTCTGGCTGCTTCTGTCTTCCTCTGGAAACAGATTATCTTAAAAAAAAAAATCCATTGATTAATGAAGCCATTTCCAGTAGATCTTCCTCCAATCAGAAATTCTCCTTAATGGACCCTTGGATACCCGAAACTGTTCTTTCTAGCACTGTGGAGTCGGTCTTGTCTTTGGCATATTCCCAGAATCTGAAGAGACGGTGCCCTCTGATTAACCACTGATGCCACAGTGGATCCCAAGCCATAGTTTATAGATATGAGGGGCGGCTTTGACTCTAGAACACCAGGTCCAATGGCTTAGTCTCCATTAATAATTGCAATGACAATAGCTAGCATTTACTTAGCACTTAAGAGTGTTGCTAGGCACTGTCTAAGTGCTTGTTGTCCTATCATTTAATGCTGATAACAACCTTGAAAGTCAGGCACTCATAATCCTCCCCATTTTACAGATGAAGAAACAGAGTCACAAAAAGGTGAAATTACTTGCTCAGAATATCATAGGGGCACAGCCACTCCAGTTTAGCCACTATGAATATTAATTACTATTTACATTTCCCAGCTGCGTACTTTTCCCCAAGCAAGTCAATCCCATCTTAGTTTCCTCATCTGCCTTTTGACTAGATGACATCAGTATTAAGGCCTGCCCCATCTACTTCGAAGACTTGTTGGAAAGATTAAATGTGATGAGAGGGGAATGTATTTGGGTTTTTTTTTCTTCTTTGGAGCTGCTATAAAACATGTAGAATATAGAATATAGAACAAATGCAGCAAGATCTTAGCTCGTGGGGTGGGAGCTGAGTGCTTTCTACAATCAAACCAACACTATAAACAGAGGAAGCTACAAATTCTCCAGCCTCTTTCCCCCGACCCCTCTTCCCTCCAGTCAAGCCCAAAGCCTCCACCCCGCTTCTGATTGCCTTCTCATTCTCTGTAACTTCTTCCCTTTGCCCCTCGCTCCTCTGTTACCTCACCGATTAAAATATTGAACCAATAGATAACCTATTATTTACTCTCACTCAGAACAGGCTTTTGCCTAAGTTAAGAGGAAGAGTGGAATATTCTAAATACCTATTTCCTAAAAGTACTCCAAAATACCTGAAGTCGTTAATGATTCATAGTCCCATTTCTGTAATATTTAGGGAAGAGGGGGTCGGGAAAGTAGCCTGTTAAAGAGACACCCTGGAAGCTTCCTCTTCCCACGTGAGGCCCACCAGAGCCCACTCCCTTTCAGAGCAAAGCAGCTGGGTCTTAGCTCTGCCAGGCAATAGGCAGCAAATCGTTCTCCACAATCCTCTCTGATTCTACGTAACATCCACGGAGCGTCCTTCTGGGCTGGAGGATCGAGCCGAAAGGCTCATCGAGTGTGTAACCTATGGTTCCTGCAGGATCTGAACAGAAGCTAAAGGGCCCACGTGCAATAACTTAACGTGAAGGGAGAACTGTGCACAAGAGCCGGGGAGCGGAAGTCAGCCCTATGGTGGTTTGTGAAATAATGAGAGCAAATTAGCCCAGCATTTCTTTCTGTTGTGTGGGAAGGTGATGGCAAAGCCAATCTTCCGAATTTAAGCCTATTTTATGTTAACTGCCTAAAGTAGCATGGATTTGTTGCTTGAAGTCTCATCCACAGGGAGCTAGAATTGGGTTTGTTGATTTCTTTTATTACCCAGTAAAATGACTCCAGTCCTTGTTTGTATTTACTTGAGAAGTACCAATCTATTTCTGAATAGCATTACAACTTTAAGTGTTTTAAAAACTTGTTTTTAATACCATCTAGTTAATTGTACCGTGATCACTCCTAAGAAGAACATTATATCTATCAGTCTCAAGTGCTGAGAGAGATATAATATAATAGCTTCAGTTATATTATTATACTTTCTTTTACATAGAGCACTTGGAAAGCTGAAATTTAAATATATGTCAATCTGCTACCATTCTATTACTCACCTTAGTGTTAAGTAAACAGTAATGAAACTCTATCACCTCTGGCAAAATTATATTCTGAATTCTTTGATGACAGAACAGAGGTTCAATGTAGACCTACACCTTTCCTTGTTTTCCTCACTCTATTCAGTTACAGATGTTTTCAGGTTTCCGTGTATTCCGATTTTTGAACTTCTGGTTAGTGCACTTAGTGGGGAGAGAACTGGAATGAACGGGAAAGAATTCACTGCAGTATTACAGTCACATGTGGGAGACACTGCTGAAGCTACATCCTCAATGCCCTCTACGCACCACGCCCAGAAATGCCACCTGTCAGGAGAGAGCCAGGGCCAAGAAAAAGGGCCCGAAGCTAGATACATCCAAAGCTGGGCAACCCTTACCACCCTAGATGCGGTCCAACCCACCAAGGCGGCTACTTACAACACCCATGAGGCCTGCTTAAACGCAAAGGCTCAGGCCCCACTTCGGACCAACCTAATAAAACCTACACGTGACCAAGACTCTGGGAGGAGGATTCAAAGGCACCTGCCCATGCGAGGCGCCCGTCTGTGCTGTCCCAGCCTCCACCGGGCAGACAGAAGGGCCATCTTGCTCGACTAGGAATACCAATCACTCCCCTTCGCCTAGAAGGGTGCTATGGACGCCATGAAAGGGGAAAAGCTGCAATTCTTTAAAAATTCACATCAACCACGGGGACCTGGTGGCCCGGGAGGCAGCGACAGGGAAGAGGGAAAGGGCCACACACTCCACTCCCCGCCCGGTGTTGAGACAAAAAGCTCTCATGGCAACTGTTTTACCTTCCTCTCTGAGCAGTGCTATTAGATTTGGATTTCTTTTCTTCTTGAGAAGGATGCATTGAAAAAATTGACCTAAATTCAGTATTCCATCCAGATGCTTTCAATTTGGCAGACGGGAAGTAAGTTTTGCATAGAGACTGAGCTCACTGAAAGGGATTAGAATTTTGAGCTGGGAAGTCCCAAAGGCATGTTAAAGTCAAGAAACTGTTTAGGAAAAAAATAGCTACGAGTGACCTTGATATAATTCTGCAATGATATTCACATCGCAGAGCCATCTTGGAATACGCTCCTCTGGGTTCCTTTGTGCTGGGCTCCCTGGCACTGCATGCCAAGCAACACACTTGATGCTAAATTTCACTCGGGCAAATGACAAAAGGTGAGAGGTGTCACAGGATTCAAGACACATCTAATTTAGGTAGGTGAGCCAGTCACGGAGAACTCGAGCAGGACAGGGCGGTGGTAACGCAAAGGGAGCCACCACTGCAAGGCGGCACCACCCCGCTGGTGGAGGCTCAGAACTGTGCCCTCTCGGCAGTTCGGCACCGGGCTGGACCTCGCACTCAAGACACACGGTCGTGCGCGTGGTTGCGGGCGTGGCTGTGGGCGTGGCCGTGGGTGTGGGCGTGGCCGTGGTGTGGACAGCTCCGCCATCCTCCGCGACGGTAATCTGCAGTCAGACTGACTCTCACCTCGAAATCAATCCCTGACCATACGATGTATTTATTATGTACGCTATTTTGCAGTTTCTTTTTTCCTTAGACATTTGTGTATTTTTCCTCATTCTTTTCTATAAGTAGGCAGCCTAGACACCGATAGCTGCTAACATCAGATGACATTTAAATGCTTTTTCCATTTATTTTCAAATAATTGATTGATTTAGAAGTAAATACATCTTTCAATATTCTGGAATATCTCAGGGAGTAAGTGCTAAAGAACAGTATGACATTGTTATTTATCTTTTTCCCACTAAGATAATACAAGTGAGTGTTTAAATTTTAAAAGAAAAATAGAAACTTTGGCATTTTGTGAAAAGGTAAAATTTTGAACCACAGCATACATAGATGATATAAAAATTATACAAGTGGCCTTTACAAGGAAAGGTTTTAAGTTTCTTTAATGACTGTAATGATTATCCCATTTCAAACAGGGGGACACGAAACTAATGAACTCATTCCAAACTGGATCAAAATGATTACTAACTACAGGAAAAATAGTTAAGCATGGTGTATTAGTTTCCTGGACTGCCGTAACAAAGCGCCATCTACCAGGTGGCTTAAAACAACAAAACTTGACTGTCTCGCAGTTCTGGACGCTGGAAGTGCAAAATCAAGGTGTTGGCGGGGCCGTGCTCCCTCCAGGACGCTCGGCGAGGCCCCCTGCCTGCCTCTTCCAGCTCTGACAGCCCCAGGAGGGCCTGGGCTGAGTCATAGCATCACTCACTCCAACCCCCACCTTCCAGTGACCCTTTCCCTCTGTGCTCTGTCTTCTCTTCCCATGGGACATCAGTCCTACTGGACGCAGGGCCCACCCACCCTCATGGCCCGACCTTAACTTGACTACATCTGCAAAGACCCTGTTTCCAAACGAGGCCATCCGCCTGTCCCAGGGGCAAGGCCGTCAACATAGCTTTTGGAGGAGAGACTCACTGGACCCATAGCACGTGGCTCGCATTTTCTCAGTGATGCAAAATGGCCTGTAACGTGGCCAAAATAACAGTATTATTCTCTCGCTCTCTGATTCAAAGCGTATAGTTCATTTTCACTTGCCTTCACAAAACAAAGAAACCATTAGTAATCAAGCCAAGCTGCTAATGGAACGTGTCCAATGAGTATTTGATAAAGGTTCTCTTAGAAAAGAGGAAAGGGCATCTAGGGAATATTGGTGATGGCTGCACCAATAACAGGAGCTAGTAACAAGATCCTTGGGACTGTCAAGTGACTCACTCGCCTGGGTGGCATAGTATTTAAGAAAACAAAGTCATGGTAAGTTCAAAAGATTCATGAAGGGGAAGAAACGGAAATCTGTCTAAAGTAATTTACTACATAAATATCACAAATAATTTCGCGTGACAATTCTTTGATACCACTTGAATACTTAGAAAACATAATTCACATGATTTACCATGTTGCAGTGAACAACTTCTTTTTGTTGTTACGATTCTGGGCCTATATTTAAATACGTCACTTTCTTCCCAGACTTACACTTTTCCCAACTTCTCCCTGGGTCCCCCCTCGAGGGCCCTTTCCACTGTCTCTTCCCCCGTCCCGTCTGGGCGCCCTCACAGGCACCTCTCGGCAGCACTCCTGGGTGCCGGCTGCCTCTGTCCTCGGGCCCAGCCCCTGCTCCTATCCTGGTGTGCTCAGCAGACACCGTGCTTCTCAGACTTGAATGTGAGATCTTGTTAAAACACAGACTCTGATTCCGCACGTCTGGGTGGGGTCTGCCATCCTGCATCTTTCACAAGCCCCTGGGGTGATGCCCATGGACCACCCTCTGTGTGGCGAGGCTATGCACCCTGACTGACTGGCCCCCAAGGCCCTCACTGTAGGCCCTACTATCCATCCTTGATGCTCTCTCCTTATCCACTTCTCCCTCTTCCTTCCAGAGATTTTCTTTGGCGGTTTGTCTGAATCTCTAAATCAAATAGTCTTCACTTGAAGTGTAAATATTGGTACATTTTTCTGGGGAACAGAGTCAAGATTATTATGAGACTTCCAAAGAATTCTCTAATCCCCAAAGATAAGAAAGTCATACTCCAAATAGCAAAATGTCAGGCACTGTCAATACCACGTAGGAAGGCCGTGAGAGGGGTCGGGGTGGCGGCCTCCCCTTAAAGCACACCACCTGGCTTTCTCCTCTTCCCGCTGCGAGGCTGCTCAGGAGGAGGTGGGGGACAGCAGAGCAGGGGACTCCGGGGGTGTCCTACGCACACTCCCTCAGTCAAACACAACTCCCACCCGGTGGCTGGCCTGTGGGCGCCAAGGTCAACTCCCGGTCCCCAGGGAAACTGAAACTCACATCAGATACCAAGGGAGGGAAGCTGTGTCACCTTGTCCGACTGTGGCTACGATTTCAGGGCCAAACTCCCAAACCAGGGTGAGGGCAGAGGTCCCCGGGCCATGCAGAACAAAAGGGGTGTCCCTGGGTCTTCTGAAGACCCTGGAAGCCCCTCCCCCGCCCTCCACCCACTGGCCCCGGACACGCCGCGCCCAGCTGCACAGCGGACGGGACGGCGAGGCAGCGTGTGTAAAGCGCCCAGCACGCGGCCCGGCAAACACTAGGGAGTCGATAAATATTAGTTCCCTTCCCCATTAAAAGCGACGCCAGCTACGCCGTTTATGGGACTCGCTCGCCGTTATTGCCAGCGAGCACAGTGAGAAGCGTACGCGTAATTAAGTATGTACCGCGATGGTAATTTCGTTTTAAAAATTTTATTGATAACATCATTATACGCGTTATGTAAGCTCAGAGTTTTTCTGCTGACGCAGCACGCTCATCTGTTCCTAACTTTCAAAAAAAACAAAATGCAAGGGGACATCTGAGGGAAGAACAGTTCCGTGGTTTAACAAGGTAAAAAAAAATAAGTTTAACATCTTCCTGCAGTGTGAAATCTCGCTTTCCGCACTGTTCCTCCGGTTGGAACCCAGAACCCAGTTGCACCCCTCAACCCTGGTGCTCCCCACCCACCTGCAGCCCTCTCCCCTCCGATGGCCCTCCACACGGGGCAGAAAAGGCCACACAACGCCCTCCAGGACATCATCTCCCATCAGCTCCTGGATGCTCTGATGAGTGTGCCGCTCAGCCACAGCGGTGTGGGGACACCAGCCACGCAGAGGATGCTACGGGAGCTGACAGTGGCCCGTCTAAGCTCTCCTCACGACAGAATCGCTGCCCAGAACACGGGCTGGGCGTCAGCGTGGGCTGTGACTTAATGCCACAGGAAGCTGAAAGCAACCACACCCCTTGGTCAGTATCCGAGGCTAGGAGGAAACCGCAGCTTCAGAGTGAAAAACAGCCGGACCCCTCGGCCTTGAAAGCAGAGGTTAATGAACGAAGCACAGGGGTCAAGTTGAAGTTGCGGTTGTGGTGAAACTGGCTGGAATCCTCCGTCATGGTCTAAATGTGAATGATTCTTACCCAAAAAAAAAAAAAATAATCTATAGTCATTGAAAGTCTTTAGAAAATCCTCAACAGTGTCTATCACTGTGTATCGGTAATCTTGATTCGTAACTGACCACAGGAAATGGCAATGTCCACGAATGAAATCGATGATTTCAAAACGCCTGTAACAGTGACCAGCTTCACCTCCCAAGCACATCCTACGGAGGCCTTGACACCTGCTCCCCGCAGAGCCCACCAGAAATACACTACTTGGCCTGGTTGCCCAAGAACGTCCCCTGATACTTTCTTTTCACTGAAATTGAAAATAAGGCCACTGTCAACAGACGCTGGCGCTCATTACTCGACTCAGGTGTACTCCTGCCACTCCGAAGAGCAAGGCACGGAGAGCAAAGCACCAAATCCGTCAGCTGTGTGTCCTCCAAACCCCTGGCCTCTCCCAACCTGATGGTCAGAACTGCCGCTTCTTACAAACACCACCCCCACCCTCTAACCTTGTGGACCTTCTGCTAGAGACACACGTCTTTCCCACGGCAGTGAGGAAAATACAGCAGCTACGGCACTAAGAATCCTGGAGTTGGTGAGAGTTCCCAGGTTTGCAAGAATGAATCGATATTGGAGCTCCAAAATATTTTTAAACCTTCATATTTTGGAAATAGAAAGATTCTTAACTTTCAGAAAAGAGTGGTGGTCTGGAATTTTGCTATCGAATCAGGTGAGTTTTAATAGCTCATTTTAAAAATTCACATTGAAATGAAATATGAAGGTTGAACAGAATAGTGGATCAAAGCATCCAGAAAATAGATGAAAAGGGGGATATTTGTGAGCACAGAGTCAAAAAAAAAAAATCCTCATTCTAATCCTACAGAGAAAAGCAATAACCCACCCAGAGAGGGGACCTGCCCTAGAAAGCAAGTGTCCTTGTCACCTAAACCAGCAGTCTCCGACCTTTTTGGCACCAGGGACCAGTGCCTCTATGAGACCCTAATGCCTGATGACCTGAGGTAGAGCTGAGATGGGGATGCTGGTGCTGGAGAGTGGCTGCAGATACAGATGAAGCTTCTCTGACTCACCTTGTTAGTAACGAAGGTGTCCAAAACAATCTAGAAGTCTGGAGAGAGGATGAGTCTATAAAAGCCTTGGAACTATTTTTCCCAGGATCCACAGCTTGAGGCCGGTTTTCCATGAGACACATACAATTCTTACCATTAAAGTTCCGATTTAAGGGAATGAAAATTCCCTCAAGCTGGTTTTAAAGGAAATCGAGACATCGGTGCTCAGTTCCAGAGGCGTCTTGCAGAATCCTAGGGCAGGAGGTCCAGCTCAGCTTCCTGAGGAACGACAACTGGGAGGGAGAATCTTCTGTCTTCCCCCGCCCACACTTCCGCACCCCACCATGTGTCTCCCTGTCTTCTCTGTCAGACTTCCTTCCAGGCTGGCCCTGCGAGACAGCACCCCACCCATCCTTGCACATCCCAAGCCCACAATTCCGGGAAACAAAACCAGCTGAGCCCAGCTCGACTCAGGAGTCCATCCCTGTCCCACGCGGCTTTGGCCTGGTGAAGGAGCAAAGTCTTTTGTTACAAACAAGGCAGGAGAGGCCCGCCCTTCGGGAGGTGGGAAGAGGCCGTTCTCAGTCAAGGCAGAAATACACTGCGCAGGCATCCTCAAAGGTACCAGGGACAGTCTCTAGTAAGAGACACACATAAAGGGGTGACCCTGCCCTCAGGGAGATACATTGCTGAGATATTCCCAGTTGGATCCCATCATCAGAATCATGTGTGAATTATTTTATGAGAAAATACATTCCATATTCTTTCTATATTTGGAGAGACCTGTGTGGCATAATTTTCCTTTCCCTCCTCTTGAGAATCTGACAATTTCCACAGAGTCAAAACAAAGAAGCATGTTTCGATCTGTTTTTGCCCCAAAAATATGTCAAGAATAGTGTCCTTTGGACGAGCCAGGTAAAATTTAGTTTCTATCACTAACAAGCCTCCACTTCTCACTGTACACCAAGTATAGGTTTGCAACTTATTGACCACTGCTGGCCAATAACTGATGTGAAATCCCAGGTTGAAAACAATTATCCACCCCACACCCAAACGAAGGGAAAGAGCCGAGCAAGAGGGGAAGGAGGCCGCCGTGACCGTCCGCACCACGGGAGTGCTGTCTCTTCTGCCTCCGGCAGGAGTTAAAACTCTCACGGAGCCGCTATTATGTGCCACGCACTATGCTTTGCATGTTGCATATGTGAGCTGGTTTAATCCTTAGAGCAGCCCTGCAACTCTGTGGATTGGAAAACCCTGAGCCTCAGGAGGAGTAAATAATTTGCAAAAGATAAAAAAAGAAAAGAAAAACCCCCCACAGAAGTCGAGCCTCACGTGGCTCGGCGCAGTCCCGTGTCCCACAGTGCTGCTCTCGCCTGCACTTACGCGACAGGGACAGTGCCGAGGCCCGGCTACCGGTGCCCCTCACATGCTGCCTCAGGCAGCAGAGTCACGCGCTGGCCGCCATGGGCTCCCTTTTGCAGATGTGGAGAAGGAAGCACAATGGCAGCAGGGGCTCACCCAAGCTCATACTGTAAACGATGGAGAGATGGGGACCCCGGCTACCCAGCAGCACAGCATGTGAAGCTGCACCCGCTGGAGAATTAGATTCTGGAGACAGCGCCTGGCCCCTCTTGGTGACAGCTCCCCCACTGAGTCAATGTGCCTCGCTGTGTCTGTGAGGGCAGCCGTGACTCCACCACAGGGTCAGTGTGCAACGGAGTTAAAACCGTGTAGCTCGCCTTTTCCCTGCACACGTGCAGAGCAGAAATGACAGCCTTGGTAGCTGGGATACTCAAATCCGTATTTTACCCTAAAACAGCTTTTTTTCCTTATAGCCCATAAAGACATCAAGATATGCTAAGGATGTTATAAGTGAGGGAAATCTCTCTTCATTTCTCTCTGTGTGCGTGTGTGTGCGTGCGTGTGTGTGTGAGTGTAGGGGTGTGTGTGTGTGTGTGTGTGTGTGTGTGTGTGTGTGTGTGTGTGTGTTTGGGGAGTGGGAGGGCGTAGTATTAAACACTGGTGACTCTCTTCTGAGAATATTCTTCTCACCTCTCATGTTAAGCATAAGCAAAGTTGGTCTCTCTCTGCTAGAAGACCTTTAGTTGACTATATTCCTCTAGTATCTTCTTTCAATTAAATTTACTGCGGGGACATTGGTTACTAAAATCACATAGGTTTCAAGTGTACAATTCAATAACACATCGTCTGTGGATTGCATTGTGTGTTCGCCACCCAAGGTCAAACTTCCCTCCGTCGCCATATATTTGACCCCCTGACCCTCATCTGCTCCCCATTTCCCTCTGGTAACCACTGAACTGTTGTCTGCGTCCACGGGTTTTTGTCTGTCTTGTCCGTTTGTTGCTTTCAGTTTTATATCCCACATAGGAGTGAAATCACGTGGTTCTCAACTTCTTCTGTCTGACTTTCTCGCTTAGCATGGTGATCTCTGGATCCATCCATGTTTTCGCAAACGGCAGTGTCTCGTCTTTCCTATGGCTGAGTAACAGTCCATTGTGTCTAGGATCTTTTCACCCTGCTTGCTCCATTTAACGTCTTCCGATTTCAAACCGCCACCGCGCGGCTGGCCGGGACGGGGTACCATGACCGCCCCTCACACCCTGTGTCCGCGGACCCGCCGTCCAGCAAGGGCGCGTGGCTGCAGGGAGCTGGCCAGGCTCCCACCTGTGGGGGCGCCGGGGCCACGGTTGTAAGCTATAGCTTGTGGGGGACGCTGAGCAAGCTCTTCCAGGAGCCGCATCTGCATGACTTCACACTTTGCTGTGTCCCCTCTAAAACTGTTAACAGAAGGCTGACAAATGTGTTCTCTAGCATTAATTTGTCCCTCCACTTTCTTTGTCCCCTTCGGTTCAAAGGAAACCATTTCCATTCGTCCCAATACACCGTATCCCCACATGATCATCCAAAACCAAACATCCCCCCAAAAAGTCTCAAAACCCTCGTGCGGGGACCGCGTCCCCACGCAGCGCCGTGCGGGCGAACCGCGTGCGGGCGAACCGTGTGCGGCGCCGGGAACCGGGGAGGAGCCGCTCTCAGACCCCGGGCTCCAAAAGGAAACGCCAAGTTCACTCCACGTCAGCCTCCCCTTCAGACCCGGAAAAAACGCCAATCAAAGCAAAAACCGCGGGTCCCGCGGGTTATTCCCGGGTGAAGCATAGGGCAGGTGCAAAGCCTCCCGGCTGGCTGCAGGGCCTTGTCTGGCCACCCCCGGCTTCTCTAGAAGAAGCTGAGCAAAGCTGAATCCCTGTCAAATGGGAATACACACACACACACAAATACACACACACGTTTACTTAAATAACATTATTAAGAATAGGTAGGCTGAGCTGTCACAGGGGCAGCTGGTCTGGCTGCTTGGGCAGTTGGGACACGCCAGGCTGGCTGCCCAGCTCCTCTAGGGCCCTGCCCGGCAACTGCCCTGCAGTGACAGGGCGGTACACAGCCTTGGTTGTTACACACAACCCTCAAGCCCAACACGTCTCTCATTAAGGTGGAAGAACTTCTGGAAGCAAGCCTGCGATATCTGTATATTTAAAATCAACCTGTTGAGTATTTTATATATATATATATATATATATATATATAAAGGAGAAAATCACCTCTGCTATTTCATCTGTTTGTTTTCACATTTACATACATACATTATAGTTTCCCACTATCTGCATATATGTGGAATTAATTAATAAAAACATGTAGTCTCACACACGCACACACACACACACACACACCAAACACAGAAAGGGTTATAGATATACTGCAGAGATCACATAGGAAATATGTTAATGATTCGTAGAGATTCTGATTTAAAACTTGTGCAGGAAAAACATGTAATTGATGTTTAAATGAGTTTACTGCCCTAGTATCCAACTTTCTTACCAAAGACCATTTTCCTCACTGCTCCCTGGTACAAAAGATTTGCGTTGTCTCTGCTGGTCTTCACCAAACAGAAAAACACAAGCACCGGTCAGTCTCGTCCACGTGTGCACCTCTGCTGGCCGGCTGTGCCTCAGTCCCACTGACTGTCCTACACACGATCGTTAACACCGCCAAGCCCAGCGGGTGTCAGGACATCAAGGCTTGGTGAGCTCAGCGATGCTGGGGTCACATCCAACTCTGCCTGCACACAACAGATCCCATGACTGTCATCGGCAACACGAGCGGGCACTGGCTGCGTCCAGTCTGTTTCTACGCTGTGTTATCACTGGGCAAACATGGCCCCGTTCTCCCATTCCCTCCATTTGCCAACTGAAAAAAAGAAAGGAGCTGATAAGCCTGAGCTCGATTTGTTCTGGCAATTACTGCAAAGTTCCTACTGTGAGGGAGGCCCTACCCGTCCGTGTAAAATGACACGCTGCCATCCAGGGTCCAGACAAAAGGAGCCCCTGCTTTTCTCCAAGTGTACTCAGCCATGTATAGACATATTGGCCAAGATGCCTGCCCATTCACATCTTAATGGGAAAGAGAGAGAGACAAGAACGTGGGGGTGGGGGGAAGAGAATGGAAGATTATCAAGTAACGCCAGACAACAAAGCATGAACTTGGTGACGAAGAAGAAGAAAGGAAACTATTGTGACCACAGGACAGTAAATCACTGATCTAATGTGGATATATATGTTTTAGTACTATCCAGCAAAATTATGCTTTTATTACAGATAAAGGTTTCTATAATGACACTGAAATACGAAACTAAAGAAAGTTATGCTAGGAAATTGGATTATATGAGCCTCTCTCTTCCATTTTCTTTCTCTTTCTCTTTCCCTTTCTCAATCTCTCTCTCTCTCTCTGTCTCTGTCTGTCTGTCTGTCTGTCTGTCTGTCTCTCTCTCTCTCTCTCTCACCCCTCCCACTCACTAAGGTACAGCTGCACATTAATTCAACCAAATGAAACTCTTAGGATGAAATACCACCGAAATGCAATTTCGCAAGTGTAATTCCTCTGAAACAAGTATGTAACTTTATTTTTTTTTTAAGTACCAGTCAAAAGGTGAAAAAAATATATTACATTATGATGAAAAAGAGGTCATTTCAGAAAAGGCTGAAATAACACTTCTTTTTGAAATGGCATATGGAGGCTTTTACAGCACTAAAGAAAAAAAAAAAGGTGACTTTTTCTTAATATTTGTCCTAATTCTCTGCTCATGATCAGAAGGAAAATGTTTGAAGATAAGGTCACTTTAAATTCTAGGCCTCAGCACATGTCCTCTCTGGAGCCGAGTGCCCACTCCCCCCCCCCTCAATTACATCTAATGATAACTGTTCTCCCCATCAACAGTCCTGTCCACTAGGAAAACAGCTGACAGGGAATGTCCAAGACACCAGAAATCATTCCTCCCAGCAAAAGTCACTTGTTTCAAAGGACAGGTAATGAAGTGAACTGGGGAAATTAAGTTAATTTTAAAATCTGTTACTAATTGCTTCTCTTTAGTCATAATGGAAATAGGGGGAGAAATTACAGATTCAATAACAATATGCATCTTTTTCCATTACAGAGAATGGCTAATTCAGTGTGTGAGTCATTAGAAAAGTGATCCCTCTAGCCTTATGGAACTCCAGACACAGAAACAAAAAGGAAGTTTAAGATATAAAATACAGAGTAAAATTGTTGGGAAAAGTGAACTACAATCCCCCACTAAATTACCTCTTACGGCAATTAAGGGCTCGTTTGTTGGAGCATTAACAGCCTCAGGCAAACTCGACAAGCCCGGTCCTGGCTGCCGGTAATGACAGATTTCTCAGGGAGTATTATTTAATTAACAATAATTTGAAAGAGCAGCTCAGCTGAGATACTGCATTTACTTACTGGAAACACTAAGCGATGGTAAGTGAAAAAGACATGCAATTTGTGAGCATTGCCATTATCTTTTGTTTCGGAAACACATAAGGAGCTGCTAGGTATTTGCCACCAGACATTTCCAGCTGTCTGTAAGGCCAACATGTCCCAAGAACTTTAGCTCTTACTGTACGAGGCTGCAAACAGTCCTTTGCCGTTTGATCCTGTGAAGAAATCCTCCAGGGCCTCAAGCGTTCAGGGACAGCATTCTTTGTCCTTCCCCGCTCTAGACAAGGGCAACCGCCAGCCCCCCCTCCTTGTGTACGCCAGGCTGCCTCCCACCCCCATACATCATTTGCTGCTAATCACCTAACATAAGTGATGCCTTTTGTTCTCACTCCCTTCCCAAGTAGCTTTGGGTTGCATCAGCAACTTGGGGGCTAGCGGGGTCTGATCTCCCCCCAGAGATGCATTCTGACCCCGTGGTTCTGGCAGAATGGGAAGAAAAGCCTTAGCTGGGTGCAGACTTCTCGCCTCTAAGTTACTGGACTGAATTCCCCACGCTCAATGGCCTCCTTTAGAGCTGATGATAATTTAAAGACCAATTTCAAATTGGCAAAGGAAGGATGGACTTTAAGTTGTTCTGATACACGGAGGGAGCTGGCAGCAGGCAGCGAGCTCCACAACTAAGTGGCAAGCTCAGGAAAATGCAGAAGTAGTGCACTCCGTGGAAGGAGGAGAAACAAGTAAGTCGCAAAACTTTTCATGTCGTCTGTTATTTCTATGACATATCTTCACAAAATTAGGTGTAAAACTAGTCGGTGACATAGAAAGACTGTCTTGGGAAATGACTGTGTCGATTTAGTCCCTGTGGGTGCCAAACAAAGCTACGACGGTAATTTTAGATTATTATCGGGTGGCTGTTAATTGTAGTCACCAGCGTCCACTGAAATTCCTGCAACAGAAAATCTTTATCCTGATTTGATGTGTGATAAGCTTAGAAAGGAACAGTCCGTGTGGAACGTGGTTATTAAACACAACAACCTGTTTGCAGCTTCTGAAAAGACAAATCTGAAATCCCAAGCAGTCAGCTCGTGCTCACATGTGGGAGCAGACTCGGACGGGGTGTGCAGAGAGCACTAGCAGCCACAGTGGTTAAGACTGACTGCTGGAGCCAAAGGTTTTCCTCTTTGATTCTCCTGAATCCAAAGTAGCTTTTGCTCAAATAATATCAAAGGCATCTTATTAAACACACCTCCCAGCAGGATTGTATCACAGGGCATGCTTTATTACGTACAGTATAATCGGACTGATATAACATGGCATCGGCCAGTGAATGTCTTGTTTTGAAACAACTTGTGGAAATAGATTTTTATCCCTTTCTTTAGGCCTAATTGGATGCTATAAACTAATTCCATAATTTAAATTGGCTATTAAGATAGGAATCAGTTTGATTTATCAGAATGTATTTCCTTTTCATAAGGCTTTCTTTTTAGCCTTCTTCTTCAACCTTGATTTACTCTGAGTACTTTGAAGAGAAATATTTGCAGAATTTTATTCCTTAATATGGATTAAAGCATGAGGACTAGTTCCTGTTCAACTATTCTTAGCCGTACGGTATAAGAACAAAACCTTGTAGAGTTTATGTGGGTTTCTCTTAATGAGTCTTGACTGTATAAGAAAGATGAAAGGAATTATAGGGGAAAGAAATAATATATTAAATCCCGAAAAAGACACAGAAGAGCATTTTCTATGTCCTTATCAACATAGAAAAGAAATGCGCAGGAATCTTAACCGCTAATGGCAGTTTCCACTAGTGACATTTGGACAACTTCGTGGCACTGCTATATGATATTTAAATACCAGAAAGGGGGAAAGTGCCAGCATAAAAGCCAGGGAGGCACACGATTTTTCCAGACAGTGAAGCTAACAGTCCCATCTTGCCACAAGTGTTACCTCAGATCAATCAACAGGTCATTTTAAATTTTTTTCTCTCTTTTTTTTTTTTTGCTGAACTTTGCAGCAAGTAAAAGTAGAAATAGTGAGAAGCAAGCATCCCCATCAAGTCCCATCAATTGAAGGCAGTTTCGAGAGAGACCACTAAGTGTTTTCACTGTATGCTTGTAAATTCAACATTTTTTCCTAGGTCAAAGTGAGTAAAATGATGTAAATGCTTACTATGATGTAAAGTCAGCATCTGAGATTTCAATGATTGATGGGACTTTTAAAAGACCCGACGCCCCTCTGGCTCCGCCCCCCTTAGCGGACCTACACTGAGGTCCGCCACGGTGGGTCTCCCGCTGTCTTCTGCCCCTGCCCACAACGGGGGCAGGGGATTTCTTAATGTCCATAGGCAACCTGTCCCAGTGTATAAACTTCACTGTCAGGAAGTCCGTCTTGGTGTAAATCTCTTCGGCTGCTGATCAAGGCCACGTCCCCTGCCCTGTCCTAGGAGACGCCATCTCCAGTGAAGATGGGTTTCTAAAATCTGGACGTCAAGACGAAGCTGCACGTCCAGCCTTAGAGATGCCTTTCCTTGGCCACTGAAGGTTCCGTCTCCAGGGCCCTGTGGACGGCTCTGTGCCTGTTCCCATCCGCCCCGACCCCCTTCTGGGTCGTAGCTCCCAGAAGCAGACCAAGCCCTGATGAGGATCCCAGCCCCGCCTGGCAGTCCTGCCACACAACTGCCACAGTTTGCTCCGTTCACTCGAAATGAAACTATTACATTGCTGAATCATTGTTCACTTCGTATTTAGTTTTATTCCACGTGTTACTAAATTCCTGCTTGGTGCCAACCCTGTGCTAATTCTGAAGACACAGAGCTGACATTCACTGCCCTCAGAGAATTCACAGGCTAGTGGGGAAAGCAGATCGTGTGACCTGTGCTGGCCTAATGGACAGAGTGGCATGGGGACACAGAGGACAGGCCTGGTGACTAATTAAAGTGTTTCCTGGAAAAGAGATTGCTAAGCAAAGAACCTGGGAAAGGCGGTTGTGTTTGAACAAAAGCATGGTGTTAGAGCAAAGGGTCCCTGGCTTATTCTGATGGACCAAAAAGAATGTGAGGGAAAGAGAGACAAGAGATAAGGCTAGACTGGTCTGTAGGAGCCAGATCAGGTAGGACGGTAAGTGCCTTGTCAAGTAGTTTAGATTTTTATCTGGTAAGAAATGAGGAGCCATTAAAGACCTTTTAGCGGGTAAGTGACCTGATAAGATAAGACCCCCCTGGCGGATAGGAGAACAGGTTAGAACAAGGACACCAGTTAGGAAGCTGCTGCAGGGGTGAAGGTATGGAATTTAGAACACCAGAACTCTCAAGAGCAGGAGGAATAGAGAGGAACGACAGATTTGAGAAAGGCCTAGAAGGCAGAATCCATAGGATTTGACAGGTTAAGTAACCAGATATGGGGGTGTGGGAGGGAGGGGGTCTCACCCTGACTTCTGGAATTCTACTTGTACGGGCAGCAGTGCCATTCACTCCCCAGACTAGACTAAGCAGAGCAGGGGACCTCACAAAGATTCAATGAGGAGCCAAATTGGAAGGAAGTGCCGGCCACAGTGACCCACCAATCTTATACTTGTTCAATGCGTTCTCACTCCCAGGTGTTACTGGATTTTATTCATTATTGCTCTGTTCTATTCTAATACTTCTCCAAAGAGCCATGTGTCTAACGCCAAGCTACATCCTTCATCACCACCGTTTTAATTGGTTCCACTTTATCCCAAAGCTTAGTAATCATGACTTTAGATATCCTTAAAATTATGGATGAATACTAAACATTTGATACAGAACCTACTCCTATAAAATATTACTTACCATTACAGTAAAGTTGAAAGTGATTCGCTGTCAACAACTCTCCACTCGTACTGAACACACAGAAGCACAATCGAAAGTGTTGTATATTTGGCTCACATAGAACTCCCTCCTTTAGCTACATCGTCTCTTTCACAACATAAATAGAAATTAGGCCATTTGGGCAGAACTAGCTCTGTATATGTCTTTTTAACCTGAAGAATCACTATTTCCCCCATCCCTTTCTAAATACAAAAACGTGCCTTTTCCTCCTTGACAGAAATTGACCCTTTGTTGTTCTGACATCACAAAAGCTCTTCCGCGTTGACCTCGCTTGGCCCCGGAGGACTTGATTGATAGTCTGGGTGTGGCAGAGGGTATTTTGTAAAGATGGCCACCATATCACCCATCACACAGGCTCTTCCCGTGCCCGGCCACTCCCCTGCGAGCAGTGGAGTCTCACTCCCTCTCTCTCCTATGGGTGGACTTGGGAGGGGCCCATGACCAACAGAACGAAGCAGGAGTGAAGGTGACGGGATTCCAGGGCTAGACGAGAAAAGCTTCCAGTTTGAGAACAGGGGCCCTGACCGTGTACACCGTCCCACTGCCCCAATGGAAGCCGCGATGCTGAGGGGCCCAAGTTAGTCCACATGGGAATCGCACAAAAAGTTACAACATGAGACCATGTGACAAGGCAGAGCTGCCCCAAGCAGCCTCTACCGGTGCCAGACCCCTGCCGTCCCAGTCAAGCCCCCATCTGGCTGCCAATGTCCAGGAAACACCCCCTCCAGAACCCCCCAGGCTAGACACATCCAAATCCCCGACCCACGGGGATGGACGATTGCTGACTTATGCTACTACATTTAAGGTGATTTGTTTCATAGCAATCACTAGTCAAAAACAGAAATCAGTGCCCAAATGATCCAGTACAAGGTCAAATGATGGAGGCCGGGTGGACGGGATGTTCCACTCCTCAATGCCTGAGACGACACTTGTGCCCCTTGATCCAGATCTCAATCTAGTGGGTGATCTTGATGTCAAACTAGACTGAACTCAGATGAGCCTGGAATCACTGAAACGATCCTGGATTCTGAACAGTTCTCGGTCCTCGCTGAAGGCTGACCATGTTGACATGGTAGAACTCCCCAAAGAAGAATACACTCAAATATATAGTCAATGATTCTATATAATGATTCTATATAATGATTCTATATATAGTCAGTGATTCTATCAGAGGCCAATTAGGCTAGACTTTCAAGGGGGGAAGGATGACTCTATTTGGGGCCCAAATTAAGACTATCTTATACACTTGTTTGAATGGTGATTCCAGTTACTAAGCTAGAAAACACTACTGGAGAACCATCAGGAAATAAAACCAGATCATAAAAATGAGGACATTTCACCAAGCGCTGCCTCCTGGTTGTATCACTGTGATATGATTGGAGGCAGGCTGCTGTTGCCATATGCTATGGCTGGGCATGCTTGGTTGGGGAGATCCAAGAGATCATGGCGTCAAGGGGAAGAAAATACTGAATCTCGGGCTTATAAACAATGTCTTCTGCAATTACCGCTATAAAGGGAATTGGGTTTCGTACATCATGTACTGTATCAGCCTAGAAATCAGCTAATTCTAATATAACATAACTCACTATATTAATTCAATGTGAAATAATTCCAGAGTAGATTTCTTGCTTTCTGAAAACCATAGAGTGGCCAAATTCTCTTTCTCCAACTAAAGAGTGCATGGCAACAAAGAGTTAAGAAGCTGATAATAAACAGTGTTTTGAGAATAACTTTAAAATCAATTCTCAATCTTCCTTCAGAGACAGATTTGTATGGCATGCCTTTCATGGGTATATTATAATTTTTTAAATCATCTATTGTCAGAAACCTGGATGAGTCTAGTTTTTTTGCTGTAAGAATATTATAACAAATATAAATATATTTAAATTCAAATAAGGTATATATCGTAATTATTTCCTTACGATGAATTACATGCATTTTAAAGACATAACACATATTGCAAAATTGTTTTCAAGAAGCTTTGTCAAGCTACACTCCTATCTGAAACCTATGAGAAGGTCCAGTTGCCCACATTCTCAGTGACACTGGTTGGCTGACTTTTTAATGCTTTCCAATTTAATAGATTGGGAATGGCTTGTATTCTTCAGCTAATTGTGAAAGTGAAATGTATATATTATAGGTCATTTTATTTCCTCTTTTATAAATTTCTTATTGTCATTTGATCATTTCCTATCAGAATGATCATAGTTTTTAACACTGAATATAAAATTCCTCTGTATGCTGAGGATAATGAGTCTTTGATTTCTCATGCAAGTTACCTAATTTTTATACGAAAAATATAACAATGTTTAATAATTGTTTCGTTCAATCTATCACTATTTTCTTTTACTACCTTTGGTAACACTTGAGGAAGGCTACTGCAATGCAGTATTATAAAATTAATATTCGCCTACATCTTCTCTTAGTATTTCTCATTTTGATTTTCTACATGTTCTACTACCTCGCATGGTTTAGCTTTTCCCGTTCGACTCTTCAGTGAATGAAGAACAGAGATGGATGGTGACGGACAGGGAATACAGCCTTTTCCACCCACACTTACTGAAGGAGTCTGCCGGGCCAAATATGTAGTACGGATTAAGGTGCACCTTTAAAAGGGGGAAAGAGTAATAAAGAACAGGGGAAATAAGAAGGGAAGAGAGCTTAGCAATTTCACCTGGAAAGAGCTTCAGAACTTCTAGCGCCTGAAAAAGCAGTTTTGAAAAACCCTATGCTAAAATATTTCCAGATCCTTGATCCTATGAAACTAGAATTAAAGGACAGCAGAGATATAATGATCACAAGTTTTGGTGGGATGGGGGAAGAAGCACTAATACATAAATGCTGATAACGTAAGTACTTAATAATAATATTGATTGTTATAAAATCCACTCTGATCTCAGAAACATTTAAAAGTTTTTAAAAAGTCATAAAAAACAATATATATTCATTAAGTCTTTGAAGGCTTTCCTTTCTGTTCACTTCTTCGATAATTTTATTTTGAAATGCTCTTTTGCATTTTTAATCAGTTTTAATTTTATGAAAAGTAGAATATTTGCATTGGTCAAAAACAAAACAAGGTGACACTGAAGGAAAAGAAAAAGACAGTCCTTTGCCCCAATTCCAAAATCCAGTCCCCAAAGGCATCCCAGAAGCTGTTTCTGCAAGTATTTGGCAATATATTTCTAAGTAATATGCTTATACATATATTTCTTAAAATATCCATTCTAAACATTAGCAGGTGACTCCCTAGTAGGATGATAGAGGATCTAGTTCTCTTTAAACGTATTACCACCCACTCTCCCTCCCTCACCCTCTTGACAGAGTTATATTTCAATTTTAATTAAAGGAAGAGTCAATATTTACCTTATTATAAATGTTGTTACTATCAACCGAAGTAGTATATAAGATTTTAATTCCTTTGTTCTAGGAACATTTCTGTTTTTCTACTTGAACAATTTTCTAGTATTTTCCTTTCTCCTCTTCTCTATGTATATGTCACTGATTTTTTTTTTCAAATGCTAAAAATATCTGTCTTGTGCCTCTCAAGAATTTTTCCAAATACTGCAAGAACTTCTTCAAACGTTCTACTATTGGTTTCATTTGGGGGAGGGGTCTCCCCTCCCCTAGCTGGGCTTCTGCGGTCAGGCCTGGTATACAACTTTATCCCCAGGGCTTTCTGGTGCCAGTCTCCTATGTTAAATCCCCTTGCTCTGGAATCCCATTTCTTTTTCTTAATTGGCTCTATCATTTTGCTAAAGTAGACTGACTTTCTCAATAGCAAGACTGGGCTCTAGAAGACAGTGGGGCAATTTTCATCGCAGACTTCTATATCTAGCTAAAGTACCACTGAAATATAAAGACAGAATAACAACATTTTAAAAGGAAATGTAAACATAGTCACGTGGTGAGGACTGAACTAATAGAAAAAAAATCTAGGCTCAAGGAAGAGGGGATTGTCAAAGAAACAGGTAGAGGCTGACCTTGAGAGGTACTAGAGAAAAAAGATCTTGTGTTAGCCTCCTTCCCCCAAATTAAGGAGGTAAAAGCTAAAATACCAGAGATAACTTCCTAGTCATATCCTTTTAACTACACAACTAAAAAAATCACAGAATTTTAAGACACTTTAATTTTTTCAATCCCAATTCCCTCACAAGGTTTCCAAGCATCTCTGCAAAAGATTCTTTTAACTTTATGTGACAGGAAGTGATGCCAAGGTCTAAGGCCCTTACAGACTGTAAGGGTTTCTTATGTTTGCTACCCAAGAACAAAGATATTTGTAAAGGCTCGCTGCTTTCCTGGCTTTTGTTGCCTTTACACTGTCTGATTATCCTTGCCTCTTAATATGCTCCTGCTAAGAAAAGATATGGAAATCAGCATTTAAAATTAATTAAATCAAATTAAAAGCTTGAAGGCAGAAAGTATAATAATATCGAACGTAAATAGCTTTTTTACAGCTTAAAAATACACTGGCACTCATTCACTATTTACTAAGCACCAGGTACGTGACAAATAACTGCACTAGGTATGAGGGACACAGGGATAAAAGATACATCGTGTCTTCAAGGAAGAGAGAGAAAAGTAAACACAGTGCAGGATAACGAAGAGCCGTGGCAGGAAATGCACAGGTGCTTTGAGAAAACAGAAAAAGAGAAACACAGAGGAAGTAAAAATTAAGCAGAACTTAATCTGTAGCATTAGGTCATGATAATCTATGATAATCCTTTAAATATTATTATCCTCAAAGTTGAGGCTCAAAAAAGGTTAAGCAAATGCCCAGTGTCACACATCGAGTGGCCGAGCAGAAACAGTCTTAAACCAAGATATCGTGATTCCAAATTTATGTGCCATTATCCAAAAAAGACTTTTTTTGAAAATATGTATTAGAAGACAAGTTTCGATTTTCCTTTAACACAATAAATGATAGATAGCAATGAGATGGTCATTTTGTTTTGTTTTATCGGGATTTTTCTTTTTTCCTTTAATAGATGACCTAGTGTCATTTTTCTGTATGTTCCTTACATATTAGAAGAATGAAGGATGAAACACCCACGACTCTAAAGTGAGACGGGGGATTAGGTGACAGGAACAACATCTGAGGTCAAACTGCCCCCAGAGGAGTGAAGTTCCGGATCAGGTCCGCCAGCACTGGCGAGCCCGGAGTCAGAATTTTTTCATCCCTAAGTCTAAAACCAGATTTGTTACCTTTCCTCTAACTAACACCTCCTTCCGACTTCCTGCTGTAACCTAAGCACAGAGGTTTCCTTGTCATCGATGTCCTTTTTCCTACAGCCACCTTCTTTCACATTTATTCAGTCTGCAAATGTCGGAGACTTTGCCTCCTCAAGAATTCAGACACCTCACCGACCTCTTCCACCCCTGGGATCCGTGGGCGAAGTTCTCCTCACCAGCTTCCCCTCCCTCCTTCTCTCCAGCAACACTGCTCAACAAAGATTTGATCGGTAGTGTTCGTATGCTCAAAGACCTTTAACTGCTTGCTGTGAACAACTAAATATATTCAAAACACTTCAGTCCAGCAATAATCAAAGCTCCTAGCGGTTTGGGCCTGCGTTTTCTGCATCATCTTTCATCACTCTCCCGAACAGATGCCATTCTCCCAGACAGGCCCTCTGCATCCGGCATCTGCAAACACTTGCAGATTTTCTTTCGCTTGAAATGCCCTCCTCGTCACCCTTCTTGTTATCCTAGTTTATAAGCTACCTCAAACCTTTTCCTCTATAACAGAAATCCCTTCTCCCTCTTCTGACCTGGCCTAGCTTTTGTTCATAGGGCCCTTATCACAAAGAGGTCATGTTACAGCCAGTCACGTACAAAGCACACGCCACAGAGTCACTCCTGGAAGAATCCCAGTTCATCCACTTGCTTGCTATGTCACACTTCCTATGGCTGTGGTGTAAATACTTCCACCACTGCTGATACCAAGGATTTCGGAAGAGCTGTGCGAATCAGCTCCCATGAGAGCTCGTAGGAGCCGAATCCCAGCTTCCTGCTACCATTAGTTTGTTTCTTTGTAAAATGAGAAACAAATACCTTTTCATGGAACTCTTGTAAAGATTAAATGACAAAGTAAATGTAAATTACTTAACACAGCCTGGCACAGAGTAACTGTTCCACTCTGCTGCTTCTGCTGTGGTTACTTCTGTTACCCCTGCTGCTGCCACAGCACTGCTAATAATGGCATTAAGCCTACACCTGCTCCTACTACTGTTTTTACTACTAGTACTAGTGGTAGTATCTCCCCCATCAAACTGCAAACTCCTTGAAGGAGGGAAAGGGAACTAACACTTATTAAGCACCTACTATATTTCAAACACAAGGCTTTCACCATCTGCCAAACACTGCGCTAAAAGCTTCATATGTATTTTCTCACTTAATTCTGACAATCACCCTGTGAGAGTCTATAATTATCTCCAGTTTGCAGATGACAAACTGAAACAGAAACCATTTAAGTCTCTTGCTCAAGACGGCACAGATAAGAAGGGGTAAGGCTAAAACTGATACTCAATTTTGTTTGGCTTCACAAACCATTTTTGATTAAACGTAGCTGATACGCAAATATTTATCAAATTAATAAATTAAGTCTTGACTTTATATGGCAGCAACATTTGCCAAAACTCTTCTTCCTATGAATTAATCTTTACGGTCCAGAGAACACTACATACAGAATTGTCCGGCCTTCTCAAAGTTCTGTACCAAGGCAAAGTTGCAAGAGAAAACACTGAGTGGCAATTATTTGCAAGTTCTTATCAAAGAAAAACTTTAACCAAAAAACTACATTTAAAACACTTGTTTTTTGTCTACAGCCATGCCACCCTGAACAAGCCCCATGCCGTCTGACCTCGATGCTAAGCAGGGTCGGGCCTGGTTGGTATTTGGATGGGAGACCACCTAGGAAGACCAGGTGCTGTAGGCGTTAAATTAAATAAATAAATAAATAAATAAATAAATGAATAAATAAAACGCTTGTTTTTATAAATGAATGAGCACAAATTCAATGCAATTATAAATGTTGTATAAATATCAGGCAAGAGAGGAAATTAGTGACTGTGCGATAACTCTGAAAAATCAACATCGATCATTCTTGCCTAACTGTAGTCATAAAAATTGCCCATGGACTGAGCTGCAGTTTCATGAGCTTGATTGAAAGTGAAACAGAATGAAAGGCAAGGAGGTCAGAAACTGCCTGACTCCTTTAGAATTAGAACATTTAACAGAAACTAAGTGTGTGTGAAGGGATCGGTGAGAATCTACTTCCCCTTCTTGGAGGATATGGAAAGGAAGACTGGGAACCCTCAACCGGAAAAACTTATTATAATAAGAATGAGAAGCCAAGAGGAATTGGGCATGAACTCTAGAGGAAGGATTTCTAAAGTGACCCGAGCTAGGGAATTTATGGCAGAAGGGGCAGTGAATAACCAGGACACACGAAGGGGCAGTGAATAACCAGGACACACAAAGCAGGTTTCACTATGGGACTGATCAGGTTTTTCAAAGCCGGCTCTTAATTACATAATTCAAGCTTTCTTCCATTGTTTTGTTTGTTCTCCTCTCATCCACACATGGACACGAACACACACACACACACACACACACACACACACACACACACACACACACACACACTCTCTCTCTCTCTCTCTCTCTCTCTCTCTCTCTCTCTCTCTCTCTCTTCTACCCTTATATAATCCCAGATATTGTTCCTAAATTCTTCCATTAAACCACCCTATACCTCCCTCTCAACCTTTCAGCCTCACAGTTCCAGTTCTGAATTTCAGCAACATGAGTCCCTTTCTTAAACCAGATTGGCTGTGTGAAGGAAAAAGAGAGCAAAGAGGAGTGGTGAGAAAGGGAAAATTTCAGACACCCGTGATAGCTTCAGTGAACACTGTAGGAGCTGAGCCTTTAGGCTCAGGATTTCCAGTTTTAGAAATCCACAGAAATATAAATAAAACTAGAACAACCAGGAGTGATGACTACCTTGTCAAAGAAATCTCCATGGAAATTAACTAGTTCTAGTTCTTCTTCTATTCGAGAAGGTGATACTATAATGTCTCAATTCCAGTCGCACCCTCCAGAATTCACAATTTCTTTGAGAGGTGGGGGAAGGGACCAGGACCACATTAAATGAGCACACTGGTTTCCAGATGGACCCCATTTCAGAAAAGTGAGCTCAGGGCATGGAGAGCAGTGTCGCGAGTCAGGTGATGGGGGGAAGAGGACGTGGAAGAGAGAGCACAAGCCAAAGGCAGGAGATTTAGTACCTGGACAACCTTTCGGGCTCTGCTGAGAGTCGCCCTGTAGATGGGTGTCTTTGAGCTGGCTGGTGAGTTGTTGGCCACAAAAGGGCAAGGAGCTTCTATTCATAACACGGAAAGTCTGTAGAAAATGAAAAAGACTTCAAGTCAGAGAGCCGTCTCATCTTTCAGCACATAAAACCTTCCCAAACAGACCCCAGCGGTGGACTCTGGTCCACGGCACAGATGTGCACATCCAGATTCAGGGATGTTCAAAGCTGTACGGAGCCCTGGAAACATTTTCTTTGAAGAATTCCACAACGGGAATCTTGTTGTCTATGAACTATGCACATTCAAAGGTATCATCATCATATGAATTTTCACTCGGGTTTATACTCACGCCACCTGTTTTGTTCTGAGTTCTACCCTCTGTACTAAAGAATGCGGGTTCCTGAGTCAATGTGTGCGTTTGTATTTCTCGGGGGAGACCCTGGGTTGAGGCGGGAAAACGCTGTGACCCTGAGGGGTGTTCTGACTCAATGATGCTACACCTCATGGTCCACTCTCACGGTTCACTGCAAGAGCTAGTATCTTCGCAAAGGTTCTTTTTGCTTTTTAAGTATATGTTTAAGGCTCTTTCTATATATAAGTGAAAGTAATAGCTTAAGAAGTTTAGTCACCTGAAACCACGGCGCCACGGTCTATATTTAGCTCTATGCGGTCATGAGGCCACATGAGAAAATGAACGCCCCCCCACCCTTTCGTGGGGAGTCGCCTTCCACAGTGATGTCGTTTGGGCTTCCTGAGCAGTACTTCCGTTAAGCATGAAAAGCTCAGGAAAACTGGAATAATGAAGGAAGAAATCAGAGGGAGACCATTAGCGCCCAGTTCATTTCAAGAAGAAAGCAGTAACCATCCCTTCCCCCTGCATTCTAAATGTCACAACGAATTCAAGGAACAAAATAAACAATTAGCTGAGAGCACACTTTATGTACAACTTTAATTTCTTCCTCCTGTGTTCATTACGGAGCTATTTGCTTTCTTCAGGCAGGATGGGGTGGGGGGAACTTTTAAAGTCTCGTTTAATACTGAAGTCAATTTCCACTAACGCAGTCTGTGTGTGGCACACGTGGCCTCGCAAAGGTCTGTACATACAAATTCACCTCTTTCTGTATAAGAACGAAAGACATTGGCCCACCTTCAGACACTTTATTGCTATTCCTATCCCGCAGGGAAAACCATGAATATGAGAACCATATCATTTAAAATAATTGCAAACTGGTTAGTATTTCTGGTAGAACTGATTTTTCCCTTCATTTGTATAAAAAAAAAAAAAAAAGCTTCAATTGTGAAAAGTAAAATGTAACTAATGTATAACCCGGACTTTGTAAAAAGTTAGTCGGGAAGGATTTTTCCCGCGCTCCGCCACGAGGAAGCAGGACCAAAGCGCTTTCCAATAACTGCAGCTGTCAGGTTATCTAACGAGGCGTTTACGGGCCCTACGGGCTGTGACGCTTCAGGTCTGTAAGCGGGAGCACGAGAGGGCTGCCCGGGCCACCAGCGCTTTCACAGATTCTCCAAGGGCCCTACAGTTCTAACCATCCAAAGCCACTTTCGTACATGTTCAGGGCCAGGGAGGAACATGAGGGCTTAGCCCTGGTGCAGAGGAGGCCAATGCAGGCGGGAGAGAGAGGAAGGCTGAGGCAGCCGATTGGCCTATAAAATACGCATCACAAAGACTCCAAAGAACACCTTTATTTTTTCTTGAGCTCTTCAGATCCCACCTATAGGTAAAGATGGAGATTTCAATTGGCAAGAATATGTGTCCAGTTTGTAAGTGATGGAGAATATAAGGGAGAGTACTTAAAATCCCTCAAAATGTCCTCAAATCTCATTCTGTCCATAATATTTAGCCAATGGAAGCATGATAGGGAACATCTGCACACTTCGAATCCAAAGCAAGATGCTAAAGCTAGCTAGAGAAAATAATCAGAATAATCGAAAATAATTATTAGGAAACATGTGTACATATGAAACACAGACATTACAGGGACTACCTTAGAGGACATATATTGAGTTCTATTCTCAATAAATGCAATCCAAAAAAAAAATTTCTTTACTATGGAGTTTTTTAACAGCTGGTCCTTTGTTAGGCTTCCTCATATGGGAAAACAATGTCTGGTTATCACAGAATTAGGCTGGGCCGGAATCTACTGCCCAATAGCACTTATCACAGATGTAGAGATCTGACATACTATATAGACATTAAGCCCTTTCAGAATTTTGGTCCAAAAAGTGCCCAGGGTCAGCTTCCTAATTCTCACACATGACCCAGGTCATTTCTCCTTATGTGGCTGTTCCAGTGTCAGTTGGCACCTTAGTTATTTACAGAGAACTTTTACCTACATGATCCCAAGCACAACTACTTCTCACCAAATGTTTTCATGAATTCATCTCCTGGTTGAGGCTCCTTGTCCCAACACATCTTCCCCTGAGATGGGGATCAGGGAAACAGGAGCTGCATTTCTACCGGTCCAAGAGAGAAAAGACCCCTGATAGTTAGCACCCCACCTCCTGGCACACCGTCATTCTGTATTAACAAACATGTCGCCCTGAACAAGCCACACGTGGCTTGCTTTCACTGAGTGATCAATCTGCCGTTAGAGCTAGAAGCTGTGGGAGGCACGGCCTGCCGTTCTGGTACAGGAATTCTATCGTCTCCCTCTTACGCTGAAATGAAATGGCACATTGATGAAGTGATTATAAGACACGTTTTTAATTCTTTTGTTCGTGTTAACAGTATTTGAGAAAAAGCGAACACACGGAAGGTGGGAACTGAGCAAGCATCAATGCCTTCCTTTCAACCACTTGCAGAAATAAAATATTTAGTTGCATGGAGCTGAAATCCCCAAATACATATTTCTTTTCTGTGAATATGACAGCAGTTCTCCACATTAACGGTGCATGTATTAAGCCCACAGAAGGCATTCTGGTTGCTTTTTGACAGAGTGCTGTGCCACCGCATTAAACGCAGATGAAGAAAAAGTTGATGAGGAGTGAGGTCACCAGCTAATTTGACTTCGTAGAACAACAAAAGTTTGATGAAAAGGCAGAAGTCAGCATCCCTTTGCCTAAATGCGTCTTTCAGATCAGAGGGCGAAACCTCCGTTGGTTACACCCCCTGAGCGCGCCCACGGCAGCCCGTGGCGGACAGCGCTGCGGAGTCTCTTGTGAGTGATAGAATGAGTAACTGACCTTCTAGAAAGCGCGCATTAGCAGCCCCTATCCGGCCCTACTCCAGAGCCGGAGCAGTAGAGTGTGAAACTCAAATTCCACCATGAGCCCCGAGAATGATTAAAGTCAGAAGTGATCCGTGGCCACTTCCGAAGGAAGTCCGAGGTCCCTAACGTCATCCATAACATGGGGCGGGCACGAGATGATGGCAGGTGGCGACAAAGAGCTGGAGTTTGCTTTCGGTTTTTTAATGAGCCAAGAGAAGCAGTTGAGTTAATGAAAATATTAGTTATTAGCTGTAAATTCTGGAAATAAATGCCGTTTTTAAGAGGTTAGGAGGCTGTCTGATCATAAATATTTCAAAGAGTACACTATTAATTCAAGCCAATCAATAATACAGCGTGACCCTCCAGCTACACTACCAGTGAGAAGAAATTTATTCATTAGTTTTATTCCCACTGAAATCCATATCCAAAGGTTTGGGATTGATTATTGCAACAAAAATGTCTTTTTATCTAAATATTTCTTATTACTCAAACATTTCTAAAGCAATAATATGTTATGATTCTTTTATTTGTTGAGGAGAAAACTGAATATTTACTGACATTTCTTGAAAACTCGCTGCAAGCCCACAGGAGAGAATCTGACGTCTTTATCCTGTGTTTTCCTTCACTTGACAGGAAGTTGACTTCAAGTGGACCGACCTGAATCAGGATCTCATTTGGGAAGCATAAGTAGCCAATAAACGGCGTTATTTTTTCATTATTATTATTTGGAAAATATTTGCGCTCCAGTGGCTTTCCCTCCTGCACTTCACTTTCTGAAAACCTGGCCCTCCCATGTGGACTTCTGGTAGGATGAGCAATGCAAAGAGCTGGCTGGGACTCGGCATGTCCTTGTACTTCTGGGGACTGATGGACCTCGCGACCACCGTTCTCTCGGGCACACCAACACCGCCAGGCAAGTTAGAAGCTCTCCTGTCAGACAAGCCACAGTCACACCCGCGGACAAAGAGGAGCTGGGTTTGGAACCAGTTTTTTGTTCTGGAAGAGTACACTGGAACCGACCCTTTGTATGTCGGCAAGGTAAGAACTGCCAGAGAGAAAGGTAAATTATCAGGATATTGAATATTGACACTGAAATGAATATGAATTAAATATGAAAGCTCAGCTAACACGTGCCTAACGCTGGAGAATAATTTTAACTAGTGCTGTGTTACCTGACAGCTAGCTGAATCTCATTTTTGCTTTGTCCAATAACCAGTCAGAAGGAGAGATCTCTCTCCTCACTCATGATTCTGCTCTGAGTGGGTGGAGAATGAGAAACTGGATTTGAGAGGGAAAGCTGGGGCCATTGCAACAGCCATTCCAGTCCTCAAAGCAGAAGCCTTGGAAATGACAGGATGGAGAAGAACGAAACTAGGAGTGCAAAGGGGGAAGCAGAGGGCTTTTTGCTTTTTCTCTTTTTTTTTTTCCCAAAGCATTTCTACAGGTGTTGCCCGAGGCTCAAATTTAATACGGAAATAAAAAAGAATAAAATATTCTTCATTTCAGAAGATCCTAGCACATGCTTTAGGATAGGTGGAGACAATCAATGAATATATTTATAAACTTTATACTCAAATTCCCTTGCTTTATCTATCATTTCATTTTTAATCCAGGCTTTCTCCTATGTTTACATTATTTGGTTGTTAATCAGAGAGCATTTTATGAAAGCAACCAAGTGAGAGAAAATGGAAAACAAGGAACTAATTAGAAAATAAATAATTCATTCAAAATGATAATTTAAACACTTGTTTAGCACAGAGGCTTGAGAGTGTAGGTTTCAAAGTCAAACACATGTGAGTTCAAAACCCTCTGCCAGTTGCTTCCAGAGTGACTCTGGACAGGCCGTCAAGCCCCAGCAGCCTCCATTCCCACAAATGTCCATGGGAGATAACAGGACTGCACCTCTCAGAAGCTGTACAGACTCCTTCAACGCCCCCTCCCGGGCCCCCCCCGCCACTGCTTCACTCGCTTCTCTGCCTTCTGTCCCCACCACCGCACCAGTGTCATCTGCAACGCTCCTGGGGACCCGTCCACTACCACAGCGACAGCGGCCTGGACGCTGCTGGCCAGTCCTGCCTTCCTGACGCGGTCCTCTCCGGGCTTCGCGAGCTTCGCAGTCCCGTCTTCCCTCCTTCCTCCCATGCCCTTGGCCGGTCCTCTCCCTCCACCCGCCCACACCACTGTGGTCCCACGAGCTCCACTGTGGGCCTCTTCCCCACCCATGCTCGTCCTCTGGAGAGATTCGCCACCCTGTGGTTTTCAACTCCGCCTCTAACCAAGGAATCCATTTCCAGCTCAGACCACTCTTTTGAGCTTCAGACTCATAAACCTACTGCATCTGCGACAGACCCACGCTTACGACTCAAAGGCCTCCCAGACGAAGTGTATCTTTAGTAAAGAATTCTTGCTTTTCCTTCCAAACCAACGCTGCCCCCAACCTGCTCTGTTGGTACTGCCACCATCCAGTTCCTAAAACCAGAGACCAGTGATCCTTCTCCACTTTCTCTTGCCCCTCACCCAACTCTCTCCACCTGCATATTGTCAGTCCTATGCGAAAATCCATCCCAAACCCTTCGTTCCTCTCGTCTCCACTTCGACCATCCTTTCTCACCTGTGCAGGTAATCGGACCCCAAACCAGCTTCCTCACTTCCGCCCACACTTCCCTCCAGACTACTCTCAGCACACATCTTTTAAAATGTGAGTCACACCTGTCACTCTGCTTGCATCCTTCAATGTCTCCCCATTACACCGTGAATCATTCAGACTCCCCCCACCTCCACCGACAGCTTACGAGGCCACGCCCTGCCCCCGCCCCCTGGCCGCCCAGCACAGCACTGCTCCTCCCTCTCCCTCCCTCTTCTGTTCCAGGGACAGAGCCTCCTGTCCGTCCCTACGACACGCCCGTCTGCTCCCGCCCGCCACCATGCCCTCCCCCAGCTCCTCTCATGCGTCCCCCTCCCCTTTCCTGACCATCCTCTAGGGTAGGCCCCTCTGCCAGGCCCCCTCACTACCGTTATTGTTCTCACAGCACTAAGCACAACGGACAATACGTAAGTTTCCAGTTTCTTTACATGTGTGGTGTCCGAAGCCCCGCACTAGACTACAAGCTCGATGAGGGCAAGGGCACTGCTTCCATTTATCCCCGAGGCCTGACGTAGCACCTATGACACAGAAGATGCTCGTGAAAAAGAGTGAAGAAATGGACACTAAACAAGCGACCACACGTAAAGCACTCAGCATCATGCCTGGCCGGGAGGAAGACATCAGTAACCGTCGCCTGGAGCAGCAGCAGCAGCAGCAGCAGCAGCAGCAGCAGCAGCAGCAGCAGCAGGAGAAGGAGGAGGAGTCACAGCAGTGCAGCACTAGCGTGGTCACCCGTCACTTGGCTTGACTTCTCCCTTCCCTCTTCCCCTGTCTCCATGCACGGTCAGCCACCATACCCTGTCGACACCTCTGCCACTTTCTCAGACTCACCTCATCGTCCCGGGCTCCATGGTCACTGTGATCCCTCTGCCCTTCACGATTAGATTAACTAAGCAGGCGCTGCCTGTCCCCCCGGAGAGAGGCTCACCCCGTCCCTCCCCCAGGACTGGGGACATTCATGGTCCTGAAGCAGCCTTCCGTCACAGTGCAACTCTGACTAAGAAAGCTCGTGGCTCTCCAGTGCTTCCGGAAGCTCCAGTTCAAGGACTTTCAGAAGACGACCCCTCCCTTACCCGGCCCGCCCCTCCCACCTCAAACGCAGCCCTGATCCCAGCGGAGCCGGCTCTCCTCGCTGGCCTTGACACACACAGCACATTTGTCTCCACCCCCGGCAGTAGCACGTATGTCCATGCGACTGCCCTGCCCGCGACATGCAGTCACCCCCTCTCTGTCCAGCCGCTTTCAAATTCCTCAGGGCCCTCGCTGAAAAGTCCCTTCCATCATGCACACATCTTCCAGCTACTCAGAATTCCAAAGACTTCTAGCTACTCAGTATTTGTGAAATGTTTCTTCCAACTAGACAGACATAGCTACCACTGAAATAAGTGTAAGAAAATACGTTTGTATTCAGTAATTGTGTGCATGTACAATTTAGAGCCCTCTGCCCTCGTCCCAAGGGGAAAACCGAGACGCCACTCCTGGCCTTCCCTGCGCCTCCCAACGCTGAGCACCCAACACGGCACTGGACACAAACGCAGAAGGACGAGGCCACCTGACGCTTCCCTGGGCCGCCGCAGCACTCCGCCCAGCTGCGTGCCACAGAGCAGATCGCGGAATCACCATAACAATGCTGCGAGATAAATATAATGCACCACTCTCAGATAATTAGCCCAGAGCAGAGAACTTGGCTCAGTGAGGTTATGTTCACTGCCCAAAGTTACAGGAGAGGTAACAGAACAGCCCAGATTGAGATCCACACCACAATCTGACGGCAAAGAGAGCGGCTTTCCTTTACGTGGCCCTGCGTTCTTGTGGCCGTGACCTTGGACTTGGCCCTGAGAGATATGCAGAAGGGTCCAGTGCTAGGGCAGGACCAGGGATCTGGCCAAGCCCGACGGCCTCTTGCTGTGGGAGCACTTCACTGTGCACCCCATCCAGTGCTCGCCCCCTCCTAATCACCCCGACCCCATGCACAGGGCGCCCCGCACACAGGGGCCCCCACGCAGCCCCACAGTGATCCCATCCGGCCAACGCACTGGCGGCCGGTGAAAGTGTTTGACCCGTGCTGGGTCAACGTGACAATGATCATTACACATTCACTCGCCCAGGCACTTTATCCCTTTACTTTCTTTTTAAAGAGAATTCACCCGCCTTTCATTCCCCTTACCCCAGGGGCAGTCAGCTTGTCGCCTTGAGCCTGAAAGGTGTCTGTTTAGGGAACCTGCCTGAATATTCGCTTATTTCAGAAAGGACTATGGCAACAGTTACAGCTGTAATCGCTGTGGCCTTAGAAAGTCCGCACGGGCTTTCCGGGGACAGGCGGTGTCGAGTTCCAGTGAGAAGGCACGGACACATGAAAGAGGGGGGTGCAGAGAGCCTGTGCCCGTGCACGGGTCCGCGGTTCCAGGCACACTGCGGTTAACGACCCGGAAGCTGTGTAAGCACCAGCTGCAAGCACCTGCTGCACTCCTGCAGCTATCCGAGGCGCTACGGAAGACAACGACAGGATCGGAACTCACCCCCCTTTTTGAAGTCCTAAATCAACCGAGATTTTTCATCATCTGTGTGTGCTTCCTGTCATCCACGATTCCTCTGGCTGAAGAATTAGAAACTAAAGAATTATCACGATTAGGAGGATGTCTACCTGTCTTACTCTGTCTAGATTTGGGGGAAAAACATTTTTGCAAGATGCACATGACGACGTGCCGCCAGCTCCACTCTGGATGGTCCTCACCGTCCCCTCAGTGGTGTCAGCTGAATTAAATATGATAAATATAAAACGTTTGTACTCCAGTGCCAACCTGCTGAGTGACTTAGAGAAAAGCCGTCCCTGTCCCTTCTTTGCAATTCTCACAACCAAACGTGTACTCTGTGGCTGATGACCCTAATGTTAAATACGCATTACTGTGCCGGTTATCGAGCTAGTGTCCTTAGAGCCACCTGTACCTACTCCACCTCGTGACACTAGGGCGGAGGCTGGTAAGCCACGATTTCTCTCTCTCTGACAAGCTGCCAGTGGGTTCTGACGGCAGGATGAGGGAGAACCTCCTTTTACCTGGCCGGCAGTCCCTTCCCGCACGCCCAGCACCAGCCTCAGCGCACCCCCTCAGAAACACCAGCACCACTGGATGGCACCCCCTCCTTAGAAGTCTCAGTTCTGTGGGAGGGGGTGCTGGGGACACCTGCTCTAAGCCCTGACTCCCCAGCCCGGAGGGCAGCACCCCCTCCTCGGAGGTCTCAGGCCCGGCCTCCTCCAGACATCGAGATTCCAAGGGCCCAGCTCCATCCAGAGGGAGCTGTGTCCCTACCATCCCTCCTGTCCCTCAGGGTTCCCTTTTGCCTTTTCATATTGAATTCTCTCTGCTAAAATAACGTGGTTTTGTTCTCTGATTGGAAACTGAACTGATACAATTACACTCCTCGGAAAGCGGTTCTCTGTAAGCAGACCCCGGTCCCTTTCATAACTGGTACTCTCCCCGCGCACGAGGGGCCCCTCCCGCTTCTCTGCGAGTGTCACCTCTCTCCCCTCCCTCGCTCTTCTCTCCTTTCCTTCCCTCTCTCGTGCACAGATGTACTTGTAAACACACTCAGAAGCTACTTGAACGATACTTGCTAGCTCTTTTCAAACAATGGTAAAACGATTTCGCAAAAAGCCTTAACTCTCATTGGACACCCTACACTATTCTTTCAACAAAAATTTTTTGAGCGTTTACTACATGTGAAAGAAAGCAACATGGTTGCTGACTTCAAGGAACTCCCAGTCTAGAGAGTTCTTCAAATTCTTCCAATTCGTCTGTCAGATGAAAACAGAGATACCAGGTCTGAGGTTGAGCCCAGACTGTTGACATCAGCTGGCCAGATGGCTCCTGAGGAACCAGAGCCTCCCCCACCCCCACGGCAGCAAGCGCGTTTGGCCGGCAGTCAGCTATGAAGCTCTCTCCATGAGCAGAGCACTTAAACTTGGCCTATGACGGCCACGAGTATGCTCAGCTTTGTTAAGGTTCATGGGACGAAACTTTTTAGATGACAAACAGGACATCTCAGATAGTCCTGGGTTCATTCTTTCTGTCAGCTTCTATTCTTTCTTCTCTCCCTACATAATCTGCCGTGTCCTCAACTAACCTATTCCACTCTACGCCACATGCCTTAAAATCACCTGGATCTGTATTTATATTTACACGTGTATTTTATATACATTATATGTGTAAACACATGCACCCATATATTCATTTTTTTTTTTAATTTTAAAAAATCCTGAGATTGTTGTCCTCCTTCTCCCAATTCCATTCCTCTACCTGGAAACACAGTTCCACATAGAATGGATTTTCATTTCTTTGCAGCCAGTTCTGAATAAAATGGCTTTCTATTCTACACAATAAGAGCTGGGCACCTCTGCTTTTTTTAACTTTACAAATAGAAGATTAAGATTGTGGGAAAAAAATAATACTGATTACGGAATGAGGAAATGTGAGCACCTCTTATTCTAAATCAAATTCTTTAAGTAGAAAAAAAATGCACAGCTATTTTTTTGGTCAATTTTGTTCTCATTTCCCTTCCCTAGATAAGACACAGCTGAATTCCTCTAGGCAGCAAAATCACCGCCTGCACGATTTGGCCGTGAGTCAATGTGAGATCAGCTCACAGCCAGCCACAGCCTCCAAACCCACCCTTGTCTGAGGATGTTGTGAATACATTTTCAGGTGTCGTCTTGGTGTCCGTGCCATTTAATCCTCAGAATAACACGGTCCCAGCAATGCTTCAGGCAGCCTTATGCAGCTTTTACCATTGGACTGTGCCTAACAAAAAAAAGCCAACAGGTTGTATTTTTTCCATCTCTGCTACACTCCTGAAGGTTTGATGGGAGCAGAGGAGGGCCAGGCATGCTAATACACTTTTCTCTCTGCACGTACATCATCGTCACCACCGGTGCCATTGATAGCATTCCTCGTAGGAGAAACTGTGTGCTGGGTGCTTCACATACATTAATTCTAATGGTCCCAGCACCCTTCGTAGTAAGTATTAATGTTGTTCTCTATGCTTATATATGAGAAATTTGAGAATTATAAACATTAATTTGTCAAGGACACTCGATGTATAAATGACCTAGTGTTTGGGCCTGATACATTTTCCAGAGGCCTAGACCTAACATTCGGTTGTCTGCTGATAAACTTAAATCTCATAAACTTCACTGCTGAACTTCATATGCAAAGTGCTAGCGACCCAGCAACCACAGAGTTAGTGGCAGCTGACGAAATGTCACTAACTTTTCGTTGCTCCTTTAGAGAGAGACTGTTACTTATTCATAGCCCAGAATTCCAGGGTTTTTGCCACCTAGATACATTAGAGATACAGAAACTTATTTCTAGGCTTAATATAAAAAATAGTGTCCCTAAAATCTTTAAAGAATCATTACCAAGTAACTTAGGAGGAAATAGAGCTGGATGAGCAGCTAAAAGCACGCCCCTAAGGAATCGTCCACACACGGACTGGAGTGATCCAGTTATGGGTGCAGGAACCAGCCCCACCAAAGGTAGAGACAGACTGACGCAAAGAATAATGACCAGCAGTTAAAGTCCACTTTGACACCTGAAACGCCAGCCAGCACAGAGCTAGAGAATGACACTGCAGAACGGGGACCACAGAGTCAAAGCAGAGCGAGAGTCCGGATGTCATTCAGTATTTCCCGTGCAGTAGCCAAAGCATATCTATTCATCGTTTCATCAGCTTTTCAGCCAACTTCCAATTGTCAAAAAGTTTTGAAACTCCAAGACAATTTCTATCAACACTTTCTTACTTTAAAACGTTTAGGCTTTTTTTTTTTTTTTAATTAAATGAAAAGGCTAGACTGGCCCCTATTCTCACGCTGGAGACCTATACTTTCCAGAATTTCTGTTTTCTGTACTCCTCAGGGAGAGGAATATATATATTTTTTTAAAGCACTAAGTTCAGGATACTGAATGCGATGTGAAAAAACTTTACTTATTTATCAATCTATATTAGCTCTTTGATATAATCATGTTTAGTCAATATCAGTTCTTTGTAGACAGACATTTTAAACATTTTTTAAAAAAATGAAAAAACCTCTTCTTGTTTAAAAGGTCAGATATTAGGACCAAACAGAACATCAATTATTTCTGCCACCTGTTCGTACCCATACTGAGAGGCTGGTCCTTCTTTTCCCCTAGCTCCATTCGGACATGGACAGGGGGGATGGATCCATCAAATACATCCTGTCGGGAGAAGGGGCAGGCGTCGTGTTTACCATCGACGACACCACCGGGGATATCCACGCCATCCAGAGGCTCGACCGAGAGGAGAGGGCTCAGTATACCCTGAGGGCCCAAGCCCTGGACAGGCGGACAGGCAGGCCGATGGAGCCGGAGTCCGAGTTCATCATCAAAATCCAAGACATCAATGACAACGAGCCGAAGTTCCTGGACGGACCTTATATTGCCACCGTGCCAGAAATGTCACCCGTGGGTAAGGTGGAGTTCCCCGATTCCAGAGCGAGCGAGTCCTCTATAGAAGGCCCTTCCGTCTAAATGAGGGGAAGGAGAGAATGTGCAGATCAGCTCACAGATTGCAGAACTGAACCAGAAGTGACAACCACGCCCTTAGGCAGAAAACTACTTAAACACTGAAATCGGCCAGAGCAAAAAAATAATACTAATAAGCTTAGTATTGTTATTCAGTTCTAGTTCTTAAAAAAGAATAGACAGATAGAGGTAGGTAAATGCATTTTGATATAAACAAAAGAGCCAAAAGGCGGTGTTGTCCTTACTTACCAGTTACTAAGCAGCTGAAGCAAAGAGCTCCCTTCCCCACTAAAGAGATATGAGAGAGGAGTGACAGGTGTCTCACTAGAAAGGCGCCCGCCCAGCATTTTCTGACCCTTTATGACTGCCCGTTCAGGACTGCCTCTGGCCTTCAGCAATTCAGCTTGAACTGGTCTGCCCCATCTCTCCTCCTCAGGGACCTCCGTTATCCAGGTGACGGCCACAGACGCTGATGACCCCACCTACGGCAACAGTGCCCGGGTAGTGTACAGCATCCTCCAGGGCCAGCCGTACTTTTCTGTGGACTCCAAAACAGGTATTTGACACGACAGTCCAGTCAGGACTGCTTGCTTTGTTCCCTAATAATTTGTAACTGCTTCTGTGATTGACTCAGCTCTCTTTCTCAAGGGCTCGCAGAGACTGTGTTAACTAAAAAGGACTGTTATAAATGTGGGGATTAAGAGAGCAGACAAGCGCAGCTCTGGGGGGTGGGTAACAGCAGTGCTGTGTACGGACAGTGCCCATGGTCTCACCGGAGAGGCCAGAGGCCTGCCTACCCAGCGTATCTTCTCATTAGCCTGCAAGAATCCTACGGGTATATTCATTCACAGGGATTAAGGGCTTTTGTAACTCTGAGAGAACCTGAGAGGGTTGACATACTCATCTGGGCTCCCTACAGAACCAGAATCATGGATTTAGAAACTAGGGGAGTCATCCAGCCATCACCAGTCACTTGACAGACAAGGAAACTGGGACTCAAGACCTAACAAAGCACTCCTACTTGTAGATACGTCCCCTGCCATGCGGTCTGATGTCCACTCCACTGGGCCTCTCTGCATGGAGCAGAGAAAAAGGCCCAAACAAATGGATGCTGGGACAGACAGGTGTGAATGAGGGAAGAGCACAGCTCATAAGATGTAACCCCCTTCTCCCTGCCCCCCAAATAGAAGGCAGGTGCTGAGTGGGAAGCTCTAACAGGGAGGACAGCGTCGAGAACTGGATGGGTAAGGAGCGACGTGGCAGAAAAGGACAGATCAACACAAGCTTGGTTTTGTTTCAACATTTTGTTTTGTTTTCAGTTTTATTTAAGAGCTTTACCTACCGAACTTATGTTTCATCTGTGAAAAAATTCCTTTTAATACTTTTGAGTTGCACTTGTGCCAGGCTTTCTCCCTTTTAAAAACACTTTCATATACAGTGCCACATTCAAGCCTCCCCATATTCTCGTGAACTCATGGAATATATGTAAGTATTGTTATTCCCATTTTACGTACAGGAAAAATGAGGACCTATGAGTAATTAGCAAGGAACTTGAGTAAAAAATCCCTTACAGCCACAGAGGTAAAGTCAACGATGAATGCTCAAAGTCACCTTTTTATTTGAAAGAGGAAAAATGCATTTCTATTAGCAACCTGATAGAATTTTTTTCCCAGAAGTCCTACGGGGAACCACGCGTTCGGAAAATTATGCAATACAAGTGAAAAGTGAGGGAGCGTAAATTGGTAGGAGGAAAGAAAAAGGATGCAGAGACTTGTACAAAACAGGAACTTTAACAACGGAGGAGGGGCAGGGTGCCACGGGGAGGAAGAACAGACAGGAAGAGGGCAACGTGTCCTCTGCATCCTCAGAGGAACCGTACATGATTCTGACAGCTCCCAGGGGGCATCTTTAGTGTTAAGGTCAAAAATACATGAAAAGATAGTTACTGCCGTGTCCATAGGGCATTTAAAAAAAAAAAAAAAAAAGATGCTGCATACTTCAGGTTAGAATGCTGTTGCTATAATGCAGTGTATACATTACAGGAGGAAACGGGACAGGTTTGGGGTTCCCTCCCTCCCCGTGGCATGCAAAATGTCTGTTTAGCCACGGGTCGTGCTGTAAACGTGCGATAAACAAGCCTTCAACCTTTGTCGAGAGTGTACAGCAGTCAACTAGTCTAAGTGGAAGGGTTAAAAGAGAGATGAAACATTACCATACATCGCTGGCAGGATCAAAACACGTTTCACTGGACTCTGATTTACACTCCTCTTAATGAAACCATATCATCACACAGCGATGCTGCCGCTTACTGTCTGGGGAACTTCGTCCCTTATGCGTGTTCAAAATAAACAACTCACAGAGCATTCTTCATGTCCTAGCTCACGGTATTCAGTGAAGCACAGAGGTAAGCAAAAGCTAACAAAACAGAATGAATATATAACAAAAGGGAAAGCACATCAGAATTCCAACCCCGCCTGCGGGTACGCGGGAGGCAGGAACGAGCAGGCCGGGAGTGAGCTGCCTCAAGCAGGGTCGTTCACGCTGCTGGGGCTCCAGGGGCCGCAGAAAGAGCCGAAGGACACCTGTCTAAAATCACAAGCTTGCAGACGTCTGAGGCTTTGTGTTCTGGGCCCTGAGCCCCAGTTTTCTTTAGTGAGATAGTGCAGAGGGACACGGCCATGGACAGCTGGCAGCCGCCTTTGGAGAGGCACTGCTGCCACCTCCTGTTCCCTGTCAGCAATGCCACCAGAGAAAACGGGCCCTCGGCTCTTCCCCCTGGAACTCCGTTCCGTTCCCCGTTTAAACTCAACATTTTTTAAATCTGAGATTATGACCTCAAGTTTAATAAAACACAGATGACTTGCAGCTCAACTCTAGATACTGACAGTGCACAGGAAAGAAACCTGTAACCCCATCTTAGAAACTAGACGTAAGGTTTTACGTGTAAAAACGACGTCATTTCTGTCCCGCAGGTGTAGTTAGGACGGCACTCATGAACATGGACCGAGAAGCCAAAGAATACTATGAAGTGATTATCCAAGCCAAGGACATGGGGGGACAGCTTGGAGGACTGGCTGGAACCACAACGGTCAACATCACCCTCTCGGATGTCAACGACAACCCCCCGCGCTTTCCCCAGAGTGAGTAGCCAACCAGTGAGGGTGCAGGTGTCAGGCCGGACAGGGCGACTGTGACAGAGCTGAAGGAGAAAGACCCGAGTTCTCTTTACATCCAGTTATTCACATAACCATTCCCCTTCTCTGTCCCCACTTCCCGTAGCACTGACCGGTGTGTCTCACTTTTCTCATCACCTCCCATGGAGCTCGTTTAGACGTTTTTCATCGTCCTGTCCTGCCCCCTTTCACAAAATTAAATGTTAATACGGTTTTGTTGGGTAATGCTGAACTTCAGAGAACCACAAACCATTGTAATACCTAAGATTCTTTTCACCTCTCCCCCCACCCAGGGGCTGATACCTCCGCCCTGACCCCCGGCGTTGAGAAGGCACGCAGGGAAAGTAAGCCAAACCAGTGACCCAATTAAGCCACCTTAACCAGTCAACTCATAAGCAGGTACAGAGCCCCTGCTCTGTAAGGGCCCTGGGCGTGAGGGGTGCCAGACACTTGAAATCAAGTCGGCACGCACTTAGTCTATACTCACTAAAAGCTAACCAGGCAGCCACTTGGTTAGGACAGAATGAAGCCTTCACAATAAATAAATGAAGGCCTCTCAAAAGAATGAGACTTCATGGGGCTAAAGGATATAACGAATTTAAATAGGCAGAACGTAGAAAATTCCAGAAGGGGGGAGCCATTCATTCATTCAAAAATTATTTGTTTCAGGCCCCGTTCTAGGTATGGGACATAGAGCAGTGCACAAAACTAATGAAATCTCTGCTCTCCTAGAGCTCATCTGAGTAGAAACTTGAATGTAAGGAAAAAAATGCATATAAAGACCTGGAAATCAAGTTGCAAATGTAATTTTATGTTTAAAGACCTCTAAAATGGAGACCTGTCCTTTAGTGTTTCAAATGTCATGTGTGTAACAGAAGTCACTGGAAAGTTTTGGAGCAAGGGACAGAGAGAAAGCAAGCCAGTTAGACAGCCATCGAATGGGTTGGCTGCCTGGAGACCAGCAGCGGGAGAGTCCCTCGGAGGCTTTGAGTGGTCCAGACGTAAACTCATAAGCACTGAAGGGAATGGCAGAAAGAGGGAAGTGAGGCAAATAAGAAAACATGGATTTCTGCCTCTTGAGTTCCTGGCTAAGGGAGCCAAGGCAGAGGGTGGAGTCAGAGATGACAGTGATGTTTTAAGTCTGGGTGGCAGGAGGGAGAACTGTCCTATGATGGGAACAGAGGATGCACAAAGGAACTAGGGCCAGGGAATGAGGAAGACAGATTCGGAACTGAATAGGAAGTGACAGCAGGACAATCAGATTAAATGTCCTTTAAAAAGGTGGAAATACAGAGCTATGACGGTGGAAAGCAGCCCAGGAATGGAGACACACACTGAGAAGCAGGTGCCTCACTGGAGCAGTTGGAGAAGTGAGAGCCGCAGACACGATTCCAGGTGAAAGGCTGACCCCAGGAAAGCAAGTTAAAAAAGAAAAAAAAAAAAAACTAAACTGAAAACAGACAATCAAGCCTATCAGCTTAGATAGCTATGTTTTGAGTCCACTGGACCAAGGAAACCATCTATCTTATCTATGTGAATACAGCAAGAGAGCTCAAATATTTACATAGAACTGGTACACACAAATCCCCACGACATTTCGTGAAACAAAAAGGCAGGGTAGTAGACCTATATCTGACAAGCAGCACGAGTGGGTTCCTAAGCTGGTTGGTTCTACAGTCCAGAACAGCAGTGAGTCAAGGAGCAGTGTGCCACATGCCAAAGGGACTGGTTTCCTGACTGTGGGTTCCATCTTTATTATGCCATGAACGGCTCACATTGTGCGCCCTGTAGGCTGTAGGTTCTTAAACATCCTTGAGAACCTATTTGGTTTTTTGACACTAGTTATTTCTGATGAAGGCAGAAATTAGAACAAAGTTATTACAAAGCTCGTAAGTATATATATTTGCAAAGTCGTATCACCCCAGACGTGGCAGCTTCACAATCGCATAACACAATAGCTGGGGTCTTAGTCCTGCCCCACAAGCCAACATCTTAACACCATTCTAGGACATGCATTTTGAATTGCTGCTTTTTCAAAATAATGGAGAATCTAGGAAAGAGTGGAATTATGGAATATTTGCAAGACAAAACGGAAGTGTGTAAAGTTGGTCTGTGTGTCTTCACACACTGTCTCTGCTTCTTACAAAGTAGTCGTTAGTTTTGGACTTTTGAAAAACTGTCTTTATCTCATCACCCAATATTTCCCTGCCTATTTGCCAAAACTAGGTTTAAACGATCTCGTTATTCCATAAACCTACTTTAGATAAATTCTGCATTATTCATCTTCTCATTTTGCATTCTTCCAATTCCATTTTTCTCTTTCTTCACAAATATTACCATAACTTATTATGGGATGTTGACAAAAGGACACACCTACTATTTTTATGCTGAACAAGCTCAATCACCTTTAACGAATCAAATATAACAGAATATTAAGACCTCAGACTATTTATTTCTAATATAATGCATTGCATGTAGAAGTTGCATGTATATTTGTTTAAACATAGAACAGAGTTTGCCTACCGTGGAGAAACTTGCAGGCAGAAACTGGTTCGCTTTTCCCAAAAGTCCTGCCATAGCAAAGTCTAACCCATAAACAACTTTGAAAATGAATGGAAAGAGATCGTGAAATCCAAATGCCTGCCCGCTCGGTACAGACATTAGCCATTTCCTAGCTCATACTGGCAAAGAACAGGCATCACTTCTTCTTGTGTGCAAGAGAGGGAAGTGGGTGCTGGCTGGGTGCTACCAGCCTCCCCGAGTCTGTGAAATCAAGCCCACACCCCCCAGGCCTCCCTGTAGCTTGCAATACATGTTAGAATAAAAGAGATCATGTACATGTTGAACATGTGACTGTGTGATTTTCTTTGTTATTCAGTTATTCACATATGGTTGACAAAATAATAAAGAATGTCAAAAAGCGGAGGCCCAGAGAAAGCCAGTTAGTGAAGACACAGCTCTGGAGTATTCTATGCTGGAACAGGAGAACGAGAGGTATCAGCAGTCCGTCCAGGACGAGGCCATCAGGGGGCAGTCCCAGGTGCAAGGACACATTGATGGACAATACACAGCGCTGATGGAGCTTGCTCTCTGCGGCTGCTCCTCCTTCACAGATCACTGGTCACCCCTACATTTGGGCAGGTGGTCGCGGAGAGGGACACGCAGGACACTGGCGAGGCTGTGAAGGGAAATGCAGGCATTTGCAATGTGCACAGAATAAATGTGTACTTTGCGACCACACTGTTTTCTTCTCTCTCTCAGAAAGAATTAATATGTGGGGAAATAGTTCAAAGACTGGAAAGCGAGGTATCTCCTGCCACCAAGAAGGTTGATCCACTGAGATAAGAAATATTTTTGATTTTGTCCTGTCCTACTTAGGATGATAATCAAGCTGTTTTGGCCCCTTCTCACCGAACATCCAGTACAGGCTCTGACCTAACACCACTGGCTCAGCCTCTATGGATCTCCATTTTCATCTGTAAAATTCAAGGTTAAACTATTGAACCAGGAGAAAGATGTTTTGCACAGCATGCCCAATATAATGTGACAGTGACGAGGCATTATTTTATACGACAGATTACAGGACTGCACTTTCTGACCTTTCTTCACAGAACATTATCAGATGAGCGTGCTGGAATCGGCTCCCGTCAGCTCCACCGTGGGGAGAGTGTTTGCCAAGGACCTGGACGAAGGCGTCAACGCAGAGATGAAGTACACGATTGTGGACGGAGACGGTGCCGATGCCTTTGACATACACACGGACCCCAACTTCCAAGTGGGCATCATAACTGTGAAGAAGGTAATGTAGCTCCTCTTTCCAAACCGTCTTCATGGAGGCTTTGAACATATATATATATGTGATGTCAGTAAGGGCTGTTACACTACCGATATGTACTGCTTCAAATCTGCTGATAAACTCTCTTCCCTACTATTAAAAAAAAACCTCACTCCTTTTGCTTACATGTAAACACTGGCTGTGTCATCATTTTACACAGAGGGTACCAGGTCATGATAAAATATATTAGAAATATGTCATTTCTCCCAGATCACTACTTAGCCATTTAAAGAACTGTTACAGCTTAATTCCCCAGCCATGTTAATGATTTAATCACTGTTTGCACTTGAATACCACTTGCTTTCTGCTATAGTATACCATAAATAACAATAAAGCTAGCTATAATATTATTTAAGAATCAATAAATAACATGCAGGGATTTTTTAATTGCTACTCAAAGATCCACAGATGCTAATTAGACTTGGAAAGCTTATCAAACATAACTGCTGAGTGAGGTTGTCACTTGAAACTCCTTTGCTTCATAAGTCACCAAGTCTTTCAAATGTAGCTATGGATTCTTTTTGTGGCATAAAGCACATATGAATGGACATATGCAGGTGAAAAATAATACTCTTAAAAATAGAAGTTTTAACATCCTAGTAAATATATCTAAGGAAATACATTAATTCATTCATTGATTGAATCATCCTTCTCTTCTATTTTAAATACATGTAAAACCCCAAGATACCTTAAATTATTTATTCAACAGATATTTGTTGAGTGTCTACCTATTGCCGGTTATTCTAGACATTTAATGTAGAGAGTAAATAAAATAGCCAAAATCTCTGCCCTCATGGAGCTTACATTCTAGTAAGGAGAAGAAGGCAATCAAAACAGCAAGTAAATGAATAAAGTGATAGGTGCTATGGGGGAGGGATAAAATAGAACAAAGAGATAACAATAGAACATCAGAAGAGACAACATGACTTCAAATTTAAATTGGGTGGTTGGAACTGGCATCCCAATAAAGTGACATTCATACACAGACTTATACACAAAGGGACTGAGCGCTGAGCTGGGCAGGTGCCCTGTAAGTGACTTTTGGTGGAAATTATATGTGGCAGCCCTGGAGACGAGGGAACACACATGGAGATATTGAGAAAAGTGTTTCAGGCAAAGGAATAACCTGTGCAAAGGCCCTGAGGTGGGACTGTGGGACTCTCGTTTCTTTCAGGGACAAGGGGGCTGAGGTGACTGAGTGGAGGGAAGACTAGTAGGAGAAGAAAAAATTCAGAAAAGCAATAAGTGGGCCAGATTCTGTAAGACTTTACAGGCTGATGTAAAGACTGGGTTTTACTCTAAGTGAAATGGGGAAGAAATATGTGACATGACATGACATGACTGGACTTTCTTTATAAAATAGTTACTCTCGGTTTGGTTAAGAAGAAGCCATAAGGGGGCAAGGATGGGAACAGCGAGACCAGCTGAAAGGCTACTGCAATAATGGAGGTAGAAGAATATGGCGGCTCGGCCTAGTGTAGTAGGAATGGAGGTGGCGAGAAGCAGTCAGAATCTGGATGTATTTTGAAAGCAGAGTGAACAGGATTATTCAACAGACTGCATGAGGGCATGAATGAGAGAGAGGAGCCAATGAGCAATAAGAACAAAGCTGCCATTAATACTGAGGAAAGTCTACAAGTAGAGAAGGTGGCGGGGGGCGGCAAATACTAGGATTAAGTTCCGGACATGTTACATTTGCAATGTCTAATAGACACCAAAGCGGAGATGTGTAGTAGCTACTGGTTACAGGAGTCTGGAGATGAGTTCTAGGCCGGGAATATAAATTTGAGAGTCATAAGCATATAGATGGTACTTAAAGCAAATTAATCAGAATATTTTGAGGGACTGAGGATAGATGGGGGGAAAAAAAAAACAAAAACAGTGAAATGAACACTGCAGTACCCCAGCTGACAAGGTCAGGGAGAAGAGCAAGGAAAAGCAAGGTCACTGAGAAGGAGACCAGGGAGGAAGGAGGAGAATCAAGGGAGTGTGGAGTCCTGGAAGGCGTGAAGACGGGAATGATCGCCTGTGACAAATGCTGGTGAAGGTCATGTAAGAACTGAAAAGTGCCCACAGACTTTGGAAACATAGAAGACCTTGACGAAAGCAGCAAAGTCATAATTTAGAATGCGGCACAAGTTAATGTGTTTAATAATAATTTTATTCTACGCTGTCCAATAGAGTTGAATTAAAGCTGCTTTTGAAGGGAAGAGTTCACATTTGTCCTGTATTTATTTAAAGTGCAATCAAATTCAGCAAAAGAACAGATATACCCAGCATTCTTCCAATCAGAAATCTTTATAACCAGCACACGATGACCTCCAAACAGTGCAAAACGCTGAGGTTAACCTCAGAATCATTAAATAAATCTAGATGTAATTTAAATATCGCAATTTATTTTATTCTCATTCTTTGAGAATTAATAACACACACTACAATTATATAAGGAAGCTAGAAATAATAATTACCAATTTGGTGTATGACAGAGGACTAAGACCCACCCCTTATTACATGGTACGTCTCAAGTCAACAGTTAAGATATTGCTTATCGTGACTGTTAACTGTAAACAAGGTAAATGCTCAAAGTTTTAATTTTAGTGCAAAAATTCTCTTTAAAAAATTAAACGATCAGAAAAAGGGTTTTGGGGGTTCTCAATATATTTTTAATTTTATTTTATATCTTAATATAGAAGATAATTCTAAATAATATTAATTTGTGTCAAATTATTAAAACATAATGCAGACCTTATTATAAACGAATCATTTAAAAAATATTCACTATTACAATTTTGTATTCAAAGGGAACCTCAAAATGTCATTTCTCCAGCTCTCTTACCTGGGAAAAAAGTTTAAACCAAACAACATCTCTCAATTGTCATTACTAAAATTATATCCATGTTTAATCAAAACAGATATCAATTTTGCCAAGGTCATCTGGATTTCTCTTCTGAATTCATGAGGTGGTAGAAAATGCGATTAAGAAAGAGGTCAATAAGTTGGGTGGATGGACGAGTCAAATATATTAAATTCTTTAGAGAATACTGACTGTTCCATCTGTACCTCGGAAACAACATTACCTGAAGATGATCCCCTCCCATGTCCCACCTTGTCATTACTAATGTCCTATAAAATGGAAACAAAAGTTCTGCTTTTGATTTATTTCCCTAAAGCCTATTATTCATCTAAAAGTCACATACTTTTTCAAAAAGAGAAATTAAGTTAAATTGATAGAATTGGGTCTTCATAAAACCACACTAATTACACCCCAGTGCCTTGGGTCTTTTTGGCTTTTAAGTAATCAATCAATCGATTTTCAGTCTCTTAAATGCTTGAAAGATACCTTGAAGTATATATTTTTCAGAATGGTCATCATGCTACGAGCATGCTGTCACGCCATTCTCCGGTCTTCAGCACGCCCTCCATCTTCCAGCAGACAACCAGCAATTGTGTGGGTCCATTCTCCTCCTAGGCAAGCCACAGAGCAAATCTTCTGTATTTCATCAAATCTAAGAGGCCCGTGAACTGTAAAACCCATCACTGTGTTATATACTACTTAAAAAAAAAAAAACTCTTGCCAATTCTTACTCCATAGCATATAATTTCAGAGAAAGCTCTTGTAGACACAGACATATTTCTTTCACCAACAGGATGACCCCCTGCTGTCGTTTCCATGCCATTCTGCCTACATGGCTTTTGTTTCAATATCGAATCATAACAAAACCTTTTTAAGACATGTCGTACCAACAACATGCAGAACTCAACTGAAGTACAGCGTGGACAGCTTTGACCAGGTTCGACTTACACACAGAGAGACAACTGCATCCTATCTCCTGCTGGGCCTAACGGTGACATCAGGTGGAGAGGCAACCCTGTTTCCCAATGTCACAGTGTAAAAAAAATGTACACCATAGAATCAATGAAACATGGTAGCATGAAATCTATAAATATATGTGTGTGTATATGTGTGTGTGTATATATATATATATATATATATATATATATATATATATATATAGCCATTCAACCAGTACTCATTAATACTCAAATTGAAAAACTCTTTTGCATAATGTAATGACATTTTTTTTTTCTTTTGCTGCCTTTTCAGTTTTAGGCCCTCTAGGCACTAGGGAATAAAAAATCTAACTAAGTGATAGCCTTTGCCCTTGAGGGACCAACATAGAAATAAATATTTGTAATACAAAATAAGAAGAGCCATATGGAATTATGACAAAGTACTGTGGGAACAGAAAAGGGAATAATTAATTCTGCTTAGGGGAGCTGCATTACTATTTTGTGCCATAATTTTCATGACTCAATTTTCAAGAATATAATGGCATTTTATTTTTATGTGCTCCAACTCTAGGAGATTTCTTGAATTTGGAACTTGAGTTCTCAGATATTACTACTCTTTGATTTACTATTATGAATATGAAAATAACAGTTCTTTGATGTTAAAAAAAAAGTACAAAAACTTTTCCAAAAAGAAAAGTCAAACTCATATTTTTTTGTGTGGGCAATTTAAAGCTTAGGGCATTTAGGACAATGTTTTCTTTCCATTTTAAATAATGAAATTATTTAAGTGAGGGAGACAATCTTACATGATGTAATGATCACTAGGTAGCCTATTTTAAAAAAAATTAAAAATTAAAAACTCACCTTAATATCTTCAACACATGGTACTGAAAAAATTGTATATCCATATTTTTTTAAAAAGCGGCTTGAATTTATACCTCTCAAAAATAAACTCAAAATGAATTATATACCTAAATGTACAAAATTAAAACCACAGAATTTCTGGAAGGAGACATAGGAGAAATTCTTTGCGACCCTGATTAGGCAAAGATTTTTCAGACATAACACCAAAATCCCAATCTAAAAAAGAAAAGGTGATAAATAAGACCACTAAAATTAAGTTTCTTCTCTTCAAAGGACACTGTTAGAAAAACGAAGACAAATCACAAACTGCGAGAAAATATTTGCAAATCCCATGTCTAATAAAAGACCTAAATACAGTATACAAAGACTCTTCCGAAGAGCTACAGAAATGCTCATCATTAGGCATTAGGGAAATGGCAATCAAAATTTTAAAAAAAATATCAAAAAATATCAGCTCACATGCATTAGGATGCTAAAATCAAAAACACTGACAAAACCAAATAATAATGATGTGAGGCAACTAAAATGCTCATATATTCCTGGTGGGAATGCAAAATGGTAGAGCTATTTTGAAAACTGGTTTAGAAGTTTCTTAGAAAGTTAAAAATACACTTAACCATAGGATCCTGCAATCCCGCTCTCAGATATTTACCAGGTGAAATGAAAGCCTATTTCACACAAAAACCTGTATGCAGAAATTCACAGTGGCTTTACTCAAGGCCATCAGAAACTGGAAACAACCAAACACACCTCTAGTGGAGAATGGATAAACTGTGCTATGTCCATACAACGGAATACTACTTGGCAATAAAAAGGAACAACTACTCATTCACACAAGAATGTGGATGATACATGCCAAGTGCAAGAAAGAGACTCAAAAGAGCATATACGGAAAGATTCCATTTACCTGACATTCTCGCACTAGGAACAGAGCATGGGTTACTGGCTGCCAGCAGGGAGGGGGTTACCACCAAGGAGCACAAGGCCGCAGAGAATGGGGGAGACCGAACTGTTCTGTCTCTGGATTACCATGGTGGAAACACGACTGTTTACATTTATCAAAACCTGCAAAACTTTGCACTAAAAAAGATAAATTTTAATGTATGTTAATTACATCTTAATTTAAAAAAATACAAAATTCACACCAACTTAGAAAAATAACTTAAAATTAAGAGGAAAACAAACTTTATCTAGCTCAAATCAACCATAACCAACATTGCCCGCTTTGGATTACCCATATTTAAGAAAAGATTGTTAAAAGACTATAATGTAATTTGCCAGAAAAGATAAATATGTAGAATTAGAGAGCAAGTATAAATGAAATAAACAGATCAAACTACTCTTTCAAATGGGTCACAATTTCAGTGGCAGGTTTATCTGTTGGGAAAACCTGCCTTTCAAGTAGGAACGAGGGTGGCAGGCAGGCTGACGCGTATGGTGCTTGGTTCACATGAGCCGGGGGACTCCATGAAACACAGAACACACATGTGGTGCTAATATAGCACGCGCAGTGACGACAGCAACAAAAGCAACACTTCCTGTTAGAATTTAAAATAAATGTAGTTAAAGTGACACATGCCTCTTACTAACATGAAATGTGCTTAATTCAGCATATCTTATGAAAAAAAGCATGAGTGAATAATAAGCAAATTTATCATCGCCAAGTTCACATGTGACCTTTAAGCTTTAGTAACTGCTCTGTTATCCTGTGTAATTATTTTATAGGATTGACCTTCTAATATTTTGAGGTAATTGCCATTTAAACATTTAAACAGGTAAACATTTTTATCATTTAAAAAAATGGATTCTTCTTAAAAGACAGCATTCAGGTTCACTTTCTGCCCCGAAGTGCTATATTTATTTTGACGTAAAACATTCTGGGGGGGGGGGGGGGAAAAAAACAGGTCAGGGAACCACCAAATAAATCAGATTTTATAACACAGAATTTTATTCTGTGGCTGAGCCCCGAAGGGGGAATTTAAAAAGCAAACCAGCATTTCTACTCTGACTAGTCTTGGGCTCTCTGGGTCTCAGTGTCTCAACTCTAACATGAGGCGCTGAGTTACTTTATTAAAAAACTTTTGAAAGAGGTAACCCATGATAAACTAAACTCCCAAATATCGATCTGGCCCCGTGTCCAGAGAGCCCGTGCGAAGTCCTATGGTAGTTTCTCTTGGAAAAGATCACGATGGTCTTTGCACACAAGAAGAAATTTTTTCAAAGAAGGACATGAAAAAGCCTCGGCTTTTTCTCCTTGCCTCTTCCCCACCATTTTAATGAACTGGGGACTCTACCCACCAGCCACCAATACTGGCCATCCTTTAGGACCTTGGCTTACATGCTCCTGCCTAATCTGTTTTCCTGCTATTACTTTTCAGCCCCTGAGTTTTGAAAGCAAGAAAAGCTACACCTTAAAAGTGGAGGGAGCCAACCCTCACCTGGAGATGCGCTTCCTGAACCTGGGCCCGTTTCAGGACACGACGACTGTGCACATCAGCGTGGAAGACGTGGACGAGCCCCCTGTGTTTGAGCCTGGCTTTTACTTTGTGGAGGTACCTGAAGACGTGGCAATCGGAACAACCATACAGATCATTTCTGCCAAGGACCCCGATGTGACCAACAATTCAATCAGGTTTTTCCACAGATTTCGCCTTTTTTTTTTAATATCCTGGAATCTTCCCTTCTCTTGTATCTAATTTTCTAGCATTTTTTTCCTTTGCTTCTTTCATTTCTGGAAACTCTTCTATTTCCTTAGATTCCTTCTGTTTAAATAACATGGTCTTTTCATGTTATTTAGAAGTGAAGTATCATTGTGCCTACAGCTCACCGTCAATGGGTTCGGCGACACACACACACACCTTACTTCTCAATCCTGACCCTACTGCCATTTTCGGATGGATAATGCTCTGTTGTGGGAGTCCTCCTGTGCATTGCACAATGTTTAGCAGCATCTCTGGCCCCTAATCACTAAATGCCGGTAGCACCCCCTGAGTTTAACAACCTGAAATGTCCCTAGACACTACCAATGTCCCTCAGGAGGTGGGGTGTGAGACTACCCCTAGTCGAGAAGCACCATTGCAGATAAAGCATTAACGAATACACGGATGTCAAAACATTCCATACAAACTGTTAAATATTAGTGATGAATATTAAAGGTGATCATTGTACATTTTTTAAATTTTCATGAACCTTTGACTTTTTTACTTTACAAAAATGGGGAGAAAAAATATATATCAATCCCTATTTCCATACACTATAGAAAGAACAGACTTAAAAACTACCATTGTCCATGGCTTCAATGCCACACAGACTGGCCAGACAGGGCTTCCTACGGCAAGCCCACTATCGGTCTCTCCAAAGTGTCTTGAGCTTAAAGATTCTGACCAAGATGCGTCCCCCTCGAGAGGGGAGGGAGCTGCCCTCGCAGTGACGGCCATCTCCCACCAACTCTGGGTCCAAAACGCAAACAGCTGGTGGACAGGTTGACACCACAACCTCCCAGAGCAACTGCCAAGCCTCTGAAGCTTGACACAAAAGATCAGGATTCCAAGCCTGTTTGAGGCCATCTGTCACATTAATTGTTGAAAGCCACACAAATGGTCTGAGGCATTTGTGCAGATAACACATTTTAAACACACCCCAATTTATCGAACGCTCTTTCTGTCGGCTACTTCCATCACCTGGTGCTATTTTGTGTGTAATGAAAATGCGCTTTTGAAGTCTAACAAAGACGGTTCTCTCCTGAGAATAGCTATTCTGATTCCTCTAACCAATTAGTAAACATTTTAACATTCAGGCGTTAAAATGGCTAAAATGATTTTGTTTGAATTCTGATATTTGATTTTTTAGAAGTCGACTAATCTTTACGAGTTTTAACAATTCTATAGGAGTGATATTTCAACCTTAAGCTTTTTAAATGTATAATAGGATGGGGGAAAGTTAATTAAACCATATTATCCCCAAAACCACCACCACATAAATTATAAATTTATATTTTCAGAAGCCAAGAATGTGTGTGTGTGTGTGTGTGTGTGTGTGTGTGTGTGTGTGTTCTTATTGATTAATATATTCATATCAAGAAAAATATTGTGGGGAAAACTTTAGAGAATAAAACTTTATGAAGAAAAATGTTTGAAATAACACAATCACAAGCTGGAAAAAAATGAGATCTCATTTCTAAAGAGTCGGTGAGAATACTCAGAATACTCCCACACCTCCTTTCCAGATTCCAACAGTACTCCTCCAAGGTAAACCCTGGAAACACAATTTGTTAGGAGTCACACTACTGCATGACAAGTAAAAGGGACTGAATGCAATCGGGAAACACGCACACGTGCACACACACACACGGACCCACGCAGGGGGAATCCAAGAGTGAACGGGCCGGAGGCACAGAGCAGGGACCACTGGGCTTATTCTGGGGCAGGACTCTAGCTTCTTGAGACTGAAACCAGCAAGAACAAGGCGAAAGCCACAAGCCTGGAGAAACGGACACAGGTTCAGGCACCATGGTAGCGGAGACTTGCCCTTATCAGAACTGGGGATAATTCTCCCTCTGCATTTTGGTTGCAGAAAAGGAGCAGAGTTCACATTGCTAGGAATATGGTCGCTGACTCTGTGCTGTCCCTGGACACAGTGGAAAATTGTGGGCCCTGGACTCTCAGAAGGAAAAGCATGTAAAAGTCAAATCCCTGGCTATCATTTAACAAACTCATTAGGAAATTACTTCCCTATGTTATCTTCTCCAGATTGCTCATTTTATCCTTATTTTTCCTATACGTTATTTTCTTTTAAGATTATTTGTGTGTGTCATACGCTGCTTGGCTATCTAATTTATTATCTGCATTTTTATTACAAATAAATGAGATTTATATTCCTAAAAAGAAAATACATATTAAATCACCCAAAAACCTGTATATCACCTAAAGTTAAAATACTATAAACAAATGGCCATTTAACCTTTTTAAAAAATTATGAGGTTTGTAACCTCCTTTCTAGGAAGTTCATGGTATGTTCAAGCATATTAACTGGTCATCATTTACTAGTAAGTCCCAAAATTAAGTCTCCAGATTTAGTTATATATACATGAAAAATACAATGTTTTGATTGCCTGAATTTTTAATAAACATTTAAGGGATTTCTGGCAAGCAGGAAATGAACCCAACCATCTGGCAACTGAAATAGGTTTCTGCTGTGTAAAACAGCCGAGCCCTCCTATGCCATCCCAGAGTGTGTGTGTGGAGGTAGCGACCTGCTCATGCTACCCTACCTCCAAATTACTCTCAAGTCCCTGAGCCAAGCAAACAAGCAAGGAGCGCAAAGAACACGGCTTGCTGAAGGGGGTTTTCTATGTGTGTGCTATGCCCGTACTGCCCATGGCAGGTGAGGATGTCACAGTTAGAGAAAACAAAACCACCTACATAGTTCACCAGTGGGTCCCAATTTCCTCATTCTCCATCTGTATCTACACCTTTTACGTGTTCTCCGGCCTCCTGAAACCTGGCCCAATGTCCCACTCAGAGCTGTGAATGCTATATTGCCTCAATTCAGGGCCTACGTGGGCAACTGAAAAGAGATTCCGCTTGGAGAGGGAGGCTCTCAGTGTGTCCTCTCGGAGTGTCTCCGGGCAGTGCAGTCGTGGGTTCTTTTGGCTCGTTACTTCGATCACTCCATCTCCCATACCATCTGTGACATTTGCTGTGGCGCTGTACGTCTGAGCGCAGAAAGCTGTTTCATTGGAGACTGTCCCTCCCTTGGCATTACGCCTACGGCTTGGAGAGCTGCCACCAGGATGATGGCTCTGTGGGCCGAATGGCTGGCTTTACTCGCGTGTGGGGAGCTGAAGAAAAGACTGTCGTGAGCCAACCGGTGTTTATTCCCTAAGACAAATTCTACTCTTAAAATAGCCAGTAAACTTAAAACTAACTCACTAATTATACCTAGGGAAAAAAGTACCCTAATTAATTTTTAATGAACTTTGTAGGCACGTGTCTGTTCTTCATGAAAGAGTCAGCCATGTGCTATCACGGCTTGACCTACCCTCGTGAAGAGAAAAAGGTTGTTTCCTTAAACTATCTCATGCACTCCACGCGCAGGAAGGCAGCGCGGCCCGGGGCTCACCAGCAGGAACCTGAAACCCAACTGCCCACACTTGGTCCCCCGCCTGAGACTCAGGGCCAGTGACTTAACCTCCCCACGTCCCGGCTTTCTCCCTGTAAAATGCAGATGATAACATTACCCAGGCCATGAGGTCACTGTGAGGATTCAATGAGGTGAGATAAGGAAGGTAGATAAAGCAGCGCCTGATGACAGAAGGTGTTCGTTGAAGAGGGGTCACGGGCAGAAACGTTAATTTGCTTCTTTACATTTCCCAACTCTTGGAGAGTTATAACTGAGATGATTCTAACTTTTCTAGCCTTTAGTCATCACCTTTCCCTTTAATTCCTAACTTTGAACAGCCATCCTGAATCTTTCCAAGAAAAAATACCTATTTGAAACAAAACATTTGACCAAAAAATGCATATACCTACATATACCTGTATATACTGTATGTATGTATATTTACGTGAACAAAAGTTTTACCGTCAGTATTTACTCTTACTACACGTGACAGTCTTATATGCATTTATTCTATTCCATTTCAACCCTGGTCATAACCCACCACAGTGGTTTCACTAACCTGCAGTTTGAAAAACAATGCACTAAAGAAACTGCTTATTCTCATCAAAATGGCAGTTTCCCAGTTTCAACAACTTTAAGATACAGACTGTAACTGTAACAACTTTAAATACAATTCTGAATCCAATATATTAAAATGTGTACATTTTTTTCAAATCTTACCTCTGTGAATTACTAGCTGCACAACTGTTTTGGATTTGACTTCTCTGAGTCATAGTTCCCTCTTCTGATGACTGAGATAATACCTACCTCCTAGAGAGACTGTAAGACTTAAAAAAGCAGGTATGAAATGCCTGGTATTCATAAATGCCAGCTATTACAATAATCGGCCATTACCGAGGACCACAAGGTCCTCAAGGATGGCTCTTGGTCATGGCTACATATCAAAATCCCTTGCAGAGGGCTGGAAACATTCAGATGCCTGAGCCTCCCTTCACACTTACCGGATGTCAGTCTCCCAAGATGGGGGCCAGGTGAGGTCATGCACGTGAAGTAACAAAAAGAGTCAGGTTGCCGAATCAGATTCAACAGTATTTCAGATCTTACCCAGTACCATGGTAAATGATGACTCAAAGGGTACAAACAACAGCAAAACATAAACTGAGGACTCTCCTTGGAGAGTTCTGAAGCCATCAGCCACAGGTGCTTGTAAACACCGCTTTTTCCTGGGTAAGGATGCACGTCGGTTCACACTGACCACGAAAGGTGTAAGCACTGGATGTTGCTGTCAGCGCACCACCTCAACAGAAGGAGCCATTGTGGTTATGAAACATCTGTGTTTTTATACTCCATTAATTGCATAGCTCACATGACATTATCCAGCAAGCTGTGCTCCATAAATTCATAAATTCCAGGCTTATTTACAATAAGCAACCTAGACAAACCTTTGTTGATATTGCTAAAAACATTCCATAGATAAGGACTCTCCAGCTAGTAAATACGTTATAGATTATGACGTTTGCCAACAGGTCAGTCGTTAGCATGTTTCTGAAGGGCCTGATATAAATCTTCTCAACAGGTGATACTAGTTACAGGACTAGAATCACTGAACTATGCGTTTTTCAGTTCCAATTTAGCATTTCAGACTTATAAAAATCTATTTTGAACAAAGAGATGTAGGGGGTGACAGAGTGTCCCGAAAGCCTTGGGCAGTTTTAAATAGCTGAAATTGATCTTTAAATAGTTTAAAACTGCCCTAAAGCTTTAGCACTTGTTTTATTTCATTTAACGAATCAAGAAATTAAAGCAGTAATAGTTTGTTGTTGGTTTTTATAGATTTTTTTTTGGTGGGGGGACATGATAAAAGAGCAAATTCAGTCTTCCAAGTATCCACAACTCAGAGTCATGTGTCACATGGTATGCCCTCAGTTCTCTCATGTGATATGCTGTGGTACGTTTATCCAGATAAGGAATGAAGTATTTAATCTGTGTTTTTTGCAGATATTCCATTGACAGAAGCAGTGACCCTGGGAGATTCTTCTACGTTGACATTACGACAGGCGCCCTAATGACTGCAAGACCCCTTGACAGAGAAGAGTTTTCCTGGCATAATATCACTGTCCTCGCTATGGAAATGAGTAAGGAAACAATAAATTGGTATCTATATAGTGACAAAATACAAGCATTGTAGAAACTGGAAGTTTCCAGAACTTGTTGAAACAAGAACTGTATCACTTACAGGAAGAAACAGAAATCATAGTTCATGCGAGTGAGTGAAGGCTTCTAGTTCAAACACTTACTGAGCATTTCCTATATATACCTAATCCTATGCTAGAGATAACAAAACATGTAAAAAAGTAAAAAAAAAAAAAAACCAGCATCTTTAAACCAAGGAGCTAGACTACCATATGAAGGAAAAAGGATAGTTCTTAAGAAATCTAAGAGGCTTTCAATCTTTAACAAGATTGGGAATGCACAAATAGTATAAAATATTATTATCAGATGAAAGGAAGCATTTATAACATATGACTTTAATACACACATACAGGCGTACAAGAATGAGACATCTTAAAATAAAACGCAAATTAACATGAACTTAAAAATGATATTATTTACTACTACGTTCAACTTTTTTCCATAACTCCTAGTAATAGTAAAGGTGCAAGGAAGTTGGCAGACTCTAAACACATTGACAGATGTGTGTCCAGCTGTTCAGAAGGGCAATCTGGCAATTAATCTTTTATAATAAGATTCTCCAAAACATTCTTGCTCTTTTTCTCAAGGATTCTACTTTCAATAATTTTGTTAAGGAAATAATCATAGATGTAAGCAAAGATTTACATATCAAAATGTCTACTGCAGTGTTATTTTTAAATAAGGGGGAAATGCAAGTTACTACATGTCCAATAAGAGGAGTCTGACTATATAAACTGAAGTTATAACCAGACAGTAAAATGAGACTGTCACGTATATATTAATACCCATGCTCTCAAAGCATAGTTCAATGACACAAGATAATCTTGTCCTAAAATAGTGAAGTTCATAATACAATTTTTTTATTTTGTTTAACGTGTGTGTGTAGTTTCACATTTTTTGGACACATATGTAGTATTACATATAACAATTATGCCTAGTAGGACTGTGGATCATATTTATTGTTTTTCTGGACTTTTCATTATTCCTTCTATAAACAAGTACCACTGATAAATTTTTTTAAAAATTTAAATATGGTAACCAAGCAATAGAAATATTTAAGGGGGAAACACAATAGAGCATAAGTATTTTTGAGAAAGAAAAAAATGAACCAGCAGAACAGAGCATTCTGAGATTTAATTTCAGTCTTATACTTTCTATTTTGTCTTCTTGGGATGGTGATCAAAACAAAAAAGACAGGAGGGGAGCTACCAGGGCTGTGAAACTGTCCCTGTGTGGCAGTGCCAAGCAAAAGACAAACCAAAGACATTTCCCAATGAGTGACTATGAGAAACTGCTCCAGCCAAAAATACTGGATTTGGTGTATGTTTGATCCTGTAATATCCCCTTAGTTCCTAAGCAGAAATAAATGTGCAGTGTTAATCTGTATTCCTGTGAATAACTTGAAACCTTCTGAAGTATAATTCAAAGAACGATTATTTCACAGGAATAAGCCAAGTAATGCCACACTGTAAGATTAGAAATGGGCTGTTTTCAAGCCCAGAATACAGAACTGACCTCTTTTGATTTGAGAACCTGAAGTACGAGCCGTGTGAGACTTTAAAAAGCTATTTTTAATATTCAGTTTGTGAGTTTGTGATGCCTGCTGCCCCAAAGTCTGGCCCTTCCCCTCATCCTCCGGGTACCACACATACTCTGACACACACGTCCTTCCATCCACACGTCTGTGTTCTGGCCATACTGCCACTGGGCACCACACGCATCCTGTGCCTGGCTTACCATTTCCACGTACTTTTTCCTTTCCTTTAAAAACCAGACTGACAAGGTAAATACCTAACCAGCAAAGAGCAGCTTTCCTGCATTTCTGAACCCTTTGTTTTTCTTTGTGCTCTCTCTAGACAATCCTTCCCAGGTTGGAAGTGTTTCTGTCACAATCAAAGTCTTAGATGTGAATGACAATGCTCCAGAGTTTCCAAGATTTTACGAAGCTTTTGTCTGTGAGAATGCCAAGTCAGGGCAGGTAAGGCGGCCTTGGTTAACCCCAAACATGTGGAAATGACCGTTACAGATAACCAAACCTGCCATCGAAGAAATTTAGACCCGAGTCTCCAATTTCTGTGTATCACATTGCACCGGCTTATTTACAAGTATACAGAGCCGCCGTCACATTTTATGATCTAAGGAGGGCTCCGATGATGGTTTGATTCAGGAGCGGGCCTGCGGTAAGCTACACACTCATCTTGTAACTGAACTACACACAACCGATTTAATAACATGGGCTCTGGGTCCTGGAGAGACTACGAAGATCAGAAGAAAGAAGAGTCTTCTCTTTTCCTCAGTTTAGCACTAATCCCTGAAAATATTTACAGTAGGAGAAGCTTTTTAAAATATATTCCCACTTCCCTTTCTTAACTCTGGCAGCAGAGACTGCCCGCCAATTCTCAGAATACTCTGTTACCTAGAATTACCTATTTACTCTCCTCCCCCAACCAAAATATCCATCTTTTAGTGCTGCTCACATCAAGTACGTTTTGAGAGGAAAGAAAACTGAAGGAAAAAATTACTTATTTGCAATAATTTTAGTTCATAATCTTCAGAAATATATTTGTATATTTTTTAAAGTCTGCTTTTAAACCTAAATGAATATTTGACCCAACTCCAAGCAGTGTCACTGAGAAACATCCAGAACTGTGTGACCACGTATGAATGGCACATGTCGGGCCATCGCCCGCCCTATACCCACCATTCCACACCTCAGATCACAGGCCCTCCCCGCACTGGCTCCTGCTTTTATAAGAAGCTTTCCTCCTCTACCTATGATCCAAAAGATTCCTTGACGGTCCTACTGTATTTCCCCCCGAGTATATTCTGCGGTGCTGTGGATTCTGGTTGGGGTGGAGGGGATGGGGGACAGGGGAGCAAATGGATCAGGAGTGTTTTAATGGATTAAGTCAACACATCTTTACCATTCTAAGTCAGAGCAAAAAGTGATTCCCATCCCCCAGAAGAAAAAATGTGTCCTGTAGTGATTCGATCCAAATCATCTCATCCATTATTTCTTGAAACTTGGTGCAAAGGTCTATAGCACTCTAAAATTTTTTCTCAACAAGCCTAGGATAATTCTACTTCCATATCGAATTTCTAGTCTAAAAAGACCTGAAAAATTACACAGCTAATAAAAGTTACAGGTAAGACTTTTCAGCATAAGAAATGATCTGTTATTACAAGTAAAGAAAAGAGATATAAAAACTACAGGTGCACGCTTGCAGCTACGTAAAATTATGTCTGTGTGTGGACAAAGACTGGGAGACAGGATGCAGAAGAAACAGCAATCGTTACTATACAAAGGCAGTTGAATTTTGAGTGAGAGGGGTTCGGACCTTTAAAAATTTTTGTTTTATATTACGACAATTTATTATATGAAGTATAATATGTAGAATTCTGTTTTACATGATAGGATTATATTTTGACAAATATATAATATTCTATATGACAATATGACAGGAGGCTATTTATTTATCATATAATGACAGTGATAAGTACCACAGTAAATTAAACCCCCTCTCAACCCAAAAATGAAACATTTCCTTTCTCAAAGGGCTTAAGAACAGGAGCTGCGTCCTGACAGGTTAATAGCACTGTAACCACCTCGCCTGTTTTTGGAGCAAACATCTCGCACTGCCACGTCTCCAAACACATCTTTCAATGGGCTATTATACAGTCTTTTGAAGCACAGTTTATCTGCGACTTACAATTCAGGTCATGCGCCACAAATCTGTCATATTTGTCATCATTCGCCCAAGATACTGAAAATCCGACCCTTTGATTTTGGCACCGGGACGTGTTTTGAAGATTTTCAAAAGCACGCAGGTCAGCAGGTACATCTGCCTTATCGAGAATCGGGCCTTTTTGGGTCAGACTTGCTGGACGCTCGTCAGCTCTGCGTCTGCCGAGCTGGGACACGTACTTCCCTCCTAGGGAGCAGCCCTGAAGGGACCCATGAAGGAATGGGACGACATGCTCGGTGAGAGCTGAGGGCGGACTCAAAACCGTGCAGCAGAATCCCGCACAGCAAGAGTGAGGAGGGAACCTGACCTGCCAGGAGCGCGGAGGGCAGAGCGGGCCACGGGCTCCTGATCCGGGCTCGGGGAGGCGGCGTCTTCGCTCGCTCATTCTTTAAAGCCCCGTAACCAACCTCCCCAGTAAAGAAACGATGTCACAGGTGTCATGTTCTGAAATGACTTTCCGACTGTTTGCCAAGTTGTACATGATCACCTATTTATAACGTGTATCAAGAAATAGGTCTTTATATGTTTGGCGCTATAGGCGAGATGGAATGCACAGGATTTGTCTCGAGGGCTGGGACAGTCGGGTGACCCTCGCATGTACGCAGCATGGACACCAGGCCAGACTGTGGCCTCCTGACCACTCTTGTTTACCGTAGCGCCATTCCCCCAACTCTCATATTGCACAGAGGCCAGCTGCCGGTTGGGGTCACCAGGAGGCACACCCCGAGACAGAGTTCTCGTGTAGGGTGCTAACTGAGGACTGCCCTCGGGGCCAACACCGTGGAGGAGAAGGACTTCCGTGGGACGGGGCGAAGGGAGACGTCCAGCTGCGATGCAGACCCACTGACAGCCTCAGACGGCTCCACGCGGCCCCGGAGCTGGGGTTTTCCCGAGCTGAGACGCGATGGCTGGGCCTTTACAGTGCTGCGCCAGTCACTGGATGTGGGCGGCCGTGGAGGGCTGAGGTGACCGCGGGCAGGTGGCTCTCAGCAACTGAGGCAATGCCCAAAAAGAAAGATGGGTGAAGGCCGGGACATCGAGTCCTTCACTGAAGGGAGACCGAGCAGCACACGACCCACCAGAGGCCCCTTGCTAGAGCTTCCTGCTCTGTAATTTAATCTGAGGCACGCTGGGAGGCAGGTCACCTCCCCCAACCCACAGATGAAGACGGAAAGACTAAGCAAGCCCGCCTGGGCCCCCAGCTGACCTTTGCTGTTCCCGTTCCCACCTGGCAGAAACACAGCTGGCTTTTAACAGAAGCGTCATGGCTACAGGGCCAGGGCCAGGGCCAGGCCCAGGACAGGTAGGGGAGGTCTGTGCTACTGGTTGATAGAAGCAAACTCACAGGAAGACCACCCACTCAACACCTTTCCCAACTCCGTGCAGTCGCCTGCCGATGGTTCAAATGTGTATTTCACACCGCCTTCTTAGCAGCTTTCCATCCTGGTCTTCACAACCATGAGGCAACTTACTACTTTAAAAAGCATTGTGGAAAGAGCGAAGTTTGGGCCAAAGAGCTCCAGAGGACGCTGCCCCACCTCTCCCAAGTTCTGCTCTTCCCTCTAGTCTGCGCTGTACCCCCCACCCTGGGGGTTCCATGCTCTACACCTCGTCTAGCTCCCCTTCCTGCCAACAGGGATGGCCCTGCGGCCCATTACGTCACGTTTTCCAGTAACCTGATATAGCCAATGTTCCCCTGTCTATTGACTTCTATTCTAGGTATTTATCACTTTTAAATAGGAACCTCTCAAAGATAACAAGTTGGCCCTGAAACACTAACCCCAAAGTGGGGTTAAGTAGGTGGGGTGGGAGGATGGAAAACGGGGAGACGAGCAGGATCATGTAGCATCCTAGGGTGCATTTACTCAAAGTCTTCTATTTAGACTGCCTAGAAGTTCTCACCAGCCTTGGTGTGGGAATGTGATGTTGGTGTCTAATGCCTGAGGTATTTGGGCAACATTCACCCTGAGCCTGTTAACGTACTCAGGGCCAGCAATAAACTAAGACTAAACCCTGAGTTGTGTGACAATATGGAGACCGTCCAGGTAAGTTTCAGGATAGCCATCTCATCAGGTAAAATAACGTGCTACTGGATTTCAGGGTTTGGGCCCTGAAGCTCCTTCCTTTGGCTCCAACTCACCCGATCTCTTCTCCCCCAAAGATGATCCAGACAGTGAGTGCAGTGGACCAAGACGACCCACGTGACGGCCAGCACTTCCACTACAGCTTGGCTCCAGAGGCGGCTAACAACCCCAACTTCACCGTGAGGGACAACCAAGGTACCCGGTGGGGAGTGGGCCACTGATGCTTTCCCTCAGAGTGGGCTGTATACGCAGGGTTATCCCGCGCAAACACCATCAAAAGCCACCTGCTCTTTAATAGCAGGGAAGATGTTAGTGCTAATTTTTGTTTGAGAACATCAGAGACAAAGAATGTCCTCTGCTGATTCTGAGACTCATTCATTCAGTCGTCCAGACATGGGGCGGGACACACAGGCCAAAGCCTTCCCCACCCCACAGACAGCAGCCATGTTTGTGTGCTCTGTAACTAGGGAAAGAATCTGGGAAAGATGACAGGAACTGAACTAGATTAAGAGAAAAACCTGAGGGAACATTTCTAAGCAAGATTCAAAGGAGCAAACCATGAAAGGCTCCCAAAACAAAAGGCAGCCACAGGCTAAGGAGCAGAGGTAGCAAAGGGCAAACGTGGGCTCATAAAGAATAGTTTTCACACTGAAATAACTTAATTACCTTAGCATGATTCAGGACACAGCTGGGGCTCCCCATTCCAGAAAGTGCCCCCACCACGGCTGTGCAGCCATGGGATTCTAGACACATTTCTCCAGTAAGCATCAGATCAGCAGAGGGGTTTACAGACCTCACGCACGCTCCACGGGCACGAATGGAAATGCTCTCTACCCAGATCATTTTCAAGAAAGGTCAGAGCAAGTGAAAGAATAATGTCGGCGTGTCACATGAACCCCTCCTGTTGATAACTCTGACACCAACGAGCTGTCTGACCTCGAGGAGGGAGGGCGTCACTTCTCTGGGCTGCAGTAGCCTCACTTTTATGCCAATTCTAAAATATCAAGTGGCGTTTTGTAACAATCTAAACAAAGGGAAACAAAAAGTCATGCCTGGGCAGGCCCGGTCTTAGTCCCAGACATCAATTCTCTGAGACTTAACATAGTAATCCCACCCCACGTGATGTTCTGCTACTAGAAGTTGAGACTATCAAACCTGTGTTTTTCTAAGTGGAAAGCATTCTTCCAAGTCATCCCTTTAACCTTCTACGTGTTATCATAAAATCGCCACCACAATCCTGGGAGGAAGGATAATGTAAATTATCACAACAGAACTACTACAATTAAATATCCTGATATTTTCATTGGGTCAAATTTTGAACTGTTCATTTCCCTGCTTTACAGGAAAACCTTTCCTGCAAAAAGTGGTTTTAACCCCCTGAGAGTTGGTTTTATGGTGGAAACATCATATTGTTTCTTCACATTTGCAGCTGTGTTACTCTGGTTATTTGTCAGAATCAGTAGAAAAATAACATGCAGCAAAATACTGCAAATTTTTAAAGACGACTTTGGACACCAATTCATAGAGCCAGTGCCTGGAGAAGATGCACCACTGGAACGTGGTGACTATAAAGAGAAATGACTCATCTCTTGGAAGGTTTTCCAAAATGGAAGTCAGCACACCTTCAACAGAAAGAATAAACTCTTAATTTTCTCATGACAATTCACCCCACAAGTAAGCTCTACTGGAGCTCACTGAAAAACTGACCAGCATCTGATATGGCAGATACACTGTCAAGTCTCCAACTCCCGTGTTCAAAACACCACACCCTTTTATGAACATAACAGAGCATTTTATCGAATAAAGCCTTTCTTACCTTTTTATCCCCAAAGCATTATGAAAACTATTGTGTTTATATAGCACATTACAGTTTCAAATGCATTTTCCCATACTTTGCTTTATTTGATGTTTATAATAGTACTGTAAAGTTTTAAGAAAGTTACTAAAACCCCAGTTATCAAATTCCACAAAAATTCTACAAGTGGCTTCTATATGCCAGAGCCCTTCCATGACTAGATTCAAAAATATGATGCTCTGGTCTTTTTTCTTTAATCGTAAATAATTTTGAGACCAAGAAACACATGATGTACAGTAGGCATGATGGAACATGTTTATGAAATTCAGTCCTGGTCAGGCTTTCCAAAAGTCTTATAACCTAGCCTCAATTAAACTGGAAAATAAAAAAGAGTTCTGTTTAGGAAAACTTGGTTTCTGAAAAGAAACAAAATTAAAACTATAAAGCAGAATTAATAGTACTTAACTACAAAATCTGGAAAACAGAAAAATGGGTGAGTTGTATGGCAGACAGAAATATGAATATAATCCTCAAGTTGGCAACCAAGTGTTATCTTTCTCCACTGAGAAGGAAATAAGACGAAAGGCCTACACAAAAGCAGGAAGAGATTTCAATTAGCTGAATAATTTGCTACACTTAATGTCATTAAACTAAATAAGCAGTTACACAGCACAACGGAAGGAGTGTACACCTGGAGTCAGAGAAACCAGAGTTCAAAGACCAGCTCTGCTACTAAGTTAGTGACTCTGAACAAATTATATCATCTCTCCAGGCATTAACTCTCTCACTGTGAGATCATCACTGGCTCTCCAAATGTCATAGAGATTAAATGAGATAAAGCTTGTAAACTCTAAGCACCAGGCACATAAGTACTCAATGAACAATAGCTGCTACCATGAAAAAGCAGGGGAAGAAGGTAGAAAAGTTATTTAACAGTTAATGTATTGGTCAGGATAGGCTAGGTTATGCCGCAGAAACAAACATCACCAAAAGCTCAGTGGCTGAAGTTAATTTCATGCTCACACAAAGCTGACTAGGGTCTGAGTGACCGAGGACAGCTGTCCATCTGTACAGCTCAGTGTCCCAGGCTGCATGGATCTCCATCTCAAACATTCTTTCATGATAACCACACCAATGCAAGAGCACAGAGAATCGCATACCAGCTTCTACATGTTTCTGCCTGGAAGTTACATGAATGACTTTTGCTCATTTTTCATCATCTAACACAAATCACAGAGACATGCCCAAATTCAAAAGGGTAGAAAAGCACTATCTTTTGTTATGTCCAAGAAAAGGAGAATCGGAAATACTGATACTAATATTAATAACGTTTACGTTAGCCAGGCTCTCAGAATTTTATGTGATGTTCTAGAATCTCCCCCTGTGAAGTGTGAAACACATCCAGAGGACCTTGTTACTAGCTTTGAGAGTCAATGCTTGTGTATCCTGCCCCATCTCCCAAACTTTTCCTCTTCAGAAAATGATCTGAGCTTTGCAAATGTATATATATACATATGTAGATATGTACATATACACACATATATATATGATTTATAATTCATAGCCATTCAATGAAACTTGAGAATATAGATTTAAAAAAAAAGATCCCAAACCATTATATTAGGCAAATATAAACACACGCACACAAACACACACACCAGCTTTGTGGAAACACATCAAATAATTTTGCTAAACCCTTTAAAATTGGAAGGGAAAAAAATACTAGTAATGCTGATAGGAATGAATTTTCACAAAGTTCATATTAACTACTTAAACTTAGACCACCAAGTAGGGGGGAATAACAGGGTGTGTCATGTGATTAGGGGATTTCAAATAAGCTTCTGCTAAATGAGCAGTTCTTCAGAGAGCACAGGAGTTGGTGACTGCATTTCAAAAGCATAAAAGAAAATAGCAAAAGACACGAATTCCAGCCAAAGTGACAAAAATGAGCAATCTGCCACAGCCACCTGGGCTCTTCAGCATTCTTCTGCTGGAGGCACAAAGCAGCACTGGGGCCTCGCAAAGCTGCTGAGTGGGAACAAACGGGACCACAAGTCGCCAGCGAGTGTTCATTTCTGTCAAGCTTTCCCAGAGACATTTCAGTTAGATCTGCAGTCGGACAGCTCGCCCTGGGCACTTTCTGTCACAAAGGGTAAGACACAATCTCAAAAAGGGTTTCTCTCCTAGGCCTCAGGGTTAGGAGCAGGCAAAACTCGTGGTTTCTGCATCCAAATGCTGACCAGACAAAGCTGACCTGGCTGTAGCTGAAGGCCTAAGGGAACGATTGCCGATCTCTCTCCTTCACACCTGCTCCTGCCCCCTTGCTCTCCTGAATCCAAGAGATGCATTCACCTGTTGGTTCTTCCACTGCCTTCCTTCCCCCGCGTTCTTCTTCTTCCTCTTTTCAATCCCGGAATCCCTGTCTTCTTCAGATAACACTGCCCGGATCCTAACGAGGAGGTCCAGCTTCCGGCAGCAGGAGCAGAGTGTCTTTTACCTGCCCATCCTAATATCAGACAACGGGCAGCCGGTGCTGAGCAGCACGGGCACGCTGACCATCCAGGTGTGCAGCTGTGATGACAACGGCCACGTCCTGTCCTGCAGCCCGGAGGCCTACATGCTCCCAATCAGTTTGAGCCGGGGTGCCCTCATCGCCATCCTGGCCTGCATCTTTGTCCTCTTAGGTGAGTACATGGCTCCCTTCCATTCTGTGTGGTCCTGTGAGTGTTTTAAGGAGACATCATTCAAGGATTATCCCAACAGCTGTTCAGAACTGCTTTTCTGCACTGAGTTTATTGAAAATGTAATAGAGTAAGGCTGAGAAAAAAAAAAATAAAGAAATTGAAGGCAGTCCCTTCCTTCAAGAAACTCCCAGACTCTCTGGCCAAATCAAAGCACATGTATTTCTCTATCAAGCATCTATTACAGGCAAGGGCACCATGCTGGGTGCAAAGATTAATAAAAGATATGTCCCAGCCTTCACAGAGCTCACTTCAAAACAAAGCAGTTTGTCTGGAAATCATAGAACCAAAATGACGGTTTAGAACAGGATATGATGATCACTTCTTCTAACCCCTTCATTTCAGATAAGTACTAGCTATATCACAAAGAGAAAGTGACAGGCCCAAGGTCAAATGTCACAGACAGGGCCAGGACTGAAATGCAGGCAGGCCCTACAGTGTGCTACCCTGTATCTAAGCAGCACAGCCCTTCTCCTAAAAGTTCATTCAAAATTCTGGAGGTGCTGTTATACAAAAGGGAAGAGGGATAGTGTGTCTTGAGGGGACAGGGGTATATGCCATTTAAAATAGTGTGATCAGGAAAGGCCTCACTGATCAGAAGACCTTTGAGCAGAGATCCAGAAAAAGTGACAGAGTGAAACCACATGGGCATCTAGGAAAATAAGCTGTTTGGGGCATTAGCTTCCCATCCTAGGCACTGTGGCCACCCAACAAGAAACAGCGACAAAACAGGGCCAACAACACGAAAAGATGTGTTGACAGGCCAGTGGAAGAGCACTATTGGGGTATGGGGCCCTGTCTTCCTTGTCTCAAGTCATACTGCAGGGCAGCCACTCAGCTCCCTCGTTCATAAGGCCATTTGTGTCACCAGTTTTGAACACACTCAAAAACAAGCAATAAAACACCTATACCAACTCTTGAAACTGAGAATTTTCTATACATATAACTCTTCTGATTGAATTAATTCATAGCATACATATTTTGCTTAGAGAAAAGCAGACTTAGTAGATAGTACTATTGTTCAATATGAAAGAAACCTAGCATTCCGTGAAAGAAAAGAGTAAAGCACGGGAGAGTTAAGTGAGACTAGACATGCAGATACCCACATACCCCCTTGATCCTTGGTTTACCACTACAAGAGACTTAGGCAGACCAAAGAAAGAAGGTACTGACTGTAAAATATTAGCACTTGATTGAATTTTAGATAGGTCTGTGGAACATGCTTCTGAAAAAATCATTTTAAGATACAACATGTGGTTTAATTTTGTTGTTTTAGTTCAGTGCCACATGAAGGGATGAGTAATACAAATAAGTAACATTTCTAAGTCCGTGGATCCCTGGATGACAGAGAATTGTCCTCTTTCTGGTCCTCCTCATTACTGACCAAAAAAAAAAAAAAAAAAAAGCTTCCTGCAATTCTCTCAATGTCCATAAGGTGGCACTGGGAGTCCTTGAGTACAAGACAGCATAACCTGCAAGAGGCTTTTGATGAAACTTGTTCTTGAGGGAAATTTCCAGTCTGTCCTTAGTTCTATCTTTGGCAAATGTGTATGTTACAAGTTCACCCTGGCCGACAAACAGTAGTGATGCCATCATTAAAGAAATACTGATTTAAAGAGACTGGCACAGAGAGGCTCTCAAGCTAGAAATGTTGCACAAGGGACAGTTTCTTTTGTGCTTCCCAAATGTCTTGTCTTCTGAACTGTATGAGATAAACACAGTTTTCAGGAGCTGAACTGAGCAGAGCTGTTGCAAAACCCACATAGTTTTAGGCATTCTTATTTCTAAGGATGCACATCCCACATTAAACACAATTCATAAAATTAAGTAAGAGTGAACTGCAGTTGATCTGACAAAAAAATACTATACTCTGTGAACAAATAAACATATTAATTTTATTTTGTGGGATTTCTTCTTATATCTCATGTATGTACCTAGTTCCTAGAAAATCTCTTAGGTACTACACGCTGTGCTTATAGATCTAAAAATTTTAAATCCCTAGAATTGATTCTCTTACATCTAGGAGGCTTTTCAGCTAAAAAGAACCATTTTAGCTAAATAGGACCTCAAATCTAATTTTGCAATTCTTGTTCTTTAAATCAGATTACCTAAAAATTAAGATATGTAGTGATCTTTATTTTTCAAGAGATGGACTCCCTGAACTGCTTAATTCTTCATCACTATCAGAATTCTTTCCAGCAGATACTCAAAGACTTTTCGAATTTGGCTTCTTAACATTTTCTAAAATACCACTCCAGTATCACCTACATGAAGGTTTTCCCAGGTTCCTAGGAAGATTTAACTTGCCCTGCCTCTGCATTCTCTTCGTGACACTTACAACCCTATAAAAGACCTTATTACAGACCTGAGTTGTATTAATCATCGGTGTCTATAATTGCAAGCTTATAAGAACAGAAATCCTATTCAATGTTGTTTCTCCATGGATTAGCACAGTGCCTAAAAAATACTTGAGTTTAATAACTGTTTACTGAATCCTACAACATAGCATGTTTACTTAGAATCCCATTTTCCCAACCTGCATCCATCCAAATTACACCCCAGCCTCTAATGCCCAGCTCAAGGCTCCACTTCTTTAGATCCCTATTCGTCCACTGCTCTGAAATCCTACAGTCCTATAGTCTATGAATCATATTTTTGCACAAAGAGAAAACATATGAGTATAGAGTTGTTTCCTGCATTTTGTCATCCAACCTATTTGGGAAAATATTAGGTATTAATATCATTAATTGCAATTTACAAAAAGCACATTTTATATTCCAATTTTAAAAATCATTATCATGAGTTTTTAAAGTCCATCCATTATCTTACTGTGCATATGACTATACTCTTATTTTTCCCCCAATAGATAGACTGGGCTCTTATTTTGCAGGGCTGTCAAGCTGTCAGTGTTCACGAGCTGTAACGATGCACACCAGAAAAATAATCAATAGCGGTTCTACAGCTAAAACCCCAACACACTTCCTGGAAAACATTTTTAGTCATAGAGATAAACAGTTCAATGGGATTATCTCTATCTCTCCTTTAAACCTCAGTGAACAACACATCCTAGGGAAAAAGAAAAATACATTTGTTGGGATAAAATTTTATCCAAGCCCGCAAAGGCACATCTAACAATGTGGTGCTTCTTTGATAACATGATGAATTATATAAAATGTCACTGCTCATTCCCCCACTTCCACGAACATCACCGGATCCAGAAAGTCACAAATGAGTCACAACCTCTCTAAGGTCGGCCGATTCTTACTTAGTCCATGAGTTTTTACGCATGCGCAAAAATATATGCTAGGTATAGAGTCAAATCCTACTGAGCTGCTAATGTTAGAAAGCAGACTCTATTTGCATAAGATGTCTATATTACAATAAGAGAAATGCACATTCATCCTTAGATAGTCAGAAGACAAGATCTGATCCTTATCACATACAACATGCAGACCGCTGTGCTTTCTCAGCAGGATTCTACATTGGGTGGTTGGGTGTAGGCACTACACGCCAATTTCAAAGCGGAAAATTGGTGCAAAAAAACTTTATATGCAACCTTTAATTCAACCACTTGTTTAAAATATAGGGTTTCGTTTTCCTCCAAACCCTCAATGTCATCTGGCAGAAGGAGGGAGAACGGGGTAGACCCTGCAGTTTAAAATACACAGACGCTGGCCCTGAGCGCAGCGCTCAGAAACGCTTGCCATACCTTGGGTTAACCAAGAGCACCTCACGTCATGGCGCAGCTCCCGCCAGGTCCCTCCGGTAAATGTCCCGTCCTCTTTCTCCGGCAGTGCTGGTGCTGCTCATCCTGTCCATGCGGCGGCACCGGAAGCAGCCGTACATCATCGATGACGACGAGAACATCCACGAGAACATCGTGCGCTACGACGACGAGGGCGGCGGCGAGGAGGACACCGAGGCCTTCGACATCGCGGCCCTGTGGAACCCCCGGGAGGTGCAGGTGGCCGGCGCCCCCAAGTCGCGGCAGGACATGCTGCCGGAAATCGAGAGCCTCTCCCGCTACGTGCCTCAGACGTGCGCCGTGAGCAGCACCGTGCACAGCTACGTGCTGGCCAAGCTCTACGAGGCCGACATGGACCTGTGGGCCCCGCCCTTCGACTCCCTCCAGACGTACATGTTCGAGGGCGACGGCTCGGTGGCCGGCTCGCTGAGCTCTCTGCAGACGGCCGCATCGGACTCGGAGCAGAGCTTCGACTTCCTCACGGACTGGGGGCCCCGCTTCCGGAAGCTGGCGGAGCTCTACGGGGCGGCGGAGGGGCCAGCACCGCTGTGGTGACGGAAGCCGGGAGGCATGTGCGCGTCCAAACGCGGACGTTCTGGGTGGATGCTTCGCGGAAGAGGTGCAGCCAACCCACACGAGCAATACTGTGCTGGAGAGTTGGAGAGTGGAGTGAGCAGGAGAACAGGGCTCTCTCTCTGGATCAGCTTTACTACTTGGTTAGGTTAAATAAACAGGAGGAAATGCAAGAAGAAGGGGGCAGAATCTCCAATTATCTTTTTTACTTTTCTTTTTGATTTTTGGGACAGTATTCAAAGGCTTGGAGTCCAAGGTTAGATATGTATGGCAAGCTTGGCTTTTCTTTGCTTTTCACCAAGGCCTTTGTCACTTTTCCACCACAAAGAGGCTCTGATATTAAATCTAGAGGTGGCCGTTGAGAGCAGACAGAAAATTCTACTCTCACATCCTCTTTATTTTATGTTATTCTCCATTTCAGAGTTTTGCTGGCTCATCAAACCACACAAAACCGATCCATGCAAAAGAACGCTGAAAAAATGTTACTCGGTGGAATTAACCTACTTGTCCTAGGATGGATGGAAAATTCTTTTAATCCTTTTGCGACAAAGTTTAGGGGAATCGGCCTTGCATGGGGGCTGGGTGGGGGTGGGAGGAGGAAGAGGCATTGACTTTGCGCTCAAGTTTAACGGCTGAACCAAGAGTCGTTGGCATTACAACAAACCCAACTCCATCAAGTTCGAGTGCTCTTGTTCTCTCAGCTCTTTCACTGTGCCCCTGCAAAAGCGTTCCGAACAAAACCAGAAAATCTGCCTCTTTTGCACTGTAGATATCTCTTCCATGTGCCAAATGTGAAGATTAGATGCTACAAATGAAAGCCAAATAAAAAGAAGTATCTGATAAAAGCATGGGTTAGAGGGCTTTCCTAATCTGTGTGAGGTCAATCCAAGGGATGTTTACATACTGTAGATAACCTACTTGAACAAAAATCAGTATTATAGAGAATGGATGTAAGAAAATTACATGTATAAGTTTTGTATATTTGTTAATAATTTTGGTAATAAATATGATGCACCGCATCTCAGTACCTTAGCACTTCTTTTAATAAAAGTTAAATAGAAGGGAAAGTCTATTGCCAATTTGTTTTAATTGCTGAGCGGGTGAAAGATGGCGTGGTGAGCCTGACCTAGCCTCAGGTACTTGGGACTGGGGCTGATTCATAAAGCAGAGCCAACAGCAAAGAAGTATGAGGCTGTGCATTCTATTTCAGTCACAGAACAAATGAACACTGCGGTTCGAACTGTTAAGCTTTTAATGAACACGCTTTATTCTCCCATCTCTGAAAAGAACAAAAGATGATTTGAGAACATCAACAATGCAATGGTGAATTTCACCCACTTTTTTTTTTATTTTGTGAGGGTTTTACACCTAGCCACCAAGGAGGCAGGCCACTGGGCTACTTTCATCTCTGTTCTATTGGCAAATCAAATATGCACAAATAGTCCAAATATATATCAAATAGGGATAGCTCATCAACATTGGATGAGCTCGCATAAGTGTGGGACATAATTTATTCATCTTTCTTTTCCCCACAGTAGCTAACAAAGTCCTCTGCATACAGTCAGTGCTTAATAAGTGCATAATGAGTACATGATAAAAGGAATCTCTTTGACATCCAATACTAAAATATATTTTACACACTTGTCCTTACGATTGAGGATAAACTGTGAACAAAATAGTTTTCTCTGTGTCTTGGATAAAGCAGTGATTCTCAAATTTTAATGTGTCAGAATCACCTGGGACAATTATAAAACTCTAGCTTTTTGGGCCTTACCCACAGAGTTTCTAAATTCAGTTGATCTGGGGCCATTTGCATTTCTAACAAGTTTCTGGTGGATGCTGATGCTGCTGGTTCAGGGCCCACACTGTGAGAACTCTGATGTATAGTTTCTCTCTCTCTTCAACCTAAGAGATTAGATTCTCAACATACCTACACTGGGGCCCACCCCATCCACAGAGTGGAATTGTGAACCTCTTTTCCAGTGAAAGGGCAATTTGGCAGAGATATGTGAGAAGGTTGATGAGGGTCTGGGAGCCAGAAGGATGTGCTTTATGCTTTTAATGTACTACACTAACAGCCAGGCAAATTCTCATTTTCAACTTTTAGCATGCTAACCCTTTCCTTCCATGAAAGGTATCTCTCTCCTACATCTTTCTTAAAGGTAAGGTGTGATGTAAACATTAATAAAGAAAAAGCATGAACTTGAATCCCAAGTAGGCTCTGAAAAATAAGTTATTTGAATGTGGGCAAATTAACCCCTATAACATTCTTTCTATCACTAGCCCTGAGGATAATTTTGTGACTATTTCACTTTGTGTTGCATGTGTTAAAAATTGGGAACAGCTGTTACCCAAAACATGGGGGGTTATCATGCCCCACATCCTGCAAGTATAGTACCCCTGGTACTGGGCATGAAGCGATTAAACAGAACCACCTGGAGTTTCTGGGCCCTGGGAGGATGTTTAATGGTGTGATACAGGAAGTGTGAGGGAAACACAGAATACGAGATCCATTTCAGCTCTCATTCTCAGCCGAAAGAGACTCTTCCCTCCAAATGAGTTTTAAAGTCCCTTTCCATTGTCACGGTTTGCCACAAATGCTGGCCCCTCTACAAAAAAAAAAAAAAAAAAAAAAAAAAAAAAAAAAAAAAAAAAAAAAAAAAAAAAAAAAAAAAAAAAAAAAAAAAACACCATCCCCGCCAAACAGACTGCAAAAAGTATGATCAAGTGAAGGCAAGAAAGCCATACAATTATTCAGCCATTTCTTTGTTAACAGGTAACGCAGCTCACCTATACTTTATACATTGGAGGGAAACAGGAGCATCTGGGGATGTCAATTAAGACTCAGTCTGAAACTGTCTTCTGAACAAGAAGACAGCAAAGATAAAAATTAGCAATGAGTTTTCTGAATCAAAAAAAGCAGACTGTCCCAACATGGCAGCTAGCAAAAACAAATTGGAGTGGTTTACACAAGAAGAAATCTATAAATCCTGAAAACAAAATTCAGAAAAGCCAAAATCAGTTCAGGCACATTGATTAGGGGTTGTTACTAGTTCACTAATGATCCAGAACTAAACCTTAATGTCAGAATTCACAGTATATTCTTTTGCAGATGGATTCATTCTCAAATCGGTTTGTCATCTCCATAATAAACTTAAAGAACTTTCAAGACATTTTCATATGTAAATACCTGGATTTGGGAGGCTTCTGCTTGATCCTAAGGGGTCAAGGTTCTGACATAGGGAGTGGACAAAATTAGATTGAGTCCTCTTAAAAGTTCTACTAATAAGACATATCTGTCTTTTGATTCATCTTATACAAAACACCCTGAGTACTAATTTATGGTATGTGTAATTACAACATTAACCCAAAAGAATATTGCTAATATCTTCCTTGGACAGGAAGCTGGCCAACCCTGCCCATGTGTTTCCACATTCTTCGTTTTGTAAGGACTGTCGATGGCTGATGGTGAGGGACTTTCTTCTACTGCAGTTCTGAGCTGCTGTAGTCACCTTCCTGGTATGCAAAATGACTAGAGCTGCTTCTCAGTCCAGAAAGCTCGAGACAACTTCTCCCAGAGTATTCACTCTCAGAGACCAGGAAAACTACCTGTAAATCTTTTCTCATTTTTCAGGAGGCAGATCCTACCTTTTCTTTTATTATTTCTCTTTCTTTCCTTTTCTCTTAATCACCTGTTTTATTACCATTTCTGCATAAAAGCCCCTTCAAACTTAGAGATGTAAAAGGAGAACCATTTTATGGTGCTCACAATCTATGTGCTCACATTATTGTATGTCGAAAATCCAGGAAGGCTAGATCAGTGGCACCTCTTTTCTGCTCCACAAAATCAGGGTTTCAGCTGGAGCGATGTGAAGCTGGGGGTGACTCATCTACAGGCTTGCTTGCTCTGCTGTCCGGGGGCTGATGCTGGCTTTCGTTTAAGGCCTCGGAGGGAGCTTGGGCTTCCTAACATCATGGGGCTGGATTCCACGGCTAAACGTCAAAAGAAAACCAGGCAGAAGCTGACTCCCCTTTTATGACTTCGGAAACCACACAGCATTACTTCCACAGGGGTCACAGGGCTCCCCACATTGAAGATGGGGAAACACAGGCTGCACCCCTCAGTGGCAAAAGCGTTGGAGCCCAGCTGTAAGAAGAAATAGTGTGCTCCTTGTTGGAAAATACAATCAGCCACGGCACCTGCCCCTTTTTTCTATCCTGCCTCCAGCCTCTATTCCAGCAATCACTTTGGGTTCCATTCACCATTTCTTTTCTCTCACTCCTCCTCTCCATAGAATATGTTCTTGTTTTATAGGTATTTTCTTCTTCTCTGAAATTCAGTCATATCCTTATCACACTGTGCTTTCAGAAATAAATTAATATTTTATGAAAACACTCAGCAAAAGCAAAATATCTGACATTAAACAGGCATAGTTTTATTTAAACATAATTAACAATTAACTACACATAAAGTATATAATCTAATGTTTTGACTTACGTATACACTCATGAAGCTATCACCACAAACAAGATAATTAACATATCTGTCACCCCCAAAAGTTTTCTTGTACCCCTTTGTAATACCTCCCTCCCATCTCTGCCTGTCCACCCCCAACTCCAAGCAACCACTGATGCCCTTTCTACAGATTAGTTTGTATTTTCCAGAGTTTCGTATAAATGGAATCATACATCATATACTTCTTTGTGGGGGTGGGAGAAATCTAGCTTCTTTCATTCAGCATTATTTTGAGATTCCTTTACACCATTATGTGTAGTAACAGTTCATGGCTATTTGCTTCTCAGTAGTATCCATTATATAGATATGCCACAATTTTTTTTATTCATTCATCTATTAGTCTGCTAAGGCTTCCGTAACAAAACGTCATTGACTGGCTGGTTCTAACAACAGAGATTTATTCCCTCACAGTTCTGGAGGCTGCAAGTTCAAGATCAAGGTGCCAGCATGGGCAGGTTCTGATGAGGACGCCCTTTCTGGCTTGCAGATGGCTGCCATCTCCCTGTGTCCTCACACAGTGGAGAGAACAAGTGAGTTCTCTGGTATCTCTTCTTATAAAGACACTAATCCTATCATGCGAGGGCCCCACCCTTATGACCTCATTTAACCTTAATTACTTCCTTACTCCAAATCCAGTCACGTTGAAGGGTAGGGCTTCAGCATAGGAGTTTGGGGAGGCACAATTCAGTCCATAGCAACTCATATGCTGAGGACATTGGGCTGTTTGCAGCTTTTGGCTATTACAAATTAAGCTGCTATCGACACTTACGTATGAGTCTGTGTGTGGGTATCTATTTTCTTTTCTCTTGGGTAAATACTTACGAGTGGAATGACTAGAATCGTATGGTAGGAACATGCAGTTTTTGGTTTTTAAATGCCAAACTGTTTTCCAAAGTCTTTTTACCATTTTACTTTCCCACAGCAATGTATGATGAGTATTCCATTTCTTCCACATCTTCACAGACCCTCGGTATGGTCAGTTTTTGAGTCTTCTTTTTCATCTTAGTCATCGCAATAGGAGTGTTATATAGTATATCTCACTGTGGTTTCGGGTCATAATACCCTAGTGACTAATAATATTGAGCATTTTTCCATGCTGTTTCTTTTCATGTGCTTATTTATTATCCATCTATCTTTGGTGGACGATCCAGATGTATTTGCCCATTTTTAATTGAATTGTTTTCTTATTGTTGAATTTTGAGTTTTCTTTTTATTTTCTCGATACCACTCCTTTAACAGGTATATGCTTTGCAAAGATTTTTTTTCCCAGTCTGTGGCTTATCTTTTCATTCTCTTAACCGTGTCTTTTGAAGGGCAGGAGTTTTTTGTTTTGATACAGTCAAATTCCTCCATTTGTGCTCTCATAGACTGTGCTTTTGGTGTCATTTCTAAGGATCTTTGCCAACTCAAGGTCACGAAGATTTTCCTCCATGTTTTCCTCTAAAATGTTCATGGTTTTTAGGTTTTACCTTTTGATCTATAATGTATTTAGAGTTTATTTTTGTAGATTGTTAGGTATGAATTCAGGCTTTTTGACATGTTGTTCTAGTACCATTTATGGGGAAAAAAGACGATCCTTTTTTTATTGCATCACTTTGGAGCCTTGTTGTGAGTTGAGCTGCGTCTGTCAAAAAGATATATTCAAGTCCTATTCCCTGAAACCTGTGAATGTGACTTTGTTTAGAAATAGGGTCTTTGTAGATGTAATCAAGTTGAAATGAAGTAATGCTGGTTTAGATTGGGCCCTAATCCAATGACTAGTGTCTTTATAAGGAGAAATTCAGGCATTAAAAACAGAGACACAAAGAAGAAAATGCCGTGTGACAATGACAAAGAGATTAAAGTGATGCATCTATAAGCCAAGCCAAGGAGCATTAAGGATGGCCAGCCACCACCAGAAGCCGGGAGGGAGGCGTGGGGGCAAATTCTCCCCCATAGCCTCCAGAAGGAACCCTGCCCACACCTTGAATTCAAACTTCTAGCCTCCAGAACTGTGAGAGAATAAATTCCTGTTGTTTTAAACCCACCCATCACCCCAGTTTATGATAATTAGCTATGGCAACCCCAGGAAACCAACACAAACCTTAGCACATTTTCAAAGATCTCTTTTAACAAAAAATAACTAAGTATGAATCCTTTATGTCCAGTCACTTTGGCTAGATCTACAATATGCATACCCTTTTGCTTATTAATGAATGAATGAATTAGAGTGTTCGTGTTTATTTTGAGGGATCTTTTTTTGTTTTTAAATTTTTGACTCAGTCGTTTCTCATGTTGTGAGTGCGTGCAATGGCCCTCTGACAATGCCCTGTTCTCTGGCAGGCCACAGGCAGCAGCGGCCCTCTCCAGCTCACTTGGCAGCCTGTGAGCAGCTCTCACAGGTCCAGACACAGGGTAAGGGAGAATGAATCAGCAGATGTCCAACAAGAGACACTTCCATTCATGGGAGCCCCCTGATGTGGGCGGTGCACAGCAGGGGTACAGAGAACGGAAAAAGGTGTGTGTTTGCTGAAAACAGCACTGGTGCACGTCGGCCCTACAGCATCACGGCAGAAGGACCGCGTCCTGAGTGGTGCTGACACCCTGCTGCCACGTGGAGCGTAGGTACCACGCCAGGGACTTCCCCTTTCTGTAGGTAAAATGCTGCATTGCAACGGGAAAGAATTCACCTTCAGAGAACGGGCTGCATGGTTTCCTTCTGTCTCTTGTATTTGACATTCCCCAGCTGCCCCGGGAACCTGATACAATCCTCTGTGTTTCAGTGAAATTCACCCGTTCTAACTGCTATTCTCCACTGGCCTACCAAGGGGCAGGAACTGTCTGACCTGGTATTTACTTCCAGGATTAGCCTCATCGACCTATATTTTTATGTTTGCCAATGACTTCTTGGGACCTTTGACCGTTGGACTATACGGTGGTGCAAGATGAGATTAGCCAATGAGAAGTATTGCCACTCAAGTGAGGATAAATACTAGTTACACCCAAGAGGGGGCACAGGGCCTCACCAGCATGCCCCAGGCTGACAGCACTGCTGCTGGGCTACAGAGCTTAGGAAAGAGAAGGGAGAGGGAGTCTGCCAGCAACTGAGCACCTATCACAGGTAGAAGATGCCTTGCTGGGCACCTTCGCACAAATTATTTCACATACATTAAAACAAAAGCAAAACACGAATCTAAAACCAGAAAAGGATACAGAGCTGGGTGTGAACTACATACCCCAGGTATTGATGCTGTTGTCACCATTGGGAATTATAATATGATAATGGGCTCTGCACTCATTCAGAGCCATTGATTGTTGATGTCCCTTCCACCCCATAAGCCCCAGAGGATGAAAGGCTGGCCTTCCCAGCGGGCAGAGAAGCATGGTGAGGGCAGCTGACCTGAGTTTTCCGAGCAATTGTGAGTAATCATGCTTTTAAAGTTCGTCTCATGTTCTTTCCAGAAATCATAATTCCACTATACGTGTAAGGGATTTTATAAAGCTAGGTATCACTGGATCGGACTCCACTTACATGACCCGGGTTATTTTCTCGGAGGCTCTTTCCAGAGGACACTGGCATGCTGCCATGTTTACAGTGCATCCCTTACCTACAAACCAGGTACAAATTCTCTGTGAACTCAAGGCCACTTACCACATCCAGACTCCCACACGGGTCCAAGCATATGCCATGTACACCGCAGGCACACCGGGCAAGCCGATTATTTATGGAACTTGGCAGAGAAGTCTTTACCGGGGTTTTTAGTCACAGTCTCTGTGACAGCACCCACTGTGACAGTGAGCAGGGAAAGTGAATAATAATACATCCAACTTAGAAGGTCACTTCCTGCTCGTATTTCTAATTGTTAAGTACGCCATCACTGAGGGCCTCCCCGTGGCACAGCTTCGTACTGCGAAGGCAGACAATTCATTATTCAAAGTTGTTCTTTTGTTGCAGATTATATAAAAGCACAAGCAGAAATGGCTCGAGTGCAGTCCCTTTCCTGTGAAGGAAAAGAGGCAAAGTTCTTAGGCTGAGTGAAACCAAAGGTTAGTGCTTAAGTCCCCTCTTAGAATATACTGGTAAATCTTGAGGTTCCACTTAGAGCTTGATCACGGATCATCCTGCAGCACCCCTTACTTGGCTCTTTTTCCTCTTGACTAAATACTTTTCTATGAAAGAAAAGAAAATGATGGGATGTTCCCATTTGATCTCAAAGAGGAAAAAAAAAAAACAAGACACTTGAGGCTACAGAAGTAGAAACTCACAGCATAGAGGTCTCTGCAGTCTCCTTCTAGCCCAAGACAGACTAGACTCAGAAATGCCAATACAGGGGAAATGCAACCATCCAAATGAGGGGCACCTCGATTGTCCTATTTAACCATCCCCGGCCGAGTTTTCCAATAAGGCCTACAGGAATAAGCTAAGTAAACAGCGAGCTTAAGTAGATAGATACTTTTTATATTCCCTGTATTAACTAGCACTTGGGAGCCTACATTATTAAACACTAACCATAAGGCTATTCAAAGGATGACCATACAGAGTCTTTGTCTTTCTAAGTCTTTGCTGATGAATGGCATTGCCACACATGACCACGTTCTAAGAGTTTTCTCAGCGTTGGATTTAGTTGTTTGGCCAAAGTTCCATTCTGCAGGGCAGAATTCTCTCTCTCTCTCTCTCAAATGAAAAAAAAAAATGGTGAGGTCTACATGTAGTACTCTGGAGCTGAGAAAACCCTCGCCTCACTGTGGGAGACGTGAGAGCTATTCCCGAACACACCAGTTCTCTTCCTCCCAGGTGCTCTTCCCCACCTTGTCGCAGTTCACCCTGGCCACGTGACCGTGTGGAGCTAGGGAGACACGAGCCAGGGCCCTAACAGCCCTTGCAGGATCTGCCTGGTCCCCTGCCCCCTGCTGCAGCCACCGCTAAAGGCTAGTGCTTATGTCTCCCCTTAGAGTATATTGGATGCAGCCTCTGTCTGCTTAGGTCTCTGAGTGCCTATATTAAGTACAGATTCCCTGCTGGCTCGTAGCCCGAGAGAGAAGTGAGAGCGAACGCAAAACAGAGATATCAACTTTCGTAGTGTTAAGCCACCGAGACTTTGGAATGACTTATTACCACAGGATGATTTAGCCTGTCCTGACTAATACAACAATAGTCTCCACTTCTTAACTTCTCTTAAGAAGAGAAACAGACCAGCTTGTAGGACTGGTATGAACAGAATGATGACTACCGATGCCCATCAAAAGTACACGTTCCCAGTCGGTTTTTCCATAATGAGAGTGTATTTCATTGACCCATTTGCTTTTTTCCATTTCTCCTCAAAGTTAACAGCACACGTTTCCAAAATTAGAGACATAAACTAGTACTGTACCCAGAGATGGACAGACACACAGGGAATATGGCCATGTGACAGTGGACGCAGATTGGAGCCATGTGGCTACAAGCTAAGGAAGCTGACAACCACCGGAAACCAGGAGAGGAACATGGACAGACACACCCTCAAAACAGCCAAGAGAGAAGCAACCCTGCTGACACCTTGATACTGGACTGCCAGCCTCCAGATCTCTAAGAATAAATTCATGATGATGTTGGCCACTCAGTCTGAAGCCTTAGTTATAGCAGCACCAGGCAATAAATACAGTGATTTTTAATCACATTTTCTACCATTCAGCCTTTTGGGCATTTTTACAATCAGTCTTTATATGAGGGTCCTGCGAATGCCTGCATTTTAAACCGTAATGATTTCCAGGCCTCTTCCTGAGTTGAATGAAATAGGATATGGGGCCTGATCTCTTCTTTTACCAAACACATCCCATCAAGACCAAAAGCAATGTCTTGTTCATCTTTTAATCTCTCCTTAACCTTCTCAGAGCCTAGCACAGCACCTGCCCACAGCAGAGCCTACAAAATATTTGTTAAGAAAATTACAGAACACTGGATATTAATTTTATCCTTTCTCCACCTTTCATCTCATGCTAAATAGCAAGTTAGGACAACTGAATGACTAACTCTGTGAGTGTTGGTTCACTTTATGGCCAATTACCAAACAATACACACTGGTCCCTTTGGCAGCCAACCTGAATCAATTCATCCATACATGGGTGTCATCTATTCCATAGTCCATTAATGCCATTCCCACCCATGATTACACCAGGGCGAGCAAAGGAACAGCCAACCACCAGAGCCAGGCGTGGAGTATTTGAAATCACAGAACATCATCCATCGCTGAGGGCAGAACAAAAAAGCCTAAGACTTAAGAGGCGAAAGTAAAAGTTAATCTGAAAACGTGAGACCCCTGGTGCACACAGCCACGTCATCATCGACGATTGTGTGCATGTAACACGTCCCTCTGCAGAAAGTCTGTTTGTTCGTTTGTTATGCGTCTTAATGAGTTGGCTCACATACGTGGTATCTGTTGGCTTCCGCGTACATTTGACTCTTTCCAAGCCTCAGGCAAAGCCAGATTCTCATTTTGGCCGAGAAGGAGTCCTAATTACCTGAGAAACAGCACATGTCAATCTGTGAGGACCAAGTGTCACTGTATTGAAATGCAACCAACGCACAGATTTCGGTCTCATACACAGCGAAAGCCATTTTATGGTCTTCTCCCCAACTCAATGTCTCCAAGCTTCTCCAGTCAACTTTATCGTTTGAAATCGATTCCTTATGGACAAGCACATGGTCCTTGAAGCATCCCTGTCACCATTAATCTTCCCAAGATGCAGAATTTGGGGGATGTTTTAATTAGCTCAGCTGTTTTATCATTCGTTCAAGTATCTCACGGCATCTACTGGCTTCCTACAGATCTCAGGAAGGTGGTCCCCTTCCCTAGCGGTGGCTAGGAAATCTATATTTGCTTGTAAAGGTTTGCAGCTTTCCGAGACAAGCAGTTCATCTTCTTGTTCCCTTCCCACTGCTGATCATTAAATGCTGAGGGCCTTGCTAATTCTGGGTGCAGATCCGAAATGACAGAAAATCAGTTGAAAGCTCGACTGGGGATGTTTTGTGCTCATTTCAGGAATGGACTGGTCCACATTGGGTTCCAGAAAGAGTCACACTTTTCAGCATCTTCTCCCCTTCCTCCCCAGATCCTCTCTGAAAATGCAAATAAGCAGGAGAGAAATCCTCTTCATCGAGACATTTTTATCCACTGCAGCCCTAATCAGGTGCCGAAGTGATGACAGTTTTTATAGAAGGAGGAAGAAAGGGTTCTGCCCATGCCCAGGTAGCACGAACTACAAAGCCAGAAGGGAACCAAAGAGAATGAGAGGCCAGAATCCTCTGCCTCTGACCGCACAAAACACTGTTACCTTCATTTCAGAAATAAGACAGCTGAGTCCCTTAGCAAGAAGAATGACACTCTGTTGGACAGCAAGAGGGCACCCGATATTTGAATGTTTGTGTGAGCAGAGGGCAGAAGAGAACAGCGAAGACCAGTGGGAGGTTGCTGGTAACCTAGCTGGCTCCTTCGCAATTGTGCCTGGAATTGTCACCGCTGTGTGACAATGCCAGCGCCGCCTGTGAAGGTAACACAGTAAGCCACCGCCAATTACGGCTCTGAAGTAGGAAATGAAAGAGAGGGTTTTGCATGAGGTTGAGGTGCCTGGTCCAGGAGGCATTGGTGGGGATGAGAAACAGGGCAGAGGGTCAGGGACTCGGAGCTCTCTGGGAGTCTGTGGGAGGACGCTGAGCGACAGGAAGCCCCAAAGACCAACCTCACCTTTATACTGTCGGGAGCTAGCGCTGGCACTGATTTCATTCCGGCCTTCGGGACAGATTGACGGGTAGCTGGGGGAGAGAGTGGTGAGAAGGAAATCAAAGCAGGGGAGAAAGGAAACAAGCCAAAGGTTTTGTGGGTAAGACCCAGTGTTTGGAACCTCAACAGTAATATTCCAGGTCAGAGATCCACGCGTGCAGCCTGCACGGAGCCCACACCGCGGCGGGCATGGCCGTGCATCACTTGTATTTGTCTCTGAGTCACAGAAAAGTGTGCTGACGGTGGTCTAAGCAAAGAATTCTTTTTCCCACAAACAAGAACTCCCTCCCCTGTTGCCTAGGTGACTCGGTGCTGTCAGGACCAACATCTCTGCAGTTCTCAGGTGGTGAGACGGCAACAGTAGCTCTGAGGAGCAGATCTCGCCCTGAGTTCGGAGGCAGGAAGCCTAGGGCAGGGCTAAGGCGGCTTCTCGTCTGGACCTCTCTCCCTCCGGGGAGAAGAAGACTGTCCCAGTCCTGCTGATCTGTGCCAGCTCCAGCCTTTAGACTGGGGACTGCTCCAAACTCCCTAAAATAAGCAGATCTCCATCTGATGCCTGCCAAAAATGGGTTACCTGTACTCCTTCCCATGAGTGTGGAAGATGGGGCCGGGGCCTTTGGAGGGCTCCACATCTATCATTGATGGGATCCCAGGGTATCAGAGCAGAGCCACCAAGACCAGCCGGGCCCACCATCAGAGAGAGAGGCATCGGTCCCACACGGGCCTCCTCTCCAAATTTAGAAGCAAGAACAAGCTTTCCCAAAGGCTCCTTTGAAACTGTTAAGAAATTATAATTAGACTTTGTGCTGCTGCTAAATCTTTCATCCCAGGAGCTCAGGGCATTTCTGTGCATCGTCTCATTAATCTTCGCACCCCCGTTCGAGGCAGCTGGCATCCAGTGTCATCTTTATTTTCAGGTTGAAGGAACTGCGATGCAGGTACAGGTTAATGACTTGCCCGATGTCATTCGCTCAGTGAGTCGCCTGCCAGTGGGGGATGGGACCAAAATCGATGAGGGATCACAGCCACCTCGATGACCCGAAGACCCTGCACAAGAACACGGAGGCCCTTAGCCACCCCAGACGCTCGAGCAACGCCAGGGGATTTGGTGGCAGGACATCAGAGCTCGGGGCGAAGACAGACAGAGTTCAAGCTGTGACTTCCTGTCCAGGCACTTTGGGAAAGTCACCTGCACTTTCTGGATATAACTTCCTGGATATAAAAAATAAGGTGACCCTTCCTGGATATAAAAAATAAGGTGACATCCCTCAGCTGTCTCGAAGACAAAAGGAATGTCTCAGATGAAACCACGTGAGCTAGGACATGTTGTAAAATCTCAGTCAGCGGAGGGAGGTGATGGAACCGATGTTTGAAATCTGCCTGCTGTTCTGCGGTCACAAGGATGACCCTCAGCTGCTCCCCACCCCCTCCGGCAATTATGCAGGACTCTCCCCAGGTCCCCAGAAGTTCCTCCCCGCTCTCCAACGTGCTGGGAGCCCATTCTCCGCGCATACCACAGGGAACATAGCACACAGGGTGCAGGCACAACTAGGATATGACCCGTATCCTCTAGGAAACAGTCTGGCACAGAAGGCAGACCAAGGAACCACTTATTTCACTGGGAGGCAAAATGAAAGCAGACTCGTAGTAGACAAGGAGGCCAAAAAGGGTGGAGGTGCGGGGTGGTGGTCCAGGGGAGGTTGGGGTCAGCCAGAGGGCTGGGGGGTTGGAGGGGAGTAGCATACAAAAACTGAAACAGGAATACTCCTTAGCTCTTCTTTTCCTTCCCCAGCATCCATCATTCTGCCCTCTGAGAAAGGCAAAGTCAAAGTGACATTGAGCAGTGGAGGCTGAAGGCTGGGTTTGCTTCTGTGGGCCAGGATATTTGCAGCGAAAACGTTTCTCCTGCGCACCCTGGGCGCGCCTCTCTCTCCGGGCAGTCTTACCTTCGGCCACAGGAGGGCGCTTCTCCTCCTCCGCCGGCTTTTCGTGGCAGCCAGCGCAGTGCAGCCTCCCAGCTGCATGGGACTCAGGCAGGCTGTGCATCCAACACCTGCGGCCTGACAGCACTGCCCCGACAGCAGGGGGACCTGGAAGAAGGGGTCACAGGCAGGCCCAGCTTTTAATATTTTATCTTTTTTAAAGGAGCCAGGAGGGATGTTCAAAAACAGTTACTCTCCCATCAAGAAGGTAACACTATCAGGACAGCAATGTCTACAAAATTCCCAGGGAGCTACTGGGAGACTTGTCTACCAGAGAGAGAGAGAGAAACTCAGATTCATGAGGAGGTGGAACAGCTTCCCAGGCCCCAGCAGTGAGCTGCCCCCCACCTACCCCCATCCCGGGTTTAAAATAGGGTGGTAACCAATTAACACAGCAGGACACTGTCCCTGCCCAGTGTGGTGCTATAGGGGCCCAATAAAAGAGAGAGAGAGAGAAAAAAAAAAAGGGGCTTTCGGGTCTGAGACACGACCAGAAAGGGAAAGCAGTCGCCTTCCATTTATTTTTGTTTTAACCATTAATTGTTAAAATATCTGGAGGGAGGAAACCCTTGTTGCTGGCTCTGGACCAGACCAGAATTCCCAAACTGCACTAGGGGGCAGCTCCCCCGCCCCTTTGTTCTCGCCACGCCCTCCTGTAAACACCCCCACCCACCCCCACCCTGTATTATTATTATTCCCAATGAATTAGGAAGGAGCTTTTAAGAAGAAACAGGATAGAACACTGACCTTTTCACTCAGAACTCCCCGTCAGAATTAATGGAGGACTAGTTGGTTTGTGCCTAAGAGTAACTAATTGCATGATTTGGAGTTAGCCACTGGATTGGAGTATGTTTTTGCGTAGAAGCAGCCTAAACTTTCTTAAACTTTCAAATGAACAAGAATTATCCATCACAGCATGTAAAAACCCAAATTATCAGAACGCTGAAGTTAACCCATTCCCATAAAGAAGAATCATAGACTATGAAAAAGAGTTTTTCAGTAATCTAATAACTATGCACTAACACCCAATAGAGATATTAAATAATCTGAGAGAGGCTAGAGCTAAAATCCCATAACTGCATTGCTTTAACATATTTGTCAAGACACCTGCCCAAAACGTACCATATGTAGTCACATGCACTGTCAAAGGAGTGGATTATCATCACGTTCATCATCATCATATCATCATCATCATCATCAGGTGAGTGCTTTATCAGCCAGAGGCTGGCTCCGGTAAAGTCCAGCATTAAAGGTTTCTGACTCTAATTTTTCCCCTTCATTTGCTGAGTCTGGTCCTAACGTTTGACACACTTGCTGGATTGACAGGCTGCCTTAGCATTACTGCGGAAGAGAAAGAAAACCTCTCTCCAGACCCCTCCCCACAGCAGAACACCACCGATTACATCTGAATCAGGGCACAAATGGGACAGTGTTTCCACGTATAATACTGAGCTGAGAGTCTATTTCTGGGGGCGTCACTAGGGATGCTATGGGTAATATGGAAAACAATGATTCGAGTGCTTTCTACAGTGGCCACACCCTCGCCGTAAGGTGTACGTTTCTGAAGTCACAGCAATCTCTCACTCCAAGGAGATCTGAAGCGGGAAACATTAAGGAAAATGAGAGAATGAAGATTACAAAATGGTTAATTTTACTTGTCCACTTAGCTAAGGTAGGATGCCCAGTTGTTTGGACAAATACTGGTCTAGATGCTGCTGCGAAGGTCTTTTTTTTTAGGTGTAACTAACATTTAAATCTTACGGGAGTTCACAACCAACCTTCTCATAGCTCACTGGCCCTGACAAAGTCACATGACCCCTCTTGAACCAATCACTGATAAGGGGAGAGCCCACCCTCAGGACCATCCCGGAAGCTGGGGGTCAGGTCAACTTCCAGTGACAGGGGTGGGCTGCTGGGGAGGGGCCGGTACAATCAGGAGTCCGTGCTATGGACAACGTCATGTGAACTAGCGTGATTGAGGTCTCGTCATCATTTTAATTTAGTTAATATAAAAAATAAAATAGATTCAGTTGAAATCTATGTCAGAGTTCTCCAGAGAAAAACAAACCAATAGTATACACACACACACACACACACACACACACACACACACACACACACACACACCACGTAAAGGTAATTATTTTAGGAAATAGTCTCTAACGTGGGGCCTAAGGTCTCTGAAATCTGGAGGGCAGAGCTGCATTCTGGAAACGCAGGTAGGAGCTGACGTTGCTGTCCTGAGATACGATTCCTTCCCCAATAAACTTCAGTGTCTGTTCTTTACACCTTCAGCTGACTGGACGAGGTCCACCCACGTTATCAAGGGAATCCCGTTCACTCAAAGGCCATCGATGATAAACCTGAACCACAAAATAGCTTCTTCGCAGCAGCAGGCTTTGACAGGCTTGACAGAGCCGCTCTCTCTCTCTCTCTCTCTCTCTCTCTGTTGAGGGGGAAGAAGGAAGCAGTAGTCCCGGGACGGGTGCTGGCGACCACCCTCTGCTGAGTAATCACCTGGGTCGCTGGGGATGCTGTGGCGCTGGCCGGGTCCACCAGCCCTGAGCCTGCGCTGACTCTGGGCCCCCTGTGAAGTGGACCAATACGTTTTTTATTGTTCCGGCCAGTTCGAGCCTGGCTTCTTGTTCGTCGCGGCCAAAGGATGAAGTTCTCATGCCCTTAGTTTCTCACCTATAAACTGGGAGAGTAAAACTAGAGAACCGAAGATCTCCTCCGGCCCCCAGTGGGTGCGACTTGCATGTTGAGGCGCTGGCACTAACCGTGTCTGTCAAGTCCTGGTGAGAGAATCTATTAGGAAAAGTGTATTTCTAAATGCATATTCATTTTTAGAAACAGCAAAATGACAACTGAATTTTAAGTCCTTAAAGTATAATTTGGTACAGTCTTTTTCAGTGGCCTTCACCCTACCTAGTCAACCACTGTCAGCAATAATAGCTTTCACTAATTTTTTAATATATAAATAGATCTAACGAATAAATAATCATTAGAAAAAGAACTTAATAGGAAAGTAGGGAAAGGAGGAGAACAAACAGTTTCCAGCAAAGGAAATACAAATGAATCTTAAAACTATGAAGAAATGTTCCATCTCCCTAACAGAAAGATAAATAAAAATTAAAATGACAGTGAGATTGTTTTTTCACCTAAAAGATTGGCGATTGATCAAAATATTTAATAGGACACTGTTGGAGAAGAATAAGAAGATAGCAACATTGATACCAATAGCAAGAATTATTACTGAAGACCAGTAATTACAGGTAAGGGCAGAAATAGTACAACCTTCAAGGAAGGCAATTTGGCATTATCTGTCAAAATTACAAATGCATATAGCTTTTGACCAAACCATTCCCTTTCTAGAACTTTATGCTACAGTTATACTTATATATGTATATATATATATGTATATATATGTATTTATATGTATTAAATGATGTCATTTGTAACTGCAACAATTGGAGACAAGTGTGTATCAACAGAGAAAAGATTAAATTAACACAGATATATACAATGGAATAAATCTCAGCTGTTAGAGAAATAAGGCAGTTCTCCCTAAAGTAAAATAAAATAATCTCTAAATTGCACAGTAAAGAAAAAGAGCAAGGTGAATAACAATGAGTTTGGTATGCTACCACTTATATATTTTTAAAAAGAATAACTAAATAAATATATGTTTACGTGGAGATGAAGTAAGAGAAGACAAAAGAAATGAAATGGTGATTCTATTAGGAACTGGGAGTGAGAACACAGGGATAAGAGAGGTTAACTTTTCCCTGGATATATCTTCTTAAATTTGTTTTAACATATGAATATATATTAGCTATTTTTAAATTAATACACTAGGGGGAAAGTAAAGTTATTATTATAAATACATTTCCCAATTTACTATAATGACAGTTCATTCTGATGCTAAATTACAGCCCTTATGTTTCGGGTAAATGATAATAAATGATTAGAGATAAAACAATGATTGGGTACATTTGTTCTCATTTCCCTTTCTGTCTAAAAAGGGCAGTCGAGAAGAATCTCGAGTTAAGGAGAGGAAATGAAATCTATCCATAACATTTAAAAAAACGAGTCTGGTAGGCATGTGGCTTTCCCAACCCGGAGGTGGCTTTCCCAGAGGCCTTCTGATCCAGCGTCCCATCTCCCATCATCCCACTGCCATTCACATCCACGCATTCCACGGATACTTACCCAATGCCTTTGGCGTGCCCCGGGCCGCAAAGAATCAGCTACCAGATGACTGCTATCGTCCTGAGCTCACTCTCTTCACTGTCGTTACCCTTGTCATCCTTCTCCCCCTGTGAGCTGGGTGGAAAGCGCAGTGGTGTAATCAGTAAACAAAGAGCCACGTGCCACGGGTCCTAAAATACAAAGAACCCACCTGCACAAAAAGATGCCCATCTGGGAAAGAAGATGTTCACTCATGGACACACAACACCGTGGGTCCAGAATGAACCTTTTCCACTCCGGCGTGTCGAAGCCCCAATTAAGGGTTTGCTTCAGGAAGAAAACTAAAGAAAGAAGGAAGAGGAAAATGAAGGAAGGAATGGGCCCAGCTGACAAAAATAATCCAGGAGAAACCACCTTGGAACCCGGGATTGAGACAATCGTCAATTCATCCGCTAACAGTTTGAACCCATGTTTACTGAGCGCTCAGAAAGTGCCAGGCAATGATCTGAGAATCAGATATGAACAAAACGCCCCCATCCTCCAGAAGCGCCCGCATCAGGCACTGGCAGGGGGTAATGAGCGCTGTGGAGGAGGTGAGGGGGGAGGGCGTTG
>PVKZ01002259.1:0-87639 GCA_004027375.1 Macroglossus sobrinus
CTTCCTTCCTTCCTTCCTTCCTTCCTTCCTTCCTTCCTTCCTTTCTTCCTTCCCTTGCCATCACAGCAGTGACCATTATTTGTCTGGCAATTCTGTTCTGCAGTTAATTGTCTCCTAAGCTAGACTAGTTTCTTTAGATCAGGGACAGTGTCTATTCATTCAAGGACCATTCCCCCACCTGCCCCTTTCCTGATGAGTTTTTGCATAGTGCTGAGCACAATAAATGTCTGTTGAATTTAATAGAATGTCATAGTCATGTCTGATGGATTTTAAAGTCACATTGTAATATGTTCAGTGTGAATGACTTGGAAAAATGGTATTCTAGTCTTGAAGCTATGAGGCTGTCACTTTTAGCTATTTTCAATCCAGCTCTTGCTTGGAATAAGGTATGATTTGTTGTGACCATTCAATGCAGCTGGGGCTGCTTCATGCACAAGGCCTTGCATTCAGAAGGTCTTGGATGTTGCCATTCTAAAATTCTTAATAATTTTATCCTTGAAGCTGTGTTTTGTGAAGAAGTCTAAAGGGACGGTGGAGCATACGTATGAGCAGAGGAGATACATGTAATAGTGTGTCTACACTTTCCTGCTGCTCTATTTATATTTAGCATTCATGATGCCCCATGAGCATGGAATCAGTGGACCTATGATTTGTGGGAGTTCAGTGAGACTCAAAGTGAGCACAAGGCAAGTGTCTCATGTCCACAACTGAGTAAACTGAGGAGGGGAGAGGATAAGTAAGGGGAAGAAATGGGAAGAGAGAAGAATGGGCCACAATTTCTATTAGAACCGGGCCATCCCTTGACTATGGAAAGAGGGCAATGGTATTCTAATAAATACCAACTAACAAGAAATTCTATCATATCCTTTCTCATTCACGTTATTTCCCTGTATTAGCTAAACGCTTATGCTGAAAATGACTACATAAAGAAAAGAAAGAGATAGAGTAACACATAATTCCTTTCCTTCTGGTTCTTCCTTATTTATCAGTAAGCTGAAGATAGAAAGTGTTGGTAGGATGAGCACATATGAAGAGGTGAAATAAACACAATTTGGTTATTTTTTTTTCAGTTTAGTTAATTTTATTCAGTGTTTCCAATGTTTTGATAAGGCTAAAATATATGCATACATGAGCTACAAAATAAAAGTTGTATAATTTGAGTGATTCTGCATACAAGGTGAATGTTCTTATATTCACATTTAAAATGGTCATTGCACAATATAGTGACAAATGAAAAGATTTAAACACATTCATATATAAAAATGTTTATTCAAAAAGAAATACAAAATAAATAAATTTTAAAAACATTGTGCAATGAGCCAAATTTGGCATGTTGGTAAGCATATAAATTAAAATCCTTAAATAAATACGAAGAAATATTTGTAAGGTGAGCTGCTTCTCTTCTCTGTTAGAATGTATCAGGCTTTAGAAATACAAAGGTAAAAGTCATTGTCCTTGCCCAAGGACTTCACAGATTAGCAGGATATTCAGACAAGCAACTCAATCATCAGAAAAAAGGGCTAGTGAGAGCTCTGAACATCTAGCTTCATGTGGGTTGGGAGCAAAGAGGGCAGGCATCTAAGTGTGAGCCTGCATGGTGTCTCATTTAACCCTGACCACCAGCCGCCTTCTCCCATGGTGCATGACACACAGTAGGCATTCAAAAATTAGAGGAAAAAAAAATCTGATTCAGGGTAGTTTTCTGGAGGAAATGACTTCTTAACTGAAAGTTCAGTGCTTGCTCTTGTGGACATCTCAGTTTCCCATTTAACCTCTAAACATCCTGCTGTGATTAGAGTTACCACGGAGAGGCCTAGGGGAAACAATATTTTCAAGAATGTCCTCTCTTAGGATGGCATTATTTGTGTTCAAGATCCATGAAAAAAAGAAACATCAGAGCCCAATCCTGCCGTATGTGTAATTCTAATTTACAAGAACAGTGTTTAATATTGCTAAATTTGCTATAATTCATGGCTAAAAAATAGAAAAGTTTTGCATATTCCTTATATTAGGTATATTTTTTCCCCTCATACCATAAACTCATCCTTGTAACATATATATATTTTTTTCTATGTACTTCACATTTCTCTTCCATTAGGGACTCGGCAAACTTCACTCCTGGTAGTAAGACTTCACCAAGCCCCTTCTCAGATGTCTCCAGTACACCTAGAAGATGACATGTGGCAATAACTGTCATCCTCAGAGACTTTAAAGTGTTTCGCCTGCCCTATATTATGGCTCTTCTGCTTGGTGTCACCACTGTTTGTGGATTAATTAGACTGGGAGTTTCTTGAGAGTAACTTTGTGTCTGTCACCTCTGTGTCTCCCTGGGGACCCAGCACAATGTCTGGTATCTAGGAGAAACACAATAGGTGGGGTTGGTTGAGTGAATGAGTTAATACTATCTAATTGCTCTCAAGCATCTTTAATTATGGTCTTTGGTACCTTACTCCTTTGCCTTATTTATCACTCTTTTCTGATACATTTTAATATAGAATACACACATACACACACTTGTGTGCATCCTCCCTTGGCTCCCCACCTGGGTCTATATATGCACAGCAGAACCTGACTGAATGATTTAGTTGGGACACTTTCACACTTGTTAAGAGTGCTCACAAGGACATAAAAAATGATGGAATCCTCAGTCCTGGCTGGCTCCTTATACATTTTAGCAGATGGAATCCTTTGTTTGATTTCAGAGCACACCTAGTGACAGCCTGTGCTCCTGAGTAGGTTTGGGAAAGCACTTATGTATTATAAGGCTAAAATTAAATGACACATTTTTACATGTTGTTTAGAGGCAGCAGTTGAGGCAAAACTTTGTCAACACAGAACTTTTCACATCTTGGCTTTCACCTTTAGTAAGTGGATTACTGTGTTAGACTGATGTTGGTTTTTGGCATTGAAAATGAATGAACTAACTTGGGAAAATTAAGTCATACCCTTTATCTTCCTTTGCATTGAAACTTATAATTTGAAAAGAATTTGAGTTAATTCTCTTTTCTGATGCTCTTCTGAGTTCCCTTGTTTCAGCCAGTACATCGGAATCAAAATAGAAACTGCCGAATGCTGTGGCAGTGAGGCGGCCATCTTTCCTGGAGCAGCTGAGACGTGTCCTTGTCTGGGATCTGAAAGACTAATCTCAACAAGCTCTTGTCTGTGGTGCAAAATGTGACAGACCATTTTTTTGCTTGCTAGCTGCCAGCTCTGCTGCCCACACAGTTTTGCTGCTGGCATATCCCTTTCTCTCCTTGCTATGTCTCATTGCCCATCTTTGACAAAACATCCTGTTCACAGTGAAAGGTCCAGAATGGACTTGTGCGAAATTTTGCTCACTACAACAGGTTCCTCCCATTGTAACATACTTCTGTTGATAACAACCCTCTGTGCGCAGGAAAATAAAATCTTCCAACACATACCATTACAGAGACAGCTATGGGTCTCAAAAAATAAGATGGGAACCAGAATGTAGGGCAAAATAAAAAAATTGCCAATTGAAATGGAAAGCTAAAGGCTTGTAAGACCCTTACATCACAGATAGGATGAACTGTACGCAGGAAGGCCATCAATTATAATGTGGCCTATAAGCTGTTATTATCTATGGTTATTATAATTATTACTTTATAATTTTTTAGGCATTTAGATTTATAAAGTATTTTTATGTACATAATTGTTGATCTTTAACCATAAGTATACATGAGGAAACTGAGACTTATAGAAGTTACCCTGTACAAAAAACACCCAGCTAAGAGATGGTAGAGCTGGGAATTAGAAACTAAGCCTAAGGATGTATTCCACACTTTATTACTGATGAAGTTAAGATATATTCTTAGATATATTTAGGAGGCAGCCAATCTAAAAAGGGGTTAATAAGTAATACTGTGCAAACTTGATACTATGCATAAACCTGTTATAAAGTGCAAACAGTAGGGTGATGAGCCTCATAGGGTGTAGAAAGGGAGGAAGAAGCTAAGAATTGCTGAATATTTCTAGGACTATCAAAGAAGAAAGACATTGTGTTTGGTGAACAAGAACATTCTGGTCTCTAAAAGAGTATATTCTACATTGGGAAAGAGAAATTTCATCAGCATCTAATGAAACTGTCTAATGCATCCCATCAGATAAAGTAAGCTCCAGGATCATTTGATCCCTTTTACTTGGTTTGGTGTACCAGACAAACATCTGGTTATTAATTCTGTTTCTTTAGTACTTAGCAGCTGGGAAGAAATAGGGTGCCCTGTATATTAGACTAGAAAATTATAGTTATTAGAAAAGTTTGACTTTTGTTTTAAAATTAAGGGACTGGTTTTCTGGTTTATAAATCATGCTCTCGGTAAATTAGGTTAACATGAATTGGTTCTCCACCACCAACTGACTTGCGAGTGAATTAGACTTGACTGAGTTTCTGTAAGACTGAGCACTAGACCTTAAACTCATGATGGTCATTTAAGTGCAGTCTTATGAGAGTCCCAGATGGATCTACCAGCTCACCTTCTCCATTACTTGCTATGAAAACAAACTGATTAGATGGTCCACTAAAATACTCTTCCTTGCCTGTATCATCTTAAATTTGAAGGAATCATTGTAATCTTCTAGTCTAATCTCTTCCCCACGTAGTGGTCCCATAAATTGTTAAGTTAGCAGTGAGCTTATTTCCTCAAAATTTATTTTGAATAACTCTAATTTTTAGAATTTGTTTTTCTTATATAATGAGCTGAAAATATATACAGAGCCCCTCAGTTCATTGCTCTGTTGCTGTACAGAATAAATCTGCTTTCTCTACATGAAAACCTTTTGAATGTTAGACTTGCAGAAATTATATACAAAGTGTAAAAAATCGTTACAACAGATCTCTCCTTAACCATTTAAGGACTGGTTTAAGAGAACTTGATTGGATACTTTGTATAGTAGGCAGATAAGTCTGACTGGAACAGACTTGAGTTTGTGAAGGGTTTTAATCTTTCATTACACAGTGACTGTTGGGAACTGTGAAGGTTTTGAGATCTTACTCGCAAAGTCGACAAGTTACACTGTGACGCATTTATGGGTGCTGGAAGAAGATATGAGGCTCCTTGGTTAGAGAACAGTTTGATACTTGTGGCGCTTGTAGTAACCAGAGCATCATCATTTTCTTCTGCTGGTTCCCAAGCCTCAGTTCCCACAGTGTGGGCAAACAGGACCAAATGACACCTCCACATGCAGTAGAATAGTTACAGGAGAGAGGCCCTGAGGTTAGGAAACCCCAGTCTTTTGTAATGGGCTGTAAGCAAGCCTGCCAACCTTAATTGGGGAACATGTTATCTTTGTTATTCTGAACAGCAAACAAACCAGCTCTGTGCTGCAGAGGGAAACACTACCTCTGTCATCCAAGGCTGTTCTCTGTGCAAACATTCTTGAAAAGATAATCTGGAGCAAAGGTAGTCCTTCCCCCTGCCTGCAAGATGCCCAGAAACATGAGAGATCCATGGAGAATCACCTCCTAATAGCAGTGACCTTTGACTTCTTCTCAATACTTTTGTACAAATTTTCAAACCAGTGTACTTATTTTTCTAAACCTCTTATAAAACCCAAACTTCCTGTCAAAAGATACAGGGGCTAGAAAGAACAGAAAGGTAGGAGGTATGTGATTCTTTTATTTTCCTGCTAAGTTTATTTACAACTTCCTCTCCCAAGTTTTTTCCGTTTATGTTCAAGAAATTACTGCGCCGAAGAATGAAGATAAGAAGAATCTAATTTTTAGCAATGCATAGATTCAGTGGAAATTGCATTATAGATTGTACAAAAACTAGAAGTCCTGTAGGGCAAAAGATAAAATAAAGTTATGCAGAGTTAAGTGAGAGACTTGGATGAAACACTGCAACATTTTTAGTAGATCAAAGATTAATATCTAGACTATTGCTCCTATTCTTCGCCCTTCACCAAAAAAAAAAATAAAAAAATAAACAAGAAAAACCCCACAAAAAATGCCCCCACCATACCAATAGAATAAGAAAAAAGAATTTGAATAAGTAATTCCAAGAAAAGGAAATAAAGTGGCTGATAATCTTATGGAAAGATATTTAACCTCAAAGGCAATTAGGTAAATGCAAACTTAGATAGTGAGATATTCCCAATATATTGGTAAGAATGTAAAAGACTGATGATAGCCAGCATTGATGAGGGGGTTAGAAACAAACACTTTCAAAGCAGCGGGGATAATGTAAATTGATACCACCTGTTTGGAGGCTGCTTCTCAGCTGGATCTTATGAGAATGTTAACTTAGTATTGCTGGCAGTAATAAAATATTGGAAATAATATAAATGTCCATCAATAGAATGGTTACATAAACTATGCCTATATTATAGAATATAGCCACGCAGTTTTAAAAAGAATAAAGTAGAGTCTTCTTACAGATTCTAAAGGATCTCTGAGAAATATTGTTAACTAATAAAAGAACCATAGCAGAACCATACTATGGCATGATCATATAAATATATAGACATATATCTATATTTATATTTATCTATATTTGTGTATATATGCATATGTAAAGGCACAGAAGTATACATACATCACTGCCAATATTCATTAGTTCTGGGAGAATGGAATAGGGGATAAGGAGGGTGATGACATAAAGGTCGACTTTTGCTTTGAATTTATTATTCTTCGGGATTGCTTGTTTTAATTAAATGTGTTAGTATATTGCTTATGTGATTTAAAAAATTGTACTGTATCCTATGAGTTAAAAAATTTGCACTTGGTTATCCTGTGGTTGTCCAGTTATAACAAGCTCCTTGCAGACCAGTAGAATAACTTTAGTTGAAAAAACAAGTGGAATTTTAGAATTTTAAACATGGGAGAAAAGAAGTAAGATTTTCACAAAATACTCTCATTTTTTTCCCAGCATGAACTCTCGTTTTCCATGTTTAGCGCAGAATTTCCTAGAGAAAGAGAGATAAAGAAAAGTAGACTGAATTCAAGAGCTCAAAAATGATTAAAGAGTTAGGAATTAAGATGCTTTGAGAGAGGAGTACAGTAATTCCAGGAACTGAAGGGATTGGCGTGCATAAAGGAGAGATGGTGGACCCTCGGTGACCTGGGAAGTAAGGTATCACAAAACAGCTGCTATGAGGAATACTTAGCAGTAGTTCTCAAAGTGTGGGTCCCGGACCAGCAGCATTATCATCACTAGAAAACCTGGTACAAATGCAAATGATCCAACACTGTCCCAAACCTACTGAGTAGGAAAAACTGGCGTTGGGACTCTGGCGTTGGGAGCCCAGCAATGTTTTCACAAGCTTTCCAGGAAATTCTAATGTGAGTTAAAGTTTGACAACCACTGCTTTAGACCAGGGCTTCTGAAAATTTAAAATACATATGTATCACCTGGATAGCTTGTTTAGCAGCACGTTTGACTCAGAAGGAATGGAGTGAGGCCTGAGACTCTGCATTTCTCACAAGCTGATGATAGCCAGGTGAGCGAGGCAGATGCTGCTATTTCTCAGACTGTACTGAGTAACTTTAGAGGGATGATTGAACGACTATTCATTGATGGGAGGGCTTCATAAGGAAATAATCAGGGAGAATACAAATATTGTCAGCCTCGTTTTATTTTTACTGGTATTTTCAAGGCTATGCTCAAGAATAATGTTGCTTTCTTTATAGTGCTTGTTGTCTGGGATTCTACAGATGCTTTCACTAACAGTACTATAATTGTACACCTCTATCATGCTTGCTCAAAGCTCTAAGCATTCACTGCTTTCCTGATTTTTTGTTAACAATTCCTTTTTCCAGGTGGAGAAGCTGAGTCTGGCCCACAGAGCTATTTGTGTTCCAAGGTCACAGAGACCTGGGACAGGCTGGGCTGGCGAAGGCCTCCTGACCTGCTGGAGCTCTTTCTGCAGGAGCCTTAAGCCTCTTACTAGCCAGTGGGAAGTGGTGAGGGAGCCCAGGAGATCAACACCACAGCAGCTCAGTGGTAAAACCCAGACCGGCCCACTCTCCAGACTCACTGGTGAATAACAGGAATCTTTATCATCCTTTCCGTCAGAAAGCATTTATTTAAAACCCCTTGGCTAACTCACAGGGTGAGCTGGCCTGTCACACACCATCACATGGCATGGAAACTGGCAATTAAATTTAGAAACCCACCTCAGCAAATCCAGACCGAGATGTTTACAGGCCAGCCTAAGAGGAGCCAGGCGTTTTCACTCCTAAATCAAGAGGTTTGTAGAGAAAGTGAAATAAGCCTCGGGTGGGTTATGCTAAATTATGAGCACCTGTTCCCATCAATAATTTGGCGTCCTCAAAATGCTACAGCAGGGCTCAGAGGGCCAAATATGCCAGTGCTGCACACAGCCTGATGGAGGGCTGTTGGCCTCATTGTTGAGCTGTGGCTCGGAATTGGGGAGATGCTGAAAGGGAGGCCTTTGTTCCAAGGACCACTTGTTTGTTTACCGACTCTGGGGGCTGAGAGAGACACATTAACCAAAGAACAAATGTCATTTTCCATGCTGCAATTGCAGCGTTGAGCACTTTGAATAGATTTCTGTGATGGCAGACAGTGAGGTGACCATACTGAGTGGTGAGTGAGCCTTACTGATATTCAGGGTGCGATCAGAATTATAGCCTGGATTCACTGGTACAGCCCCACCTGAGGTCCAGGAAGCTTTTCTGTTACAAAGCTCTACTTTCTGGAAAACCCTTTGGGTTGAAAATTAGCAAAAGTGGAATTTGTTGTGTGTTTTTAGATCTGGTGGTACGTGCTGAAATGTCCAAACCAAAGAAGATGATATTTTCTCATTTTAGCAAAAGACTCAGCCAGAATCCCATGCTTTAGTGTGGCCGAGAGTGTGACTGTCAAAGGAGGTGAAAGTGTAAGGCCTTGTACAAGCTAAATTTTTTAGTCATGTCTTTCCCAATGTTTGACGTGCCTGGGAAATTACATCTGCCTAACTTCTATAAAGGCTTGTCTTTGATGAAAGCTCAGATATGCTACCATGGGTGGGAAAAAGAGGACCCTTGCAACCCTAAAGAAAGGTGACAGATACCACAAGAAAGCTTTCCACCATTCAAGTGCAGATAAACACGTTTGAGCTGCAGCACACCCACATGAGTATCTGCTCTCCCACCTTACACAATAGCACCTTACAGAAAAGGGAACAAGACGTCAGGTGTCGTAAACTGGGCCCTAGGGAGAGGGAAAAGGCCAGCTGATAATGGGAGCTACCTCAGATTAGAAATGAAGGGGAGTGGCTCTTTATTCTTCTGAAGAAATAACTCTAGTGAATTTCCAGTAAGTTGAGTGATAATGTAAGGCATCAAAAGCCTTTAAGGCTGGTAAACCCCCCTTGCAAAGCCAGGTTCTCTCAGAGCCATAATTAAAGGCAGCAGTGAAACAGTTCCCTAAACACTGTGTTCCCGTTTAACCCGTCCATTAAAGTTCCTTTCTCTATGCTTTCCTCTCCTTCCTCTTTCCTTTGCTCCTTTGTCTTCTTTTATTCATTCTTTCTCCCCCTTCTAGGCTGAATGGCAAAGAGCATCACCCTACAAGTGTACTTGAATTGCACTTGGACTTAGGAGGTAACTGGTCCTCCTTAGTTCAGTAGAAATAGGTCCGGGCTGATGCTCATGTGGCCTTGAATTCAATGCCAGCTTCACCCACTATGCTGGTCCTTTTATATTTTCAGTGCCTGGATTTATTTCTCTGGAAGATGGGGATAGAAGTCCCTCCCCTTCCTTCACAGAGATGATTTCCGGGACTAATGAGGTCGTTTATAAGAACATGCCTCAGAGGAAGGGCATGCTGTGATTGCTGGGCATGGCCATCATTGTGCATTCACCTTTTAGAGTCCTATGCCGATGTTCTTAGTCATGTCTTCCGCATCTTGTAAAGCAGGTTGTATCCTAAGAAGGTGTTTGGCTCAAGGTCACATAAAGCTGGGTGCCTCAGCCTGAATCTAAACAAAGAGCAATTGAGTGCCTAATCTATGCTCAGCCCACTGGACCACAGTGACCTCTGCTCTTTGTACCTGGAAGATTAGCCCTGGTGGAGGAAATAATGTTTCTACTTCTCCAGGTAGTGTGGAAACCTGTTATGCTGCCTCCTCCCCCAGTGGCAGCTCAAATCCAGCCACAGCTCACACCAGGCATAGCCTGCTCCTTGCTGGAAGGAAGCATGGGGCTGAGGTGTTAGTCAGGGGGACACTCATTCTGGCAAGGGGTGAGCCAGAGGACAGACATCCACTTTGGGGGTTCAGAAGGGATGGTCTGGCCTGGCAAATGCAAGCTTTACAGCCCGGTTAAAATGTTTCCATTCTGTTCAATTTTAATTCAATGACTTGGTATATGGGGCATCTAAAACAGAAATGCCAGGAGAAAACAAAAAAAGCAGAAAAATTCCTCTGAGGTTGGGGCAACTGCAGCAGCCATGGCTGGACTTGCTGGGCATTTGCTTGGAGTCCTCTGCCCTCTTTGGATTGCAGCCATTTGTTTTCTGCAAACTACACCTCCCAGGCTCCCTGTCTGCTTGCCTTCTGGGTGGCTTTAGCCCAGGGGTGTCAATGAGGATAAATCGGAGGGCTGGAGGAAGAGAAATGCCAGGTTGTTCCCCTCTGTCTCGCTCTGGGCTGGGAAGGGTCTCCCAAAGGAGTCTTCTGTGGGTCCCAGCTCCACCAGATGACCCAGCATTTGGGTGCTGATAACATTTCCATCCCAAACCTGGGGTGAAAACTCTCTGCTGTTACTTCTGTCTGGGATTGGCTTCTCAGCTCTTCGAACATCTCAGTAAATAGCATCCCACCTTATATTTTCTCTATTAAACTCCCTGACTAGGCACTATTCTCCCAACTGGCAGAAACTCCAAGGGCACTTGGTCCTCTTTGCAGATCTGAAAGCAAGGGCGAACTTGGGAGCCGCCTGTAGGAACTGCATCAGAGGAGGGACCGTGAGGGTGAGTCTTCTTTCACGAGTGGCACTTAGAGTCTGAGCGTCAAGGTCAGCAACATGTTATTGGTAAGGAGAAACTCAGAAATAAAGCTGAAATTGCCAGCTGATGTACAGAAATGGTTCAAATGCTCTAATCAGCCAGAAAGGCCCTTCCTAACTTAAAAAAGGTAAAAAGACTGAAAAGAAGAGGTAAAAAGAGAAAGCTGGGTGTCAAGGTACTAAGGAAAGAGGTGGATCTTCTTATTTCTCCTTTTTATTTGCGTCTTTAGATTTTGAGGAAGAGCCCTGAGCTGAGAAACTGACTTCTTTCATAGGGAAACAGGGGCCCCTCACCTCATCTCTGGGGGGACTGGATGCTGCTGTGGAACTCCCGTGGCTTTGTGCAAGGCATCTTGCAATGACTCACTGGGCCATGTTGAGGATCCTCATCCTTGTCACAGCCAGGGCCCAGCTCTAGGCAGCCTGCATTTACACCATGATGCACCAGCCTGGTCCACGTCAGACTCGAGCCCAGCATCTGCTCTGCCACCATCCAAACCAGCCCTCCCAAAGGGAACTCTGCGGTCAGCAGGGCCAGCAGTGCCCTAGAGGGGCCCTCCCTGACCACCACCCTTTGACTCTGCATGTATTATGCAGAGGTCCCTGAACTGGCACTGCCTGCCACTTGCACAGTTAATGAAAAGGTTCAGCTCCAGGGGTACAAGCATTTCCACAGGGATTTGCGATGTGAGAAATTTTACTTTTAACTTTATTTTTAATTGTAGTAACATACACATAACATAAAACTTGTCATCTTAACCATTTTTAAACGTACAGGTCAGTGGCATTAAGAACCTTCACACTGTTGTGCAACCACCACCACCATCATCCACGGGAATTTTTCATTCTTCCCGAAATGAAACTCTGTCCCCATTAAACACTAACTTCTCATCCCCTCCCCCAGCCCCTGGCAACAACCCTTCTACCCTCTGTCTTAATGAATTTGACTATTCTAGGTACCTCATATAGGTGGAGCCATGCATTTTTGTGACTGGTGTATTTCACTTAGCATAATGTCTTCAAGGTTCATTCATGTGTCTGAATTTCTTTTTAAGGCTGAATAATATTCTATTGTATGTACATACCACGTTTTGTTTATTCATCCATCTGCCGATGGACACTTGGATTGCTGCCACCTTTTAGCCATTGTGAATAATGCTGCTATAATCACGGAGGTACAAATATCTGTTTGAGGCCCTGATTTCAATTCTTTTGAGTATATAATCTGAAGTGGAATTGCTGGCCATGAGGTAGTTTTACTTTTAATTTTTTTGAGAAACTGCCATATGGTTTCCCATAGCTGCACCATTTTACATTCCCACCAACAATGAACCACATCCATGCCAATACTTGTTTTTTTTTTTTAATAATAGCCACCTTAATGCATGTGAAGTATCTTTCAACTTTTTAATTTAATATTAAAAAAAATCTCATAAATGTAAATGTGGGATAAAATTTTCAACATGCGTAAGAGGGCGCACAATGAGCATCACTTTTCTACTCCCCTGACTCCAACGTCCCTGTTTCCAGGGGCAACCATTGTTTCTGCCCTCAAGAATGCTTCTTGACACGGTCTGTGCACAGATAAGCTTATATGTGTATGCATCTTTTTAAAACAAATAGGAGCACAGAGTACTCATTACTTTATATGTCACTTTTTAAAAACTAAACATGCCATTTTCACTTAATTTAACATTATAACATTTCATAATTGTATCTATAAGTGACAAGAGATTTAAATCAGTATAGAAGCCATCCCCAACTTTTTTGGCATGACACTAAATCTATGATCAGAGTCCTCATTCTTCCAGTCTAATACAGAAAATTTGGACTTTAGAGAGATGATACACCCCCAGCAGGGACTGTAGCAGACCTTGTCATCAAACATATTAATATTTCTGCAGAGAAATATAAGAATAAATTATAATAAGTAGAATAAAAATTCTAAATAGCCATGTCCTGGTTGTAGTCAGGTTTTGCCACTAAATGAGTTTAGAAAGCTTCCCATTTTCAGAGCCTTTTAGATTTCAGAATTGTAGATAAGAGATTATGGGCTTATAATATTAAGGAACTTTTCACATATTATTTTTGATATTCAAAATAACTTCATGAAATGGAATTTTACAGGTGGGGAAACTGAGGCTCAGGGACAGAAAGTAATTTGCCTAAACTGGGACTTGAACCCAAGTCTGCCTGCTTCCTAAATCTGGCCTCTTTCCTTTCTATCACGCGACTACGTGCCATTGTCTGCTGTAATTATCAACAGTGTTCCTTCGCTTTCAAAAGAACTGGGTCTAAGAATATATATCATATAGCCATACCAACCATAACATGCTGTGCCTTGGTGACTGAGCTTTCTCTTAGTTGATACCTGGTCCTTGTTTCCTGTAGACATCATTAGAGTTTAAGACAGCCTTAGTACTTTCCTGCCCTTGATGTTCCATTTAGCCAGCACTTCACAGCTCATTAAGAGGGTAGTGGACAGCCACAGGAGCTTTACCTCTTCCAGGAAGCCTTCCCTGCATTCTGCAACCTCTCATGATCTCACAGTTCCTGCTGCACTGCTTACCTCTTAATTTGGTGGGATTATTTGTTCTCTCTCATTTATTTTATTTTAAAAAATTGTGGTAAAATACACATAATATAAAATTTACCATCTTAATCATTTTGAAGTGTACAGTTCAGCAGTGTTAATTACATTCATGTAGTTGTGCAAGCATCACCATGGTCCAGCTGCAGAACTTTGTCATCTTCTCAAACTGAAGTTCTGCCCCATTAAACTCTAACTCCCTATTTCCCTTCCTCCCCAGTCCCTGGCAACCATTCTTCTAACCCTTAACTGGGCTATATTGGTTGTAAATAGAAAGAGAGACAAGTCTTGAGTTTTTTTTCCCCATTTTTTTATGTGAAGGTGTGTCTCTCACAAAGGAGAGCCTGAAGGAAGGTGCTGGATGTGGATGTGTGAGGTCTTTGATCCTTTTGGACCAAAAGAGTCCTCCTATTCATGACTGATGCTGAGCAGCCCTTCCTTTGGGGCAGTGCTTACAGCAAATGTCAAATTGAGGGCTTGCATCATCCTATTTTATCATCTGGAAATGGAGGCACAGAGAGGTTAATAACGAGCATGTGGTCACACAGCTGATTCAATAGAGGCAGTCTGGCTTTGTGGATGAGGTTTGTGTTGGACCCAGTGTGTTTGAGGTTCAGCTTTTAAGCCTTGGAGGTATCAAGTTCTGTTTGGCTCAAACTGCATCTGGATATAAGTAACTGGCTGTGAAGCATCTGCTCCAGTAAAAGCCCAGGTCTGGCATCTTGCCCCTCCCATCTGCAGACAGCCACCTGGTTCTGGCTGAGCCTACTTTTCTCTCCTACTCCATTCAGCTCACCTAGCTGGAGGGTGCCTGCAGAAGGAGCCCCAACAAGTGGGCCTGTCCATTCTCCATCTGAAGAATCTCAGCCTCACAGGACCTTGTGACTGAGGAGCTAGAGTTTGCTTCCCGGGGTTGGCCTGGAGTTTCAGCTGGTCCTGGTGACCCTGAAACTTTCCTGGTCCCCACACAGCACCAGTGTAGGTCCCAACATTTACCTGATGCTGCTGTAGCTTTTCAGAGGCCACAGCTATGTTTGACACCAGGAACACTGCCTGTTCCGGAAGGGTCCCCTGCAGGAGTGGGAAGTATTATGGGGAAGGAGGAAGGAAAGGTGGCAGTGGCATAGGTTCATCATCCAGGCTCAATTCTCTTCTTGTTACCTGAGCTCTTGTGAGTTACTGAAAACCACTGGGATGCACATGAATTTGAACAAGCGGAACAAAACAAGACTCCAGGTTAGGCACTGCCACCATCAAGACACCATGTACTAAAAAGTGCATGGCACCCCTAGAGTTGTGTGATAGGACTGCAAAGAGTTCTCAGTGGGAATGCACTGGGGCCTTGATCAATCACTCTGAAACCAGTCAGATGGACATGGGGTTAGAACTAAAAGTGTATGTGTGTGTGTGTGTGTGTGTGTGTGTGTGTGTGTGTGTGTGTGTGTGTAGGGGGAAGCAGTGTGTAAGTTCCAGCATTTTCTGTGATGTTGAGAACAAGTCCTGCCTGCCCAGATCTGCTCCCAGCCTTCCTGGGCGCCCTACAGATCCAGCCGGTAGAACAGGCTAGATGAAACAGGAGATCTCTGGCTGTCAGGACTGTAGCTTGTGTGCACATAAAGGAGCCCTGGGCATGCTGGCTGGGCAGCCCTAAGAGAGGAGGAGGAGGAGGAAGCCTGGGGGGACTGATGGAAGAGTGAGTATAGGCCTCAGTGGGTGAGAGGGCTGAAGGGGGGTTGGGATTTGCAATAGGTTTTGACCTGTTGCCTTGAGCATAGGACACAGGCAAATGGCCTGTTCAGTCAGAATCTGGGTTCCTTTTAAACCCTGTACAGCACAAAACAGATCTAAGACAAGCAGAGAGTCTAGTTTTATCCTTTCTGTTGATGTGTTTTAAAATCTGTGGTGCACGTTTGCATTTTAACCACATGCAGGCTTATTGTTTGTGTGGGGAGCTATATGCACTCTCCCAGTGCCTTGCCAGCAATGAAAGGTCATCTGAGGCTGGGCATCTTCATGCAATCCCTGAGGCTGATTGTGGGACAGAAGTCATGAGCCTGTTGCATAGCTGTCGTGGTACCTGCTTCAAGAAGTCCTCCAGCTGGTGGTGGCTGGCCCCGGGCCCAGGTCCTGTTCTCTGCTGCCAGTTCAGTGCACCTCGCACCGTACCTGAAGCTGTCTGTCTTCTGACCAGGCTCTGGCCTGAGGGCCATAGGATTGGGGAGGCTCCATGAGGTGGGGTGACAGCCGTATCTGTCATGGCGGGGAGCAGGCCCACATGAAAGTCTGTCCTCTGTGGAGCCTGTGGGTCTCTAGAGCTTGCTTGCATAATGCTTCCTGCGAGCGTTTTCATCATAGTCTTAGCAACTGTCATGTGCTGCAGCATATGACCTTTAAAATTGTTGAAAAAGAGCCACTTCTGGAGAATGTGCTCATGAGGAACGATCCCTTTTCCTGCCCGCATCTGCCTGTCCAGGGAAGCGTCTGCCCGCCTCATGGGGAAGGGAGCCCGCCACTGGTGGGATCCGTCAGAGATGGAGCCATTTGGCTCTGTCACTTGGCATCTTGTTTAATTGTATTTTATTATTATTATTTTTTTTTACCTCAGTTGTCTTCTGTGCAACTGTTAGAGGAATTTGGCATCTGTCCATCTCCCTCTTATGCTGTTCACCTCCAGGGTCAGCCTGCTCTTTGTCAGCTGCCTCCTCTAAATGCATGTACCCTGATATTTTCTTATTCTCAGTAGGACTCACTGGGCCACTTCTCCCAGCATCATCTGCCTTTGAGAGGATTCGGGTGAAAGGGAAGACTCAGAAGTTGCTGAGGGGAACCTGGTAGAGGAGAAGACTGCGGGTGAATGAGGAAGGAGGGAAAGGTCAGGGTGTGCCTCCCAGTTCCTCTAAGGCATCAATGGAGGACTCTCTATGTTCAAGGCAGGCTGCAGATCCACTCAGGGAGAAGGAGCATCAGGAGAACCATTCTCTACCACACAGTTTTGGCTGTTCTTCCCTGGACACAGCTTTGTGGTGATTTCTGGGATGTTTCAAACGGAAAATAGGTGGACACATGTTCTCCTTGGTCAGCTCCCGCTCTGGGGTGTGTGTGCTGGTTGCTGTAGCTCCCCAGGTGCCCTAATGCCCACTGGGGTCCTTCTTCCTCCTCCTCTTCTCCTACCAAAGCCAATTTATTACCTGTTCTATTGGCTCTGCTTCTTAAACATTCTCTCAGCACATCCATTTCTCTCTGTGAAGCCTCTGATTCAGGAGGCAGTAACTGTGGCCCAGGCCATATCAGACCATTAACTGTTTTATAAAGTTTCATGTGAAAATAGCCACACTCCTTCATTTGCATACTCCGTCTGACTGCTTTCTTGCTATAATGGCAGAGTTAAATGTGCCCTGATATTTATTATCTGCTCTTTTATGGAAAGTGTTTGCCAATCTCTGCCCTAATTCATCCATTATCTTCTTTCAGTGAGTTATTGAACCGTCTTTTAACTGCCATCCCTGTGTCCAGTCTGGCTCCTCTCCATTCTGTTCCTACACTCTGACCTTTCTAAAGTAAAGGTCTGATTAGGGTGCTTTGCCTTTTGTTTCCCTGGCTCTTCGTGTTCTCCAGAGGGATTCTAAACACTTTCTCATAGTATGCATGGTTCTTCCTCCTGGCTCCAGCGTTCCTTTAGCCACCATGCCAAGTTCAACCACCTGAGGCTTCCAAGTGCACCGAGTTCCCAAGGCACTTGGGTCTCCCTCCAGGTCGAGCTGTTTGCGTGCTGTTTTCTCTTCCTGGAATGATCTTCTCTTGGCTCCTTAGGTGGCCTGCTCTGACTCATTTGCCAGTTCTTAGGAGAGTGGCTTAATTTCCGAGACTGGGTTAGGAGCCTTTTCTATGAGCTTTCATGGTACCCCAGAATTCTTTCTTTATTCTAAGGACATAGCATCTGGCTCATAGAAGACCTTAACATATGTTTTACAAATGAATGATGAATGAATGAATGCTTGAATGAATGCAATCTCCCAATAGCCAGGTCCTGTTGGGACCTGGAAGTCTTCTCACTGTTGAAGGAAGGCTCTGGTAGCAGATGCTACCAACAGCCAAGTCCCTGGGGCTCTTAGCTGCCTGCTTAGATGTTGGTATGGCAGCAACACACATCCAAACCAGTTTTCCTTGTTGCCACAGAAAGGGCTGCTTAATGGATCAATGTCATCCAGAGGGAGGATTTCAGGGGTGTATTATAAAGCATCAGTCTTGGCCTTATTTTGTGCAATGATCTGCTGAGTGACATAGATGAAGCCACAGAGAGTTATTGCCAAAATTGCAAATGGAGGTGAGAGGAATAGATGATTTGTTGATTGACAGACTCAAGATTTAAAACTATTTTGGTAAGTTCAAGCCAAGAAGCCCTATAGGTAGGAAAAGGCAAAATAGGAAGCCATGTAAGGTTCTATGTTAAAGTAAAAAAATTAACTGCAAAAAATTGAATTGGGGACATGTAGCTTTAGTTGGTGGTAAACACTATCTGAGTAAAAGTGTGAAGCAATTTTCAAAAATCTTAAAGCAATCTGAGAGCTCTTCTAGAAATATTTTAGTAGATGCCTATTATCTGAGAGTTGTAATCCTCCTCTGATTGTGTCAGACCACTTCCAGAACTCCATGTCCGGTCCTGGAAAAGATACCTAAAGAGTACTGTGAGCACTCTGGGAAGATGATAGGAGAGGTATATTTTAAAGCACAGTGGGTGCTTGGAGAAGAGGAGTCTGGGGTAGGGATTTGATAGCACTCTTCAAATATCTGGGTCATTAGGGCAAGAGGGCTTAGATTTGAGAGTTATTCTGAATAGCTTTAATGGGTTGAAATAGGACCAATTAGGTGTCAGTTCCACTGATTGAAACATTGTCCAAGCATCAGATGGGTTGCTTCAGGCTTCTTTATGAAGGCGAGAGGGGGATAACCAATGGACAGGAATACTTAAGCAACAGATCAGAACTTTTACTCGATAATTTAAAAATCCTTTTTCACACTGGGATTCCATGAATTTATGCTTTTCTGTTACTGTGTGTGGTAGAAACTGCTAGTTATTCCTTTGCATCATTTTCTTTAAAACTTCTTTAGTAATAAAACCCAACATTTTTAGCATACCTTTCCAGAACAAGGGCTATTTTCCTCCTTGGAACTAGGAGTGGCCTGGGGGTAAAACAATGACCAGTGAACTAAACGTGGAAGTATTACGTTCAACTTCTGGGAAGTAGTAGTAACAGGAGGAGATATACCCTTATTTCCCCTTCCTCTTTGATATAGGCTGGAATGTGGATGTGGTGGCTGGAAGTCAGTAGCCATTTTGGGCCATGAAGTAGAAGCTCTATGTTGATAAAGATCTTGGGTTCCTGATGATGTGGCCATCAATACAACCCTAGACTGCTTAACTTTATTCTTTATTTATGTGAGAGAGATAAAAACTTGTATTTGTGAAAAACACAGTTATTTTGGTTTTGTGAAATAGAGATGAACCCATTCATAATATAACATAGAAAGTGCACACACACACACATACATACACAAAGAAAGAAGAGCATTGAAATGAAGAACACAGACTCTCTGGCTGGATTGCTTCATTTCAAATTCCAGCTGTTCTACTTGCTAGCTATTTGTCCTTGGACAAGTTTCTTAATCTCTCTGTGCCTCAGTCTCCAGACTTATAAACTGGGAATAATAATAGTGATAAATGTGTGATTTTTGTTTGTTTTTGGAGAGGTTTAAATGAGAGAATACATTTAAAAATATAGGACACTGCTTTAAATATAATCCGCATGTTTGTTGGTTCATACTTTGCCTCTTTATACATCGAGGCAGCTATAGAGTTGTATTAAGAATGTTTTTTCTTATTTACTCATTCAATTGATAACTTCCATTGATGTCTTAGAAAGATAAAAACAATAATATCAGAACATTCAAAATACAGTGTACATATTCAAGAGTTTCCTTAAGACAATCTGTTTTAAGGCATAAAATTGAGAAATGATTTGTACTTGGGAGAGTGAGTCATTGGGTTTTGCTTTGTGTTTTGAATCCCTTCATTGTTCTGGTAATTAATTTTTAGATTGTATACAAATACAGATCTTGGAGTGGTAAACAGTAATTGGTATCTAGAGAAAGAATACACTTCTCTGTGAGGGGTTGTCTTCCTGAGTTTTTTAAGAAACCTAAGTTTAAACACCATCTATTCTTTTTGTTTATTTATTCATGGGAATATAGAGTCAAATAAAAAGGGATCCATACCCTTAAGATAGTTCCAGCTTAATAGAGAAAGCACACATCTTTCTGTAGCTCCATAGACATACCTCTTCTTATGTCTGGCTCTCTGGGGTGTGGGTATGAGAAGGTGAGTAAGAGTTTGACAGGAAGAAAAGGTGGGGCAGCAATTCTGGGAATTTAACTCCCTTAGGCATCTACACATGTATGCAAGGATGTATATACATGGTTATTCATGGCAGCATTGCTTATAGTAGCAAAAGTTTGGAGCACACGTGTCCATCTATGGAGAACTGGAATATCTATGGACATCCCTGCAGGACATTACACTGGAAAAAGAAAGAGGTTGATGTCTGTGCACTGACATGGCAAGCTTGCCAGAGTGTAGTGTTAAACAACGAAAAAAAAAAGCAAGTAGCAGTGAGTCCATATAGTTGGCTATATTTTGTGTAAAAAAAAAAAAAAAAGGAGGGGAGATAGCATATATATCCATATTTTCTTGTATTTGCAGAAAGACTGGACATAAAAATGATCACCCTCCAGTAGAATGAGGTGTTGAGAAGTGGGAAAGGAGAAGACCAAGTCAGTGTGGGATCAGGCCTTCCCAATCATTCTTTATCATTTTGACTTTCAACCATGTAAACATATTTTCTACTCCAATAAATGAAAAGGAATGTAATAAGAAAAGGAAAGAACACCTTTAGCAGAGAGAATAGCATGTACAGAGGTTCAGAGGCATGAAACAGAAACAACCAGAGAACAGACTCCTCCGTAACATCCATCCTGTGTCCATTTGGCAAGACTTCCAGAACTGTGTGTGTGTGTGTTTTTGATTTCTGGACACCTACTGGAAGATCAGTTCCTTAAAAGTGTGGGACTTTGTTAGCCTTGCTCACCACCATATACAGCTAGCATTGATTGACTGATATTATGTACTGACTTTCTGAGATCTCTCTCTTTCTCATAGGAATCCCAGTATATTCTGCCAAAAAAAAAAAAATGCCTTCTCTTTCTGTAACCTGTTCTGTCTCTCAGCTGAGGTCCTATGCTCTCCTTTTTCTTCAGTTTCTCGGACCAGGAGTCATTCCATTTCTCTTCAAAAAAAAAAAAAAATATGGCTGATTAACCACAGAGAAATTATACATTTAAATAGAAATACATAGCTCTGAATAAAATTACACATCAATCTATATGAATACATACATAAGAATGTATGTAAACTTATACTTACACAATGAAAGCTACATGAAATACACAATAGATACATCACATTTTACCTATTAAATAGGACTACACGAGTTTTCTCAAATAGCCGTTTTCAAGAATTTTAGCCTCCTTAAGGAATTTTGCAAAAACCTCCCCAGCATTTATAAGTCAACATCTAAAATTTCTTATTATAAATTTAAATGGTTGCCAAGGATGTAATTTTTGACATATTGTAAACCGTTGACATTTTAAAATAAAAATATTACATGACTTTAAATATGAGACAAATGAAATTTAAATGCTGTAATGATTTGATACTTGTCATTTGAAATTACATAAACAATTCTTTTTAACATTCGGACACTTTTTAACATTATTCTTCCTTTTTTTCCTCCTTGAATTCCTATTTCTATTCTATTTCTCCACAGATTTTGTCCTAATGTAGTATAGTTTTATGCTTAAAAGTCTTTTATTGGTCTCATAATTATGTCTATCAAATCTATGTGTGTAAATTGCAATGTTATATTTATTTTATTTCCTATGACAAGTTGCTAAATGTTAAAAATAAAAGTTTTTTTCCCCCTTCTGGTTTGAGTTAGCACCACAGTAAGTGGTACAGAATTTGTCAAAATAAGATATGTCAGCTTTCTCTCGCCTCAAAAGTGCTGCATAACAAACAATCGCAGCTCTGAAACAATAAGTGTTTTTTTTTTTGTTTTTTGGTTTTTTTTTGGCTCAGGAGTCTGTGAGTCGGCTAAATGGTTCTTTAGATTGAAAGGGCTCAGCTGATTCGGCTGAGCCAGCTCACCTGTCTCTAGCCAGCCATCTGGTTAGCTGGAATGTCTTGTGTCTGCCACATATAATTTCTCACCATCCAATGGGCTAGTCTGGGCTCCTGAGGCTGCTGGGCAGGGTCCTCAAAGAGTGGATGTGACCAAACAAAGTCTTTTGTGCACAGCTTCAAGACTGACTTATTGTTACTTCTGCCACATTTGATTGGCCAAAGCAAGTCACAAGGCCAGCACTGGATCAGGGTTTAGGGAATTGGACTCATCTCTTGATGTGAGGAGCTTCAAAGTCAGAGCAGTATTTTGTTAGATTTATGCAAATATTTCATTTTGGGGGGTGCTAATATAAATAGTATTGTTTTTTCATTTTAAATTCCACTTGTTCATTGCTGTTATATAGGAAAGTGATCAACTTTTGTTTATTGGCCTTGTATCCTGCAACCTTGCTATAATTGTTTATTAGTTCCAGGAGTTTTTTTTTTTTGGTCAATTCTTTCAGATTTGCCAGACACTTTTATTTCTTTCTTCTTAATTCAAATACCTGTTATTTCCTTTTCTTGCCTTATTGCATTAACTAGGACTTCAGTATGATGTTGAAAAAGAGTGATGAGAGGGGACATCCTTCCCTTGTACCTGATCTTAGTGGGGAAGCTTTGAGTTTCTCACCATTAAGTATGTTGTTATAGGGTTTTTTAAAAAATAGGTATTATTTATCAAGTTGAGGAAGTTTCCCTCTATTCCCAATTGACTGAGAGTTTTTTTTTTAAAAAATCATGAATGAGTGTTGATTTTTGTCAAATGTGTATTCTGTATCTATTGATATAATCATGTAATTTTCCTTTTTTAGTCTGTTTATGATGACATGAATTGATTTTCAAATGTTGGACTATCCTTGCATGGCTGGGATAAATCTCACTTGGTGGGATGTACAATTCTTTTTATACATTGTTGGATTTCATTTGCTAATATTTTGTTGAGAATTATTACATCTGTGTTCGTGACAGATATTGGTCTATAGTTTTCTTGCAATGTCTTTTTTTTCTGGTATTGGTATTAGGGTAATGCTGGCCTCCTATAATGATTTAGAAAGTATTCCTTCTGCTGGAGTAAGAGTTTAATAATAAAATGGATAAAAAATAAGTTTTAAACTATCTTATTAAACAACACACCAAATCTGAAAAAAGTCCCACGAAACCTTAATCTCATGGCTTTAGCTAATAATGTATCTTGAAAATTTTAGAAATCATGTAAAATATTCCAGCTACAATTAAAATGACCATCATATGATCAAAACTATAAAATTCCGATAGCTATATGACTTTAACTTTTTTAATATACTTTTTAGCTAAGCTAATGACACCTCCTAAAGATGAGTTTTAAGAATGGAAAAGAATTTCTTATATTTGAAAATGTAAGGAAAAAGTATTTTTTAACATTAAATAATTCTTACAGATGTTCTCCTTGATTTGCTCTCATAGTACTAACTTCAAGAACAGTGATTTCCCCCCACCCCACTTCTCCTTTCTCTCTCTCTCTCTCTCTCTCTCTCTCTCTCTCTCTCTCTCTCTCTCTCTCTCTCGACAGAAAGTAGCAAAAGGTGACTTTGTTGATGAGAAGCTATATTTATTCCCATTTCCCCACTCTACCACCTAATTGAATTCAGATATCCCAACACAAACCAAATACCCAGTTTGAATAATGGGCTTTCCCTTAACAGCAAACAAACAGATGTAGAAACCAGGGAAATCCCAAAAGCCCTGTGAGTTGACAGAGCCTTTTATTACTCATCAAAGGAAGCTTCCCTTTTATAGGCTGCCCTGGAGTTTTCCCATCACAGGATAGTGCTGGTAAGAGTAGAAGAGTGAGGAACATGTCTTTCTTTTATAAAGTGGGATAAAGCTACTGCAAATTTAACACCTTCTCAGTCCAAGCACTTTAGGAAAGAACACATGTGGAGAATGAGAATCTGGAAGTTGGTTCTCTTAAGACTATCCAAGTTATATCCTCTGGAAAGTCTTTATGTACCCTAACGTTAGGAGGTGCCCAGTAAGTTAGGGTGTCTTCCGGGTTTTTAGAGTAAAGAGGGACTATGCAGAGGGCAGAGAAAGAATGTCATTTATCATCATGTCTAGGCAATATGCAGAACTCGGACAACTCCTCCCAGCAACCCTGAGAAACTTCTTTGGGGTCATGTGCTGAAAGGCCACAGAAATTGCTTTTCTAAGCATTCTGAGTGCAGATGTGTATTATTTAAAATATTTTCCCAGAGAGCCCAGGCCTGTGCCTGGCATATGGTAGACCTGCACAAACACACAGCAAATGGACTTTTCTATTTCTTGAATGTGAAGGACTTGAAGAAACCTCTAGAATTTTTTAGTTTTCTCCCTCATGCATCTGGTGAAATGAAATTCAGTCTAAAAGACAGCTGAGAATTCATCCAAGTTTTAAAAAGCAAGAGAATTATTCCAATAATATCACTGTTTACCCATCCCAGAGTCTAATGGCCTAGACTCTAGGCCCTAGAGTATGAGAAATGTTTCCTGATGTGTAACTAGTGTCTGTTGCTTTCCATCTTGGACTGAGGATAGCTGGTCCCATCCTCAGTGATCTTTATTTTTACAGTTTGGTTATATTTTTCTCCCACTCACCCTTCCTCTAGCTGGAGAATCCAAGTTCCTTTTATGGCTCAGAGGTATGGCCTACTTTTGGAAGATGTTTTGTTATGCTGAGCTGGGGAGAATAGAAAAAAGAATGTTAAACTTATTTTTATAATTTTAAAGATCTGTGATATTCATGGGAAGTGCTGTGCCTTTTCTATTTCCTATTCTTTCCTCCCTCTTAAAGTGCTGGTTGTTTACAGTGATATTTGTTTTGCCTTAGTCACTGATACTCCTGTTGTTAGCTGGGTACCAGGCTGCCCTAATAAAGACCACACTTTTTAACCTCCCTTACAGCTGATTGTGAAAAAAGGACGTAAACAACAGTGTTGCCTGGAAGCAACATTTCATCAAAGATAAATTCCATCAAAGATAGCATTGCATATGCTTTTTATCTCTTCTTTGACTCTTCTGCTTACTGTTCTTTCAGTGTTCTATTGCTGCAGACCAATCCACTTAAAAATTAGTGGCCCAAATTACTACTTTTTGTGATTCTATGGGTTGGCAATCTGGAGGTTTCTTATGCTGGTCTCACCTGATGTCCAGCTAGGCCTTAGAATCTAAGATGGCCTTGTTGCCATGTCTGGCAGCTGGGGCTCCTCAGTCTTCTGTGAGGTGTCTCATTCTCCCATAGGCTAGATAGGCTTTATTACAACATTGTTGTCTCAGAGTTTAAGGAGGAAGAGAGAGGAAGCTTCAAGACGCCTAACATCTGTAATTCATACCACATCTCTTGTGCCAAATTGTATTAGTCAACCTGGATTCAAGGATAGAGAAAAAGACCTCATGTCTTGACAGAAGGAGAGGCAGAGACCTTGATATTGCAAAGGACACAGGAAATTTAATTTATTGGGGACCAGTATTAAAAACAACCTATCACACTTGTTGTCTGGAATATGGATGTTATGTCTAGAACTCAAGCAGCCATCCTGAACAAGGTATGAGACCACATGCTGAGAATGTTGGAGCAGTGAGATGGGAAGATCCTGAGTCTCTGGTAATTTTGTGAAGGCTCTCTGATCTGTAGACTGTCTATCTCCACTGCAGTTTTCCAGGAGAGATGGATAAACTATATTGTTTGAGCCACTGTCATTTTGGACTTTCTCTCATTTGCAGCCCAGTCTTTATATGCTCTCCAATGATCAACCTCTTCTAAATTTCCAGCTCTCTTCACCAGCCTAGGTTACCTCTGCTTAGAGTTTTCTGCAGTTCAAAGGTTGGAGAGGAGGGGAGAAACCTAACACTTTGGAGATGCTATCATGATATTTTAATGTAATTTCCTGTCCCACTTGGCAAGCCTGAGGAAATAAAATGAGGAAGGCAGATAGGAGAGTGCTGCTGTGAAGCAGGAAAAGGTTAGAAATTGTCAGGAGCCTGAAACATTGCCTGGGTCCAAGATGATCAACATCATCTCAACGGCTAGTACAAGGGAGATTTCAGGCACCACAGTGGCAGGTCCAGGAATGTTCTAGGCAAACTGGAAAAGCCAAACTCGCTCATCCATAGACTGTGGATCAGTGGTTAATTTGAATGTGGTCAAAAGGGGTCCCGCTCCTTGACATAATGATAAGCTATGTCTCTCAGATTCCATCTGGAAACCATTCTTAGATTTACATTATGAAGAGATGATTTTGAATTGGGTCTCTTTTAGCTCATATGTTTTGCATGTGCACCAGGGTGGGTTTTAGAGATGAACAACAGCTTTTCTCCTCCCCATTTTCTCTTCAAGTTTTATGGTTTGGTTTGGGCTTTATTTATAACATGTCACATGTAGAAATACAGCAGGCACTATTCAGAGGCCAAGCAGCATCATATCATTTTACATATTCCCCACTCATAATTAGTTTAGGCTGTTTTAAGTTTGCATTTTTTTCCCTATAATGATATAGTAGACACAAAGTGTTAACTAGAAACAGAAATATTCCCTTCTCCATTGGTTCCACCCTTCAGTCACCCATCCTACATCACCTCCCACTACCCCCCATCAGTCCAAAGTTTATTCACCCATCAGTGAAAAACAGATTGATCTGGAGGCTTCAGCCACTCTTTGAGGCCAAGGGACATTGAACTCTTATCTCATCTCTCTCTCTCCTTCTAACAGAATGGCATACAAACAAGCCTGGATAGACAGAAGGCATCTATTGACTTCTAAAGAAACTCCGTGGACAGGCTGATTCTGCGACCTTGTTTTGTTACTCATCTCTGAGTTCAGAGGCCACATTTCCGGGGACTATCCAGAGTTTCTGAGACCTCCAACAATGTATGGTCTTTTGGTTACTCAGACCCTGTTGCTGACTTCAGATGTTGTATCTTACAGATATTCAAATTGGTTTTAGCTCTCTATGAAGGACATATTAGCAAGGCCATATATGGGAAAACCATGACACATGACAGAATTACAGCCTACTTAAAAAAGGAATATGCATATGCATATGTATATTTGTTTCTGGAGGTCTTAGCTTATAAGATAATTTTGCATATATTTGGGTATAAATTTGCATATATTTGACATAAAATTGCATACTATGTTCACAAGTCTCTAATTCCAGATAAAGTTACATGAGAACACTTTCTTTACAATAATTTATATTTTTCTTTTTAGGACTTATGATGTGTTACATCACCTGTGTTACTAATGTTTGAGTTCCCTTAGCCTGTCCTCCATTTCCCAGAATTTGTTTTATTTTTAAGAAATGCTTACTATCACCATTGTTTCTTGTAAAACCCAGCCCTGAAGGACATCAAGAAGGCTTTGAGCCTTTGTGAACTAGCGCTGCTCGACAGAGCCCTTCAAAAAGCATTAGTAAATTGGGACTGTAATTGTTTTTATATAAATTATAACATTATATTTAAGTAAAAAGGATTATAATTAAAAATTATCTGTGTATAGAAAAGGAGTTTACCAAAAGTACTAGACCTGAATCATCAATTATTCTCAAATGTAATATAAGAAATGTTAGTCATTGTTGAAGAACAAGCTTATCAAATCTACCGACATAATTATGTATGAAATTTGGCATGTTATGTTGCTTTCCCAAGCCTCAGTTTTTGTCTTTGGAAAGTGAGGATAATGACAGCAATCTCAGTATTTCCCAAATATCATCATCAAGGCATTACCTTAATAATTTTTCTCATATCCTCATAATACTTATACAATTATTTACTTCATATTTTTCTAGAATTTAATAACTTAACTTAAACTGGCATTACCTACCTTACCCTAGACCTAAGCAAAAATACCCGTGAAATAATAGGTTTGATGTACTTCATTTTTTTCACGTTAAAAAAATACATAACTAAAAAATTTTAAAAGGTGCTCATCTGTATCCACTTGAAAAATTTTCAGGTGCCACTGCACTTCGAGAACTGTGGCCAAAAAACAAATAAACATGCATGAGGAGCTTGGTCATAATGGTAAGTGGTAGCTATGTTTATGGTAGCTATGGTGACAGAGATAGCTGATTTCCAACTTCACCTTCCTTTGCAGTAACAGAATGCTGACTCTCACTTGGGCACACAACCAAAAAACTACATTTCCCAGAATTCCTTAAAGATGAGGACTGTCTGTCTTTTATGGATGGCAGAACCAAGAGCCAGAGGACGCTGAGTTCTTGATAATTGTATGGGGCTGCCATGGTGGTCCTGGACCATTTACCTCTGAGCTTTATTTACATAAGAGAGAAGAAATAAACTCTGTTAAGCCACCATCTTATAGGGTTTTCTGTCACTTGCAGCCTAATATAATCTTAACGGATATAATATCGTACACAGGGGTGGGTGGGGTGTCAGTTGTAAGCTAGGGGCTGGTCACAGAGGTGAGGGCTGATTGTTAAATTTTCATGAATTTTGAATGCTGGCGAATGTCATGCTGGTAGCTTGAAATTAGCCCTGGTGGGAGTATTTATACCACAGAAATCGGCAAATGCTACACATCAGTGCATTTTTTCCTCCAGGAGAGCCAGTTATTGAACATTTATCATTTACTGTAATTCTACTGATGGGCTTAAAAGACTTTGTCCACAAAAGTTTGATCATGTAGTGAGCGAGGTAACCTGAGGGTGGGGGAATAGTCTGATTTCTTTACTTGCTCTTAATTTGTTCAAATTTGGACCAAGTGCCCAAGAAAATGTGCCTGTCACATCTCCAACTGCAGAGGGTGTAACTCTACCTCCCCTGCTACCACACTGAGATCCCCCATGGAGCTCTGGGAGGCCTGCTCCCCACAGCCAGCCTGGCTATCTTGGCTTGGGAGTTCTCTGCCAGCTCGGCTGAAAGTGCAGTGCAGAGTCAGTCTCTCCCCTCCCTAAGCTTCTCCCCAACACAGAGGCAGTTCTGCTTTGTGGTCTGCTGGCTCCCCATCTTCCTCTGGTGCCTACCCCATTTTTTCTTTCCCAAATGTTTTCTCTAGAAACTGCTCTTGTATACCCTATCCTCTTTCAGCACCTGCTTCTTAGAATATCTGAACTATTAAGTTTGAGCTCCCTTCCTCCCCTCCCTGCATTTCACAGATGAGGAAATTGAAGCCCACTTTAGAGAATTCTATCTGAGCCACATCTCTTGGCCTGTTTGCACCTGTCAAGATAGGCAGCGCCTTTGCAGGCAAGTTCTGTTGGTTCAAACTGTATTCTATAGTTAACATTGTGATAAAGATATCCTTCTAGTTTTTACTTTGAGAATTTACTTTTAGATGATACATTCATATCCCCCCTTTCTTTGATTTATTCTCTCCTTGGCACTCATTGCTATCTAGCCTCCTTTAATAATTTATCTCTCTTGTTTATTATCTAACACATAACTACTGCATGAATAAGTAAATGACCTCAAAACTTACCATCCTCATTGCTCCCAAAGTTAGATAGCAGGTCAGTGAAGATTTCCCCCAACTAGGCATTTATCTTGCTGCATCTTTAAGTGCTTGTGAACTTGTCTGTAATCTTTTCAGGTTGTTTTAATGTTCGAGGCAGCAGATAACTGAGGCCGAGTTCAAAGTGCAATGTAATGAGTGTGACTAGGAAACAAATCTACTGTGGGGCAATCATCTAGCTTAGCCACTAGGACGGGATCAAGATGTCATCATACAGAAAGAAAGGAAAGAAAGAAGGAAGGAAGGAAGGAAAGAAGAAAAGAAGGAAGGAAGTGAAGAAAAGGAATAGAAAAGAAAGAAAGATCCTGGAAGGCCTCACCACTACAGCCTTGCCTGGAGAAACAACACATGAATCCTGTTTTTGATTATTTAAACAGCAGAGCCTTATGCTGACAGAACAGTCCTAGTGGTTGGGAGCTGGGAACTGTGGCCTCAGAGGTTCCTTGAGGTGAGAAGGGGTACCCCAGCTGAAGGTGATATTAGCAGAGGTGCTGAGGCAGAGGCCAACACTGACCAGGGCTAGACCACTTTGCTTACTGTAGGCAGGTGTCATTAAGGCTACCAAGCGCTCTTGAGTTGTAGGTGTGAGTGACAACCAGGCTAAAGCTGGGAAGGAATCCCTTCCTGCTCTTTCACAGGTCCCCCCACTGCCTCCACCCTGCTTCTTCCACTCAAGGAAATAGGGCTGGTTTAGCACCTGGTGGAGTTTGGGCCTCCGTTCTGAATGTTACTGAGCAAATTGTGGGTGTGGGTGTGGATGTGGATGTGGGTGCTTAGTGACACATTTACCTTTGAAGTCAAAGTATGATGAGTTTGCAGTATTGGCTTTCAGTGAGCTCATGCAGTACCAAGGTTATATGGAAATTTCTGCCAAATTAAACCCATATCCCTTCTTTAATGCTTCAAAAAGAGGCTTATTTTCAGATTTCAAAAAAATTGCATTACTCTTGGCAATGATTAAATATAATTAATGTTTAAATGATATTTTTAGATGGGATGATTTAAGGGGTGTGAAAGTAAATTAGAAATTCATTCATTCATTCAATCATTTATTCATTGTACTGAGTGCCTGTTAGGTCGGATATACAGAGAGATGTAAAGCCAGTGGTCTGCCTTCAAGAAAAAATGTTAAAAGAGCAGACAAATGAAAGTACTCCCCAAAGATTCTTAGAGCTGTTATGTGATCAATTAAATCTACTTTGTCCAATACAACAGCCAATGACCACGTGAGGTGCTTGAACACTTGAAATGTGCCTCGTCCAAAATCGAGATGTGCTGTAATTGAAAAAAACATACTGGATTCTGAAGATTTAGCCTAAAAAAGGGTGCAAATTACCTCATTAATAATTCAAAATATAATTATATGTTCACATGATAATATTTTGGTTACATTAGGGTAAATAAAATGTATTACTAAAATAAACTTTATCTTTTTAAAAAACTATTTTAATGTGATTACTAGAAACTCTAATATTACATACTACATACTTGTATTACATTTCTAGCGGACAGGGCTGGGTTGGCCCCTCAGAGCTCTTTCCCTTTTTCAACTTTCTGTAGGAGCTTGAAGAGACAAACTTTTTATATATTTAATATACATACAAAATACTATATACAAGGGAGCCTTAAAGAGTTTATCAATATGGGGCTTTTTGTCATAAAATTGGGATTTTTTTTTCCCCAAAGGGTAGAACTTCAGATAACAATGGGTGTGTATGTAAAGGAGTTGAGATAAAGGCAGGGGGCTGGCCACAGCATGGGTGTGTGGAGTGAAGGTGGAAGGATAGTGGGTGTGTGGAGAAAGGCCCTGCACTAGAAGCAGGAAATCTGAGTTTTAATGTTCCTTCTGCCACTTAGAGGAAGAGCCGAGAAAAAACACTTGTGGAAGTGCAGGGTCTGTGCAGAATAGAGTCCTGGGGGCTGAATGAGCTTCCAAGCTCTGAGAGAGCAGGGCAGATGAGGGCATTTTCATTCAGATTTTGTAAGAAAAATAAAATTCCCTGAATATAGTGTCCTTGAATTTTTTGGAGCAGGGAGCTCACCAGGTTAGGGAACGTGTTACAAAGTAAAACTAAGACAAACACATATAAAGCCTCTTTATTATAGCCAAGGACCCCTTTGACCTGTAAGGTCTGACCTGGAACATGAATTATGGCCTATTAGCTTCCAGGAGGCTGCGTGTAAAATAAACCCTTGGTGCACTTATGCAAGGTGTGATTAGCAGAAGTGCACAGGATTATGTTTATGGTTGTCTGGAGGATACCTAAGCTGAGAGTTAGGTCAGCCTAGGGGGGAAATAAGTTCTCCCCTGGCTCTCGTTTTGGACTTATTAATCCACTGTATTATTTAACTGCATTAGATGATCTTTGGGGTCCGATTTGAAATCTACAGAAATGAGGAAGTCAACTCTAGGGATGAGAATGCAAATTAATGCTTTAACCCTGTGTAGCATTCAAGGTTCTTTCTCCCTAGAAAAGAGTTTGGGTTAGTATCTCCTCCAGTGCTGAATTTCTCTTTGTGAAGTATTTAAGCTGGGTTGTTGCTTTTACTTGTGTGTCACTGGTTATAAATACAATACTTACACAGTACTTATAACTACAGTACTTATAAATATATTTTCATTTTCATATCATTTCATACAGTAATTCCATTTTTAGTGTGCATAATATCCAGCAAGGAGGATTTCATTTTGTTCTGTCCAACACTGAAAGGCTGTTCACACTAAACCATTCCATATCTCCCCAATCCTATTTCCACTTATCTCCTGTTTAGCTTGTACAGTAGTGTGGTGATTTGAGTCAATTTGTAATAGATGCTTGTTTATTATGCTTCATAAATAAGAAAAAAAAGGACAAAGGGTTTAGGCACAATATTTACTGTGGTGTGTATTTTGGGGTACAGTGGGGTGGGACAACACCAGGAATAAAAGAGAATTATTTTGTTCTGGAGGAATTTTAATCTTAAAGGTAGACATTTTATATAAATATAGAGCAGAGAAAAAAAATGTGTGTTGTACTTTGTCTTTCTTTGGTCACGGCTATTTTTAATCTTGACAAGTCCAGAAGTTAAGGCACTCCTGAGATGCTGTTGGGTCCAGTTTTATCTGCAAACCCACCCTTCCCTTTGTGGTGAACACTTGGATGTGTGGGGGTGTTTATTTCTTGACCTGTTTTCTAATTGCCACCTCATAACATGTCCTAGTTAGCCTATTAGTATTTCTTCACTTGTGATATTTCCTAATAGTCAGGCACTGGAGTCAGATGGTTGAGTACAAGTCTCACTTGTAAGCTGTGAGACCTTCAGGACCTTCTCCACTGTTTCTTAGCCTCATCTGTTCAATAGGCAAAATAATGGTGCCAGCTCACAGGGCTGGGTGAGGATTAAAGAGATTATTCACATAATGCCCTTAGCCCAGAGTCTGGCACACAGTAACTTGTGGCTATATTTATTATTTCTCCCCTGCCAACCTCATCCTGGTTTCATACAGAGTGGTGCGCCCTCAAAGGGTACACTGGGAAGCTTCAGCACCCACACCCCCCTGGAGCCTGTGAGAAATGCAAATTCTCTGCCCCACCTTAGCCCTTCACAATCAGAACGGACCTAGCAATTTTGCAGACAGACTCCCTGGAGACTTGCATGCATGGTCAGCCTGAGAGGCACCCATTTGGAGATCCTCGGGTGTGTTTCTATACCCTGACACTCACCTCACCCTCTAGCCCGCTCCACCCCATTCCTGGGAACAGTTCACACTGCAGGTGTGGGAAGAAACTGAGGTTCTGGGAAAGCATTGTTGACTCAGTACTTCCGGATGGATAGGATAAAGGTGTGGAGGGTATTGGCCCATCCCTGCCTCAAGCACAGCCAGTAGAGAGGGAAACAAAAGGAATTTCTGAGTGTCCTGTGAGAAGCCAGGGAGAATTAAGCAGGTCTTGCCAGAGTGCCCATTCCTTCATAAAGGGGAGGTAAATTAGCTCTCTGATGCAAATTTGCCAGCCAGGGTGCCACAGGCTGCTCAGTCCTGCCAGATGAGCAGCTCTCCCTACCCTTTGGCCTCTACCTCTTTCCATCCACCCTGGGGAGAGTGCTCTGCATGGCCCAGCCCCTGTGCCTGGTCCCCTTCATGGCTCTGCCTGGATGACATTCCTACTCCTGCCCCCTTCTCCAGCAAACCCTGCCCTTTAGTGCCACCCACTTTGTGTCCTACTTAACTTATTTACATATTTGCCTCACCTGGGAAGTTGTAAGCTCTCTCAGGCCAGGATTTTATTCATCCCCTCAATCATTATTTACCAGGCTTTTTCTAGGAGCTGGGGATACAGCTGAGAACAAGGACCATAGCCAGCACCCCCAGTCCAGGCAACATCACCCAACAGGCTCCCCACTGGTTTTCTTGCTTCTGCTCTCACTTCCTACTGTTCATTCCTCACATGTTCCCCACACAGCATTTAAAAACACAGATCACTTTACTTCACTACTTAAAATTCTCTAGTGCCTTCTGGTAATGTTTAGAGTAAGAATGATACTCTTTTTCAGGCCTATAAGGCTCTGTATGCTCATTCAAAGAACTTTTGCCAGCTCTCTGCTCTTACCTCCTTCCCCACGGTTCCATCGGCCTTCAAATCTGTTCCTGATGCAGGCTTTCACCCCTTCCTCCTCCTGGGTCTGCTTCCTCAGACCCCCAAAGCTTGCTCTTTCCTTCTCATCTTCTGATCACTCCATGTGTATGATTCTACCCACCTCATCAACTCGCTCTCCCACTATGGTTTAGTTTTCTTAATAGCATTTATTACTGCCTATACTCTTATTATCATAGTATCCATGCATTTTTTACTTGTTCTTATCAGTTTCTTCTAGAATTTAGAAATTCCCCGGAAGCAGAAACTTAATTGGCCTGTTCTCCTGCCTAGACTGTGGCTGGCACCCAGTAGAAACTCAATAAATATTTGTTAAATGAGTACACAAATGATTGGATTTGGAGTTTATAGAATCTTTCATTATATTCTGATTCTGGTGTCAATTCTTTTTTCCAATGTTCCTTTGGAAGAGGTGGAGGCTTTTGAAATGTTCAGTGGGCTGCAAACATGATTCTCAGTCCCAAAATTCATTAGATTGTCAATGATTGAATCTTGATGATACTTGCTGGCTGTTATAGAAGTCCTTCAGCATGTCAGAAAGTAATAATGTATCATTACAAGTAGCTTTAAGGGACATTTGGTATTGATTATTAGCCTGAGAATAGTAAACATTCACTGGTATTTTTCTTACAGGACAAATGGTATTTTTCTTATAGTACAGATAGTACTTTAGGGTAGTACTCTAAATATTCTTTAGAGCAGGGGTCCCCAAACCCCAGGTTGTGAACCCTTACTGGTCCTTAGCCTGTTAGGAACTGGGCTACACAGCAGGGAATGAGCAGCTGGCAAGCAAGTGAAGCTTCATCTGTATCTGCAGCCACTCTCAATACTAGCATCACCTCCTCAGCTCCACCTCAAATCACCAGGCATTAGATTCTCACAGGAGTATCAGTCCCTGGTGCCAAAAAGGTTGAGAATCACTGATTTAGAGTCCAGACAGAAACACAACATGGGTGTGTCTCAGGTCATTTGTCAAAAAGCCCCAAGTCTGGGTAGGTAAATTTTCCATAATAATAAAGCATCAACTGTCTTAATTCTAAAATTAAAGCACAAACATGAAAGTCTTTTTGATATAAAACTTTTTCATGAAGTAAAATGTTTATCTGCACCTACACCTTATGTTGACTCTCCTTACGTATAGAGAGAGGAAGGTCTCTGACTGACGTTAGAACAAAGGAAATGTTGCCCAGAACTGATATCCGTGATGTCCTCAAATTTTCATTTTTCTTCTTTCTTTCTTCCTCTTTTCCTTACCTATGACATGGAAATTTAAAAGGTTGCTTCTCAGCTTGTTGCTTTGAGTTCTCAAAGGGTAACGTAAACAAACTTTGATCCTATTAGTAGATGCTGTGACACAGATGTTCACTTAAACAATTAGATACACTGACAGATCAGTAGGACATTTTCTTAGGAGGGCCCGCCAAAGAATTGACTTCCTAGTTCCCAACCCAATACAATTCTTCCCTAGTTTTGCAAAATTTTTATGCTTGGTTAATTAATATAAAGAATATTTTTACAATGTACCGTTTTAACATGTCATATCACAGCACAGCCATGGAAGCAAGGAGAAGAAATTTCTACATTGTCAGAAGAGTATTTCTTTGGCCTAGAAAAAAGAAACCATTTCCTTTTCCATTTTAAAGGCTTCTGAAAGGATTCTTCAAATTAACTCAAGTTGCCAGTGGCCTACATCTGTCTCACGAGAACATCTTCTTTAGGAGAAGACTGTGGGTTCCTTCCTGCTTTCTTCATACTTGAAGGAGCTTAATTTTCAGAAGGACTTTGTATCTCCTATCAGTGATAATTCTTTCAGTAGCAAGTGACAAGAAAACTGATCTAAAGTGGCTTAACTAAAAAAGGGAACATGTTGGCTGGTATGACCAAGCATTCCAATGAAGATGGTGTGTGGCTTCAGGTATGACTTCATTCAGACCTCAAATGATACAACCCAGGCTAGCCGTCTCTTTTTTTCCCAGGTCTGCCTTCTTCATAGCGTGCTCTCCCTTTACAAGATCGTTGCTAACGGCTTTCAAGCTGAGAGGTCCTGGGCTTCAAACACAGAAGGGAAAAGAGAAGATTTTTGGTTGGCATCCCAGGCAAAGTCTCATTGTAATTCATGGTCTATGATTGGACCAAGAACCTATCCATGAACCAATCACATGGCTTGGGTTATATGATATGCTGCCTAGTTTAGACCCAGGTCATGGTACCCAGTCCAGAGCCAGTTAATTCCACACAAAGCTAGATGGCAGAGAATGGGTGACTGGATGATTTGTAGGGAATCTGAAGATAGTAACTAGGTAAAAAGTTAGAAAAGCAAGACAGCCAAAGCAGCATATCTCTGCAACCAAAAAGTTGCATTTTCATGGACCAGATGGACAAAGAGGTAATGGTAGAACATATATAACTTCTATGGAATCCTACAAATATGATTATTCTTTTGGGGGCAGATTTAGCCAGGAGTAGAAGTTTCCCAACTGGCATATCATTAAAATCACTGGTGGATTGCATTCAGTAGATTTGGGACCTATAGAGTATGGTAAATCTCATCAATCTAATCATTTTAAAGATGATCAAGGTGATGGGAAAATCAAATGGATTTAGGCCTCCCCCCTCCCACAACCAAACATACCCCTGTTTTTGTCAGGGCCAGCCCCAGCAAAGGTGTGATGTAGGACAGTTATTTTTTGTCTACACCTGTGTCCTTACTGCCTGCAGGGCCAAGCCCAGACCTCTTAGCCACCTTTTCAGTTCATCTTTTACTGCTCCTTTACGTGTACTTTTTATTTGTCAGACTGGATAAGCTGCTTGTGTCATTTTATTCTGAAAATCTACCTATTGAAATTCTAACCATTATTGAAAGTTCATCTCATATTTGCCCCCTTTGAAGTCTTCTCTGATCACCCAGTCAGAAGTCATCTTCTCCTTCTCTACCCTAGCTTCAGACCTTGTATATTCTTCCTTATACTGCAGTGCTTCTGTGTATGCTTTGCTTCCCCTCTCAAAATGATAAACCCCTGGGGGACAGGGACCATGCTGTCCCTTGGGTCTTGAATCTTCACAGGCTGTACTATCATGACCTATGCATAGGAGGCCCTCAATTTATTTCTGTTGTTTGGATCGAACTGTGAGCAAACAGAACCCACACACCTCCACTTTCTTCCTCCTCCTCTCTGTTTTTGGCATGTTCTCTTCCCCGGGATGCCTGTCTTTGGGAAGCTCTAATGGACTCCAGCCTGATTTGCTGACAAGGCCTTGAGGTGACAAGGCCTGCAGAAGGAATACTGCAGGGTTGCCTATGTTCTAAGAGGAGGTTGTTGGAAGACAGGAAATTTAAAAGTCACAATGGTGAACAGAGGCAGAAGGAAAGACCTTGGGTACAGAACAAAAGGAGTCTCTCATTTCTGAGTTCTCCTTTGTTTCCTGAATTAGCTTGACTACAAAGTGAAGAGAGAAGCACATGACTATAAAAATAGTAGTATAAAATTTAGGAAGACAAGTAGAGAGTCTTTTTAAAATAAGATAGGAAACCCAGAAATCATTAAAAAAGAAAAAAGATGTATAGATTTGACTACAAAAAAATTTAGAACTAATTTGCATGGAAAAATATACCTGAAATTTGATAGATATCAGGAGAAAAAATTGATAATACTTATAACCATAAAAATTTACTATTTGGTAAATATTTACAGTTCAATATTATAACATCCCAAAATAAAAATGGGCAAAGGATATAAATAGATGATTTATAACAGAAGAAATACTAGTGGCCAGAGTGTACGAAAAGATGCTGAGTCTCACTACAGTCAGAGAAACAAGAGTGAAACTAACCAGATTTCAGTTTTTACTCATCCGATTTGTAGAATTTGAAACAATCCATAACATGAGGAGTTGGAACAATTGGTGAAATGGGCATATCATTCATTGCTGGTGGGGGTGTGACTTGCTTTAAGTGTTTACTAAAGTCATTTAAAAACATCTATAAAACAAAAAAAGTTTATAGCCTTTGATTGAACCGCTAATCTTTTTCCTAGGAATCCAAGCTATAAGTTTATAAAATAAAAGCACCGTGATGTAAGACTTCAGGTATAGAGATTATTTCAGCTTTGTTTGAGGTGCAGGAAAAAATGAAACACTGAATATCCCTTCATAAAGGAATATGCATTCATTTCATGGCATATCATAAAGCTAATAAAAAGAATGAATTAGATCTGGATGTGAAGGGGTTTTGAGCATGATATATCTTATATATTGGAATACTGCCTTTACAAAAATGAGGTGGAAGAAGAAGAAATCCCCTTCCACATGTGTTTTATATCTGTATGTTTATGAACTCATAAGGAAGGTGTAAAAATTACATGTCAAACTATTACCATTGCTACTTCAGGGGGATGGGATTACAGTGGGGGCGGTAGGCCCGCCCTTAACTTTGAGAGGCTGTGGGCCCTAGGAGAGGGGACAAAGAAAAGCTGAGCTTTGTTTGATCTCCTGCTCTTCACTCAAGCTCCCTTGTGCAGCTGAAGAAAACTTGAGCATGTGTGTGTTGGCATCTCAGCCTGTCCACTCCCCACAAATGCTCCTGACTCTAAGGGTGCACTCTTCCTAGTCTAGTCTGCCCTCGAAGAGGGCTTGAGGCCATTTGGCAGGTAATTCTAGTATCCTTGTTACCTGGAGTGTGGTCTAAGAGAGTCACAGACTATAGGCTAGCATGTATTCTTGGTCCTGGAGACTCCTTGTTCCATTGGTGAGGTTTAGTCTTCTAAAGCAGAAGGCTTAAGGTAGGATGCTCAGTGGTCCAGGTCGAAGGGCAGGTACAGGACAATGGGGCAAATGATTAAATGCTCTATTATATATTTCTAAATTATTTGACTTACTACAATAAACATGCAGATTTTTTTTATTTAAAAATATCCCCTTAAATATTTAAAACCAAGAATCAAAAACCTTATAGGTAAAAAGACACCCAGCTAAATTAATCTCTGATGGAGAAATGTCAGGTACCATGGCAAATGTGTATGTAGGAGAAATCTGTGAGTAGCTATCACAACTCCTGACTCCATCTTGCCATCTAATTTGTTGATTTTCTATAAAGCCAAGGGGCATACATAACATGGGGTTCAGCACACGTACAAACACACACAGTTTTGGGGGAGGGTGTCTATTTGGCTTATTCATCCATCAAATATTTACTGAGAGCTCCTATGTGTCAGGTACTATTTCTGGTGCTGGGAAAGAATAAAGCAGCAAAAATCCCTGCTGTCATGGAGAATGACATTGAACAAGATAAATACATAAAACTAAAAGTATACTAGAAAGTGCTAGAAATAAAGCTAGAAAGGAGTGAGGGTGAAGGACTGACGTTTTACATGGAGAGGCCAGAAGGTCTTACCTGGGATGATATATAAATCTAGATCTATAGGAAATGAGGGAACCAGACTTGGGTTTGGGAAGAAACTTAGCTAAAGTAGTAGATTTGTGCAGCTCATGTTTCCTCTCTGGCATTGGTTAAACAACACACCAGACATGCAAAAATGAAGAGGAAACTTACATGCATATTAGCAAGGTGAAAGAAGCCAGTCTGAAGAGACTACGTGCTGTATAATTCTATGATATTCTATAAAAGACGAAACTATAGAGAAAGTAAAAAGATCAGTGGTTGAGGGGAGAGGAGGAGGGATGAATAGATGGAGCACAGGGGACTTTTAGGGTGGTGAAATTACTCTGTATAACATTGTTATGGTGATTATGACTATACATTTGTCGAAACTCATAGAACTTTATAGCACTAAAATTGAACCTTAATGTATGGAAAGTTAAAAGGAAAGTTCATTTAGATTAGAGGATCCCAGGAAGGAACACGGACTGTGACAAGAGATTCTAACTGTATTAAATGTGCACGAAACAACCTCGCTGAAGGGAATAGTGGAAAAGTTGCTGACCTAAGTAATATTGCAAATGAGCAGAGTCTGTAAGACTGAAGGCAAAAGGAACTACGTGTAAGCACTTACTTTAGTTGATAAAGTTGTTTCCCAGAGTGTTGTGGGTTACCAATTTTGATACTGCTGTACATATATACCAGAATTAAACATTAAATAAACAGATGGTGGATGGTAGGAACCTGGTTTCTTATTGTTGGAGTAGGAATTTACAGATGAGCCAGGGGAGGAAGCTAGAACTCTCCATGTGGCAATGGATTAGCCTTGGGACATCAGCAAAAACCATGTTTAATTAATATGGATACAGATAATTGCATATAGAAACTTTTTAGATATATGTGTGTGTATCTATCTATCTATCTATCTATCTATCTATCTATCTATCTACCTATCCATCTATAGATTAGTTTACCCACAAATACTTCTTTGCTTTGCCAGCTAACAGGACCTTAAAAAAGAGAGAGAACCCACGTACCAACTTAGTGCCAGATCTTGTTTTTTTATTATTTTTTAAAAATTGAAGTAAAATTAACATACGATATTATATGGTACACAACATAATGATTTAATATTTGTATATAATGTGAAATGATCACCATGATAAGTCTAGTTAACATCTTCACCATACATTGTTACAAATTTTTTTTTCTTGTGATAAGAACTTTTAAGTTTTACTCTTTTGGCAACTTTCAAATATGCAATATGGTATCATTAATTATAGTTGCCATGATGTACATTAGAGCCCCATGATTTAGGTATTTTATATCTAGAACTTTGCACCTTTTGACTTCCTTCACCCATCGTGCCCACCCTTCACTGCCCACCTTTGGCAACCACCAGTGTGTTCTCTGTATCTATGAGCTCATTTTTGTTTATTCACTTTTTTAAAAAATTAGATGTCACCTATAAGAGATATCAGATGGCATTTGTCTTTCACCCTGTGATTTATTTCACTTAGCACAATACTCTCAAAGTCCATCCATGTTGTCACAAATGGCACGAATTCCTTTTCTTATGGCTGAATACTATTCTATTCTACATATATACTACATTGTCTTTATCCATTCATCTGTCAACAGACACAGTTTATTTACATATCTTGGTTATTGTAAATAATGCTATAGTGAATATGGAGCAGCATATATTTTTTCAAGTTAGTGTTTTAATTTTCTTTGGATAAATACTCAGAAGTAGAATTTTTGGATCATATGTTAGTTCTATTTTTAAATTTTGAGAAACTTCCATACTATTTTCCATAGTAGCTGCATTAATTTATATTCCCACCAACAGTGCACAAGAGTTCCCTTTTTACCACATCCTCACCAGCATTTGTTATCTATTGTCTTTATGATAATAGCCATTCTAACAGGTATTAGCTGATATCTCATTATTATTTTGATTTGTGTTTTCCTGATAGTGATGTTGAACAGCTTTTATGTACTTGTTGACCATTCTGTATGTCTTCATTGGAAAAATGGTTATTCAGATCCTCTGCCCATTTAAAATTGAATTGTTTGTTTGTTTTTGCTATTGAGTCATATAAGTTATTTGTATATTTTTGGATATTAATATCTTACCATATATATGGTTTGCAAACATTTTTTCCATTTGTTAGATTGCCTTTTCATTTTGTTGATAATTTTCTTTGCTGTTACAGAAATTTTTTTGCTTTTAGTTTCATTTGTTGATATTTGATTTTGGTGTCAAATCCAAAAAATCATCACTAAGACTGATGTCAAAGAGTTTATCACCTACATTTTCTTCTAGAAGTTTTATGATTTCAGGTCTTACATTCAAGTCTTTATTCCATTTTGAGTTAATTTTTGTGTATGGTATAAGATAGCGGTTCAATTTCATTCTTTTGCATGTAGCAGTCTAGTTTTCCCAACACAAATTTATTGAAGAGACTGCCCTTTTCCCATTGTATATTTTTGACTTTTTGTCATAAATTAATTAACGATATATGTGGGGGTTTATTTCTGGGCTCTCTATTCTGGTCCATTGATTTATGTGTCTGTTTTTATGTCAATACCATACTGTTTTGATTACTATAACTTTGTTATATAATTTAAAACCAGGGAACATGATACCTCCAGTTTTGTTCTTTTTTTCTCAGGATTGTGTTGGTTATTTGGGGCCTTTTGTGGTTCTATACAAATTTTAGGAGCATTTCTTCTATTTCTGTGAAAAATACCATCGAAATTTTGATAGAGATTATAATGAATCTTTCGATTACTTTGGGTAGTATGGAAATTTTAACAATATTATTTGTTCCAATCTACAAACATAGAATATCTTTCTATTTATTTGTGTTGTTTTCAATTTCTTTCAGCAATGTCTTACAGTTTTCATCTCCTTCATTAAATTTATTTCTAGATATTTTATTTTTTTTGATGCAATAGTAAATGGGATTGTTTTCTTAATTTCTGTTTCTAATCGTCTATTGTTAGTACATATAAATGCAACAGATTTCTGTATATTGATTTTGTATCCTGCATATTTATTGAATTCACTTACTATTTTTAACAGTTTTGGGTGGATATTTTAGGGTTTTCTGTGTATACTATCATATAATCTGCAAACAGTGACAGTTTTACTTCATCCTTTGCTGTATGGATGCCTTTTATTTCTTTTTCTTGCCTAATTACTCTGGCTAGGACTTCCAAAACTATGTTGAATAAAAGTGGCAATAGTGAGCATACAAAACTATGTTGAATAAAAGTGGCAATAATGAGCATCCTTGTCTTATTCATTAATAATAATGTATCAATGTTAGTTCATTCATTCTAACAAATATCCCATACTAATGTAAGATGTTAATAATATGTAAAAAAGAAACTTGGTAAAATTACAAATATAATTTTTAAACCCTGATTTTGTTTAAAGGAAAGGTAATTATGAGCTTTTATACACATGCACACCAGAAAGACATTGTTAGCATTTGGAAATTGGTGTTTGGAGCTGGCACTTTCCAAGTTCTCAGTCCATGGGGTCATTCTGTGGCTTCATGAGGCTGTAGAACAAGATTGGACTCTCAGAACACAAGCAACCTCAAAACAACTGCTGGGAACTTCTCCTTAGACCCCCTATATTGCATGATGATGGGCTTCTTTGCTTTCAAGATGATGATAATGTTCTGACAAGGGGAGGCTCACTCATGACTTCTGGAAGTGAACATTTACTAGTAAGGCATGGACGGCCTCATATTTGGGACATTTACCTGAGAAAGTGTAAAGTTCCATCTCAAGTTTGTTATTTCAGAACCGACCTTTGAACACTAAAGAATTCTATTGACTTCAGGTAATTTTATTTTCTATCTCCAAGAGGAAACTGTCAATAATTTACATTGTACAGCTTTGGTTACCTAATAACTCTGGATTTTCTGCTCTAAGGAAAATGGGTAGGAAAGTGTCTTTTGTTTTTTAAAGAAAAAAAAAATACTTGCTCCTCTCAGTTGCGGGTGGTAGAGATAGGGTTGGCTCAGGGAAACACCTTCCTGAGGAAATTAGGTGGAGGGAAGTTTGGGTGGGAGAGCGGCCTGGAGTGCCAAGATGCTGGAATTCTTCTTTCTCCAAATGAATTATTGCTTGCATAGACAGCCAGGTAAAGTAAGGATAGAATCCCCTGACAGTTACAGGGCAGGCAGCTTTTTTGAGAAAAAGATTGCGCTTATTTGCCTTTAAAAGGGAACTGAAAATGCTCAGAGCATTTTGAGTGACTCATACCAGTCTGATGTATTTGTAAATATCTTTCCTTGGAGAGATTTAAACAGGAAGCCTGGAAAGTTTGTTTCCCCAGCACATTGCACTATTGGTTGAATTCTGCTTCTGAGGAAAAGCAAAAGATACATTGATTTTCAATCTCATTTGAGGTGGTACCCCAAAACCATCAAAGATGCTCAGGAAGGAGGTGACAAAGTGAAATTTGGAGAAGGGCTCTGCTTAATTGTGGTGAATTACAAAGAAAGGGTTCTCTTCTGTAGGTCAAAGACCACCTCCCCCACCCTGTCCTTAATCTTATACTCATACCATCCCATACAATGCTTGGGCAATTTTGGAACTTCCGCGTACTTCTAGAGCCTTTTTCAACGCCTCAGTGCAAAATGTGAGTTAAGCCATAAACTATAAATGTCCCAAATGGAGTTACATAGCCTTATTTTACTTTCTCACTTTTTATTTAAGGCTTACCTTGTTAATCTGCTTTGTATATACTATATGTTGGATATTTGTATTTAATTTTCTGCCTTTTTTTTTTTTTTTTATGCCTACAGCACCTGGTTTCCTAGGTGGTCTCCCATCCAAGTACTAACCAGGCCAGACCCTGATTAGCTTCCAAGATCAGACAGGATTGGGCTTGTTCAGGGTGGCATGGCTGTATTCTTGGTAATTCTTTAATGAATTTCTAAGTTCAAGTGGGTGGTAGAAAGTCAGACATATTTTGTTGAGCTGTCTGGTGGTAGAAGGCTGGTTAGGGCTCGAATCTGAGAGGAAGCATGAATAGAATCTTCTAGGTTAGTGAGGATGGGGATGGCAGGCCGGGTGGCAAGGTATACCTGGGCAGACAGCAGGAATGAATGAGTTGGTTGCAAAGGCTTTTCTTTTTCTCTCACCTGCCTTTTCCCAAGTGCGAACATATTTTAAATGACACTGTGAGTTAGGCAAAGTTGTGGTTTCTTCTCATTCTTCGTGTGATTTCCAGACATGACAGTCCTTCTCCTGGCAGGCTGAATTATCTTTCCTCATGAGACTCTTGGATTGAATCAATTCCTATTTTTAAAAAAGAATTTTAAAAAGAAACGAAGAGAGAGGAAAAATAGAAACTTGTGGAAAAAAATCTACATGTGGGGATGATGTTCATCTGTGGAAATGCTTTGTTTTCACATGAAATTAAGTCAAGGAGTTAGAGAGCAAACAAGGACAGAACAGTTCTCCCCCGCTTTCTCCTCTCAACTCCTCTCCCCTCCCTTCTCCCTCCCTTCCCCTCCCCTCCCCACCCCTCCTCTCCTCTCCTCTCCTCTCCTCTCCTCTCCTCTCCTCTCCTCTCCTCTGTTCTCTTCTCTTTTCCTCTCTTCTTCTTTCATTTGAAAGCATTGGATGCTTGCCCATCCAGACAAAGCTGGCTCAGGATGGAAAAGCTCGAGAGAGGAAGCAATGTGAGGAGACTGGAAATAGCAAGAATCCGGACACACTTTGGTTTCCAGTCCTTAATTTGGGAGAGGAAGAAGTCATTTTTCTGCTCCTGGCCCAGATCTGGGTAGAAGGGGGTGCCATTCTCTCCTCTGGCTCTTGGGTGGCCTGGACGAGAGTCCATGAGCTGTCCTGCCACATGGCAGCTGGCACAAGCCTGCGCCCCCCTCTGCAGGCACACAGGCTAGCACTGTTAAGGATTAGGTGGAACATATGCACGTAAGATGCTTATGGCTTTTTCCAGACACAAGTCCACTTTCCAGCCCGAGAAGCAGCTTGGAGGAACCAGGATAATTAGATGGAGTCTCATGCTGGGAGGGATGGAAAGCTAAGTGCTCAACTGAACCTGAATGCTTTAATCACCTTCCTTTCCTCTGCTGCCTTCTTCTCATCCTGTTTTCTTTCTCTTTTCCTACTTTTTTTTCTCCATCTGCTTCCTGTTTACTTTTTTCTTTCGTTATTTGTCCTCAACTTCTTTTTCTTGCACCTTTCTCCCTTTTGTTCTACTTTTTGTTTCCCTCTCATCTCTTCATTTTCTCCCTACTTTCTTTTACATTCATTGCGATATTCTTTGTGCTTCTTTGCACTTATTGCACCTTTTTTTCTTGACTTATTTGTCAGCTGAAATGGATTGCAGTTCTCATGGAGACAAAATGTGTCATTGAAAACCAATTATGCCTTTATATTGCTATAAAGAGATAGTGGTGTGAGAATACAAAAGGAATAAGTGATCCCATTGACTGAGTACTGCTCTTAGTTTTTCTAACAGCTCAGCTGAGCTGCATGATGGTTTCTGTTTTCCAGGTTGGGAGACTGGCCTTAGCCACCAGTTTTGCACAAAATGTTAGTGTGAAGTTGAACCCAGCTCATCTAATTCCAAGGTTTCTCTTGCTTTATACAACCTTTGGATAATGGATAGAGAAGCCACAAATGTTGGGTCGGGGAAGTGTTTCTGGTTCAGTTCAAACATCTAAAGCAATGTTCTCCAACTTTTGCATGTGCCACAGTCAACCTGCTGGGGGGAGGCCTGAGAATCTGCATTTCTAACAAGTGCTCAGATGCTGTTGCTCCTGCTGGCCTGGCAACCACGCTTTGAGAACCACTACTGGTTTAAAAGGCATTGATTTTAGAGTTAGGGGGCTAGTCAGAATGAAATCTTGGGTGGTAGGAAATATTTTCTATACACTGCTGTGAGTACAGAGTGGGTGTAAGGGATGTGCTTAAATAGTTTAACCTTGTCTCTCTTCACAGAAGGCTTGAGAGTGAGTGCCTTAGAAAAGTATTCAGACTATAAAAATGAAAAAGTTAAAGAAGTCAAATAAAGGGAAAATAAAGATAGGAGTTTAATACAAACAGTTGGAATACAATAAGAATGCATTCCCTCTTTGTCGGCAGAGCTATAGGAATTTCTCTTTATTTTCCTAGTTGACTGTGTCCTGTTATAATTTTGAGAAGAGGACCTTTGAATTTTATTCCTGAATAAATTTTTTTTTCTCAAACTGCCTCTCTACTTAGGAGAATGTCTCCTTACTTAGACAATTTAGAAAGTATGAGTTGATTAACCTTTATCTTTTTTATAATTTGTAAAAATTGGAAAAATAGCAATTGTGCAAGATGTATTAATTCAGCAACTTTATTTGTTGGATATCTATCACTTGCTTATCATCAAAAAGAAATCTAAAAATTATAATAGAGAGGCACACAGAAAAGCTGAAATAGGATTCCTGTTTTCAAGGCACTTACAACCTAATTTGGAGAAAAAGATCTACCTATAAAACAAGAGAATAATTGTATACTTTAACACAGTTCAAAGATTCTAAATGTAGCAGTTTACAAAAAGGAAAGGTCAGAGTAGGTTAATGTAGGCACAAAAGAATGAATTTGGATTTGAGACGAGGAGAAAAAATTTGAGAACGTTTTGAAGAGTTTTACCATAATGTAGATACAAAAGTTAGTATAACTTTGTACAAACAAACAAACAAAAAACCCCAACAACTTAATTTGAAACATATACAGCTGTGCATGGTGAAAAAGAGACCTGTTTGCCATTGGAAATGGATTGAGTTATGAGTTTTCCATTTACTATTATGGGGCCTTGTGTTAGTCATTTGACCTCTTTAAGTCTTGGTTTCTGCAAAAAGAAAATGGGGATTTCTAGTACCTGTTTGTATCAACTGACTTTCAGTCAGGAAAACAGATATCAATATCTGAAGCATAAAAGGCATTTAAACTGGAAATTGGGTGCTTAAAAAACCACAAGAAAGACTGGGAAAATAAAAGTTGGGAGACACGCCACTAGCTTTTGGTTTGCTGGCAGAGCTATGAGAGTCAGGGGGCTGCTGCTTCCACCCAGAGGTCAAGAAACAGGATTAGTGCTGGCAGGACAGTTCAGAGTCCTTGCTTCAGCAAAAGCTCCAGTTACCAAAACCTGCGTGTGGCTGCTGCCACTGCTACAGGAAGAAAGCCTTCAAATCTAACGAGGGCATCGTATTGGCAGAAACTGAACTAGAGCCCCGTAGACAAGGTAGTTGAGAAAGTGCAATGACTAGTCTTCTAGCCCCGGAGTATTCAGGAAAGAGACTAGAAGGAGTTAAAGATGAGAACAAATGCCAACAAACAGTATGCAGCCAATTGATAGGGTAATTGAAAGCGGCGGGTTGTGGAATCAATTTAGAAAATTGTGACCAGCAATAAAAAAATCAGATGGACAAAACATAAAATAACAGTGCATTGCATAGAGTAATATTTGTGTGTGTGTGTGTGTGTGTGTGTGTGTGTGTGTGTGTGTGTACGATATGCATACTGGGTCATGATGTAAAAAGGTCAAAAAGGTTTGGAAAACCCACAGAACAAAGAATCAATGAAACGATTTGTGCACTTTGTAAATCGTAGAGTGCAAAGCAAACATTTTGAATTAAATAACACATTTGCCTTTCCTGAGGCCCATCTGCCCTTTTTACTCAACCTCAGTGCTTCATCTGTAGTGTTAAGATAACACCTGTCTGCCCTGGCAAGACATTCAGAATTTTCTCACACTGGTAGATAGCCACAAAGTGAAACCAACGAGGACAGAAAATGGAGATTAGCGTGTTAAAGGGAAAGAGAAAAAGAAAAACTGGCATCGGTGTTTGTTTTCTTTAAGGTCCAGCCTAACCTTCCTGGCATGCTTAATTAGCAAAAATGCCTGCTGGTATTTAGCTGGAAAAGAAAAGAAGCTGAATGATGCATGGAATAGCTTTTAAAAGACACACTGAACACCTTACTCATAATAACAGTCTGCTTCCAGACTGAGCCCCTTTCAAAGAGCAGGTTCCCTGGGCACACTCGTTACCAACATCTGGGAACTGAAGGATACTTCAGGCTTGGAAATTTTATTAACTGAAAAACCATCTTGGACTCTCTTTGTAGGCTACATTATTTCAAAGATTCTCGTATCTTTGGAATGGGTTGAATTTCCTTTTGCTGGAGGGTAAATGAAATTTTAAACTGGGTACACACTTGATCATTTTATTTTTTTCTGGTTTAGAAATTCCTCCTTATCTCTCCTTCTCTGTACTCCTCCCTGCTTTTTTTTTTTTTTTTTAATTGCCTGTAAGAAGCAGTCGACTATAGAATAACTGGTTTCCTGGAATAGCAAATACATTATAAAAAGAGCACCATTCATCCTAACAATTTACTGGTTGTTCTCCGAGCTCCCTGGGAGGTGGCTGAATGTTGTGATGCTTCTTTTTATAGCAAAGGATGTATGACAAGGTGATAGGATCCAGATTAACGCCAAGTAGGAATTCAAAACCAAGACGTGTTTACTCTACAAAGAGCAGTATTTTCTACTTCCCCACCAACTTAAGTGAACAGAGAGCAGCTATCAGATCCGGCTGTGCTTATCAAAACGTACCTGTGCTTTTCTATGCTAGTATTCATCCCCAGGTGGCAGGGAGGCTAGGAAATGAGAATGTTCTCTTCTTGCCACCAGGAGAGCTGAAGATTATTCAGGGAGGTATGGATTGGCAAGTGGTAGAGGGTAGGATGGGGGTAATTTGGGGGTAAGGAGTGTAATGAGTTGTGTGAAAATAATTTGGAGCATTGAGAAAAATGAGTTCAGGAAGCATGATGAGTAATTAAAGAAGTCAGAAAACTTTTGAATATTTGTGTGGGATTACAATATGAGCCAGGAAAGGTTGATTCTGGTTAAAATAGATTTGATCAGAATATTCCCTGAGTAGTTTTACAGGATGTCTGAGAAAGAATTTAAGGCCTTTGGGAACTAGAGGAAAATGCTGTCAAATTCAGAGTGCTCCAAGGAGCTGTCTTTTGAAATTAGAGTAAAAGGAAATAAAGAAAGAAATTTCCTATTTGTTGACATTTCAGAGTCTATTCTAGGTGCTTAGCTCTTCCTTCCTTCCTTCTTTCTTTCCTTCTTCTTTCCTTCCTTCCTTCCTTCCTTCCTTCCTTCCTTCCTTCCTTCCTTCCTTCCTTCCTTCCTTCCTTCTTCCCTTCCTTCTTTCTCTTCATCTTTTCTTCCTTAAAAAAATCTTATTTTACTACCCCAACTATGTTATGATTATTCTTATTTAAAGATAAAATTTTAATTTTCCAAGAAATTAAGTAGCTTGCCTATGTTTATACTACTATATGAAAAAGAAAGATTAAAATCGGGCTTCTCCTAACTCCCAAACTTACGTTCTTTTCGAAACATTACCCTACCTCTCTTCCAGAAAATGGAATGGAAAATGTCTGTGGAAACCCAATTACTGTTCCAAGCTATATTGCATAGTGACACTATGCTTATAGTTATCTTTGTGTATGCAGTCTGTGCTCAGAATTTTCTGGTTATGTGTTTCTGGGAGAGGATTTTGTGGAGGCACAGTCCTGCAGGAGACGTGAGAGGGAAAGGCCATGATCTAAAGGGCACTGTCCTGGAATAGAAATTCCTTGGCCACAATCATTGCGAATACCAAGCAGTCCTGTAGTTCAGTGGTGGTACTTTAGTTTCTTTAGAGTTTCTTGTAGGTGTCTGCTATATGATTTAGGCTGGAGGTAACCAGGGCCAGCTATATAATTTGCAGGGCCCTGGGCAGAATAAAAATGTGGTTCTCCTTGCTAAAAAATTATTAAAGATTTCAAGATGGTGAGGGCAGAGTATTAAGCCAGTGCGGTGACTTCTGAGTGTACGTGTCTGTGTGGGCGGGAGGGGGGCGGGGGTGGTTAGGTGATTGCACAGGACAGTCGCCCACAGAGCTGACCCTGGAGCTAAGTGCTAGTGAGTGAGTTTAACAAAGATATTCATTGAAGGCTTGCTGTCCTTCATTCATTATGCCAAGGTTACTAACACAAAAACATCTGGTGGCTTAGACATGAGATTTTTTGTTAAAACGCAAGTTGCAACAGTAGCTATCATAAACTCACTTAAATGTTCTTTTATTTCTGAAGTCATTAATTTGAAGGCATTTATTGACCCCTTACCATATGTAGGGTACTGTGCTAGGTGTTGGGGATGTGAAGACTTACTCTGAAGCATGACCTAGATGTTCTTGCCTCTTCCAAAAGTAGCCATGGGCCTGGAGACAGAACAGCTTGACACTGGATGTGGAAATAAATGAATGGCCACTTAATCCCTTGACTCAAAATTCTGTTCACTGAGAAGGTTCTCCATATTCCCCCAGGAAAAAAATAAAAGATATTTATTTTTGGGAAAAAATAGGGAAAATGCGGGGGGACAGAATATTTATTGGAAGGATATAAGGAGCTCACAGAATTGAAGGAAACAGGGAAAGACCAAGCCTTAGGAAGGACAGAAACTCAGGCAGTTTTAGGCAGTCTCAGAATAAGGAAGTAATAGTCCTGTTTGAATGCTGCTTAATTTTTTTTTTTTTTAATGCAGATAGATGCAGAGATTAGAGTTAAGTCTACTCACAGTTCGTGGCACCCTGCCCTCACAGATCTGGGCAAGGCCTTGGTCTTGTTTTATTTTACATATTTTCTTTATTTGATTTCTGATTCTCACTCTCCTTCAGCAACAACTACTACTTTAAATGTGCTGAATTTCTGTTCTTGATTTGTATATATATACATGTATATAAAATATGTGTCTTTGGTGTGTGTGTGTGTGTGTGTGTGCGCGCGTGTGTTTAAAATTTACCTAATATACCTAATAGGTTCTGTACTGTAAATATCACGCTGATGCTTACATTTTGGCACAATAAAGTGTTTCTTAAGGCCTCTCCATGCTGCCGTGTGTATACTTAGTCAATGGCTCTAAGCTGCACATTATGTTTTATAGAATTATCCATCGTATTTAAAAATCCACTTTCCTAGAGATAGTTGCCTTTGCTTTGCCTCCAGTTCCCCACTACACAGGCTCACTGTGATGAGCCATCTTGAGTATGGCCCCTGTTGACCTGGGTAAGAATTTTTCTAGGATAGAAGTCTTGCCTGCTTAGAGGTATCACTTTGAGGGGTAATGAAGAGGGATGCAGATTCTTGCAGATTCTTGGGGCTTTCCCCTGGAGATTCTGATTCAGCAGGTCTGAAGGTAGCTTTGGCATCACTAGGTTTAACAAGCGCCTCAGGTACACTTACTGTCAGGTGCATTTGGGGAAAACTGATTCACAACAGCCTGGAATGGGATTGCTGGGTCAAAGATACACATGTTCTTAATTTCACTCTTCTCTGGAAAGACTGGTTCAATTGGCTCTTCGCCCATCTACTGATTCTGTGTTTTTAACACCTAGCATCTCTAATGGGTTCTCATTTATGACTATCTGCTTTATGTTACCAAATTCTCCTTTATTCATTTGAAGAAAAGCATGATGCTTATTTTTTAAGTCCTTTTTATCTCTGGTTCATTACTGTGAATTCATCTAGCATCTATTGTTCCATCTGTTTTCTTTTATTGCACTCACTCTTCCTCTTGTTATTTTTTCCTTTAAGGTCATACCCTTTCAGAATATTGGGCACCTTGGCTGGTAATGTGGATCTCAGTGGAACGTTCTTAGCTCAGGCCCTAAATTGTGGTGACTCCTTGACTTTAGAGAGAGAAAGTGACAGAAACCGTGTGTATGTGACTTGAGGGAATGGTGGTAGGGGTGGGCTGGATTCAGAGGATAGAACAGTTAGGATGTTAATTAAGGTTTATCCTCCAAATCTTTCTTATACTTCCTTGTAGTCCTGCCTGAGAAGTCTGGTTTCTAAGAGCCATCTTTGTCTCCTTTGGCTATAACCACCTAATACTTGAGATGTGACAGGAGGGGTAGAAAGAAGGACTGGAGAATCTGTCTGTCCCTAATGTTATTTTTGATGTAATTACTGGAATCCTCGTAGGATTCCAGCAATGCTCTGATGTCTCTCTGTTGTCTGCAGCCAGCTCTGGGTTAGCTGGGTTTTTCTCCCCAGGAATGGTAGTGGGGAGGGGTAAGGATGGGGCAGTGATACACTTAGGGCAGGTGAGGGATGGCAGGAAGCATAGATAAATGTCCTCCATCAGTGTGCCCAGTTATCTTTTGTCTGTGGTGCTGACTACCCAGCTCTCTCTCCTGGTTTAGGACCCAACCAGAGGTATCTCACAGATTTCACAGCAGTTTCCAAGAGTTTTTAAGCTCCCTGTGGCATCTCCAGGGTAGAGTTCAGAGAGGAAGGCGGCAGCCATTTTATTGTGCCCTCTTTTCTATCTTTAGTAGTTTTTCAAGCTCTGTTCAAAATTCAAAGGAGAGACGATCTTACTGGCCTGGCCTGGGCCAGGTGGCCACACCTTAGCTGGGGCAGGACATCTTGAATGACAGTCATAGAAAGGCTAGTATAATCATTGGGGCAGGGAGGGAAAACTAGGTAATGCAAAGCCAGTCCCACGATCTAGACATCTGCCTTTCAACAGGGAAAGTTAGAGAAGGTTTTGTGTAGCTAATTAGAAGTGCCTCACACCAATAATTTAATTCTTATGGCCACTGCACTTTGCTTGTACTATAGTCTGATGGAGGGCGAATCTTTCTGAAACAGAAAGAGCACTCTGAATAGTTGATGCTTGCCATCAATCGAATGCCAATAGCCCACCAGCCCCTCATAACCGTTGTTTAGTGCTTTGCCTGACCTTGTTCAAGTTTATGAAAAGCTGATCTTCAAAGGCACTATCGCGCATGTCCAAACAATAGTTTCTCAGTAGCAGCAGTTTAATGAAAGGAGCTCAATTTAGTATTTCTGTTGACTGAAATTTTACAATGATTTGAGAAGACTCCACTTAAAAAGTTTTTAATTTTGAAATACTATGTGTCCTAAGCATAATATCTACTAAAGATGAAGCTGAGGGAAGTCAGGAAGTATGACAGTTGCAAGTAGGGTATTCCAGTGATCTGGGCCACATACTTCGGGGCCAGGCATTCTGGGCATGCAAGTCAAAGCTCCATTAGCATTTATTGTCTATGTTACTCTAGGCAAGTGACTTAGCTTCTCTGTGCTCAGGAAATTTTATATTCGATCACATATTTAGAGTACTTAGTCACTACTTGCATGTAGAGTATTTAATCATTACTATATTATTAGAATTTAATACATTCATTATTCAATAAAATAAAAAGAAACTTGAAGTTGTTTTTTCTGGCGTCATTATCTTTAAAATGTCAATACTATTGGTTTTCTTACCACTCAAGAAAAGTTATATACAGTCCTGATGTACTTATTCCAGGAAAATAAAAAGAGCTTTGAGCCTTGAACTTTCTTGGGACTACTTGATTTCTCCTTCTTCTCCTTTAAAAATGGCAGCTATAACTAACTCACTCCATCACCAGTTCCAGTGGAACCTTTACAGAGAGTGTGAAAATGTAAAATGAACAAAAGCAATGCAATGAAAGATACAGAATGTTGTAACCTAATTTGAAACCTTTACAGCATAAGGCAACCAATTAAAAAAAAAGCTGCATTCATTATAAGATACACACATCCACACATATGCATATATACATCTGCATCACATGTACCTCATAAAGCAATATATGGTGCAGTGTCAATGTTTTGTCCTATTGAATTATTGTAGTTCAATGAAATTAGCCTAGAGAAATTTCTTTCCTTTATTTGATAACTCTAAGCAGTTGTTTGAAGGTCTTTTCAATCCTTTCTCAATTTGATAGCACCTCTTGTTCCTCACCTGACATCACCCTGGGATCTCTTCTTGTGGCTTCTCAGAGGCTCCATTTTCATAATTCTGGATTATAAATACAAACATGTTAGGGACAAGCAAAGTAGTTGTGGAAGGAGGTGGAGCTGGTTCCCATGATGTCTGCGACTCACTCTATAGCAGCCTTAGCAGAAGCTGTCTGGGTCCAGTCTTTGGACCTTAACTGTTTCATTAAGCTCCAGTGACTTCCAGCTGCCAGTGTCTATATCCCCTGACTAACGCTTTTTCTGGAACTGGAGAATTCCACTCTGCTCTCATGCTTGAGGCAGGATGGAAATGCCATAGAATTAACACCACTTAAGAACAGCCTTCAACCAAGGACTTTTGGTAATTGATGTGAATTCTGGCTTCCTTGACCCTCAGGTAGAATAACTTTGAGGAGTGTAGTTTGCCTTGTTTCCAAGAGTTCCCTTCCAGAGTCATCCACTATGGTAGCTGCTTTAAATAAGACATCCTTATTGGTGTGTTCCCTCTCCTTGCATCACTTCCTCATTCCCTGGATGGTGCTGCTTCTACCTCCAAATGACCTGCTTGCTCTGTAATCCTTGTCTCAGGGGCAGCTTCTAGGAGGTTCCAAGCAAGCAAAATGTCATCCTTAGCTTCACTTCCCTTTCTACTTCCCTTTCCCATGCCACTCACCACCCTTTCAAACTCTAAGACTGGGCTCTTGATAGCCATGTCTGTGCAATATCAGCCTGTCCTCCTGACCACAGTTGATTGGACCGTTAAGAAGGAATAGCTGGACCAGCCAGAGTCCCTTCCTTAGGGGTTTGGAGATTGGCAGGGATGGGTGGGAGTTGGAGTGCAGGAGAGAAGAGAAAGAGAGAGACACAGAGAATGGGGAAAGAGAGTGAGAGATGTAGAGAGAGTGAGACAAAGACTGATTGAATCTTTCCCCAGGTGGGGACTGAAGCACGTGCACTTGGGAGCCAGGAACATATTTGGCATAATTCTCTGGGGGAGCTGAGACAGCGTAAGTAGTTTGCAGAGAGAAAAGTGATGCAGGTGTGCTATGGAAAGCATAGGTGAGGGTCATGAAAATACCGCTGTGGTATTGGCAACCTTCCAATTTCTGGTTCCAATACTTTTAAAGCCCTGGCTCCATTTCTGCTTTGACAAGATACCTGTTTTCTTAAGAAAACTCCCCACTTTTTGTTTAAACTAGGATGAGTTGATTTCTTTTGTTTGAAGCCGAAATATCAGCTAATGCACATTTTACATCATAAGTAATTCTTATTAAAAACAAATTGTGTTTATTTGTGTTTAGGGCTTTTGCCATCTCAACTCTGGAAGTGAGATATTTTATTTTATATTTGTTCATTCCCTTTCTTAGGAGGCAGTTAAGAAAAGGAAGAGGCAATATTTTTCTCCACCATAGGGAAAAGCAAAGGCCTTTTGTGTATGTGTGTGTGGTGTTGTTGTGTTCTCTGCTCTCTTGGTATCTCAAAAAAATTTCCTCTCACATTCTGAGATATTGCAGGGGAAAGAAGCTGGGGCAGGCTGTGTGTATGGGAGTCTGGGTGAGCACTGAGGGTCTGGAGGCTGCAGATACAACGCTGAGAAGAAGAAGACAACAGGGAATTTGTAAGTCGCTGGGCCAGGGCACTCCTTACAGCTCTTTGGAAGACCTGGGCTGGATGTGACAGTGAGGTTGGCCCCTGGCCCTGTGGCCTTGCGAATGTTAGTAAAAGAGGGGAAAGCTGTGAGGGGGCATGTTTGCAACGTGCCCAGGTGGCAGGGCATGGCAGATGGGGGAGAACTAGCTCCTAGCACTGGCACTGGGCAGCAAAGAAGAAATAGTGATTGTTTAAGACTGAAGAAAAGGCTCTTCCCCATTTCTCTGAGGCAAGTGAGCCCTGGGGTTACTATGTGCTACAGGATGGTGGGGTATGAATATTGTTTAACATTGGCCATTCTAACCAACCTTGGCAAGTAGGGAGTCTCAATCATTTTAGGCTACTAAAAAAAAAGTATCCACAGATTGGTGGGCTTAAACAGCAGACATTTATTTTTTCACAATTCCAAGGCTGGAAGTCCAAGATCAAGGCACCAGCAGATCTGGTGTCTGGTAGTGACTCTCTTCCTGGCTTATAGACAGCCACTTTCTTGCTGAATCCTCACATGTGGGGGTGGTGGAGGAGGGAGGAAGCACAGAAGAGGTGAGAGAGAGAGAGAGAGAGAGAGAGAGAGAGAGAGAGAGAGAGAGAGATTGAGAAATTCCACGAGGACAAGAGAAATTCCCCAAATGTGGCAGCTGAAAAACCTTCCATGTAAAATCACCATGATATGTATTTGTACACAATGAAAAGTACCCAACACTTAGGTCTTCATGGGTGGGTCGATAGTATTCATGTCCCTAGGCGTTTCTCACACAGTCTCTCTTCTCATGTGGCACAGTCTCTCTTCCTTACCTTGTCCACTTCCATGGCTTAAATCCCACTGCTATGCCCCTTAGTCTGACATTGCTAGCTTAGTTGCTATCTCCCACCTTTTTTTCTGAGTTTCAGACTGTTAAATATTCAACTGACTACTATACATAGCCTCTGAGATGGCTCTCAAACTCAACTGAAGTTCTTACCTTTTAGAAAGGCTATGTGGGGAGTGGTGAAGCTGCTGGACTCTGGAGCCAGATAGCCTGAGCTCAAATTCTAACTCTACTGCACATTAACTATGTAACCGTGGAAAAAGATGACAGACGTCTATGTGGCTTGGTCTTGTCATATGTATAAAGGGGTTAATACCTATCTCATAAAGTTTTTGTGAAGATTAAATAACTCAACACAGAAACAACACTTAAGATATTGCCTGGCACATAGTAAATACTCAGTTATTACTTTTTACTAGTCTTGCGCCATCCTTATTTTTTTTCTCAGTCAATATTTGCATCATACAAGCTAGAAACTTGTAGGTCTCACTCCACTGCTTTTTCTTTTCTCTAATGCTCAAATTTTATCACTTCCTAAGTCCATTGATTCAGCTTCTCAAATGCCTCTTAAATTCTTCTTCTCTCCAATCTCACTGCTATTTTCTTGGTTTTGGCCATCATCATCCCTTGCTTGGATGATTAAAACAATTCTCTAACTCGTTTCTTAGCCTCCAATTAATTCCAGATTAAAGAAAAACATAATTATCTCATATGATAATAACAGCTAACATTTTTGAGTCTCTACTATTAGCTGGAAAATGTTCTAAGCGCTTTACATGGGTTAGTTAGTTCATTTAATTGTTACAGCTGCCTCCTGAACAGGTACTTTTCTATGTTCTTTTTGTAAATGGGGAAACCAAGGCATGGAGTATTTTGAGGACTTGGCCAGGGTCACACAGCAATAATGGCCCAGGCAGGATTTGAACATAGGTTCTCTGGAGCCAACCTCCATGCACTTCACCATGCATTCTTCCTTTGCAGGTTTTCTATAGAAAGTACACAGTCCTCTGAGGGTGTCTTGGGTGGAAAAATTTTAGAACTCTTTATTTTAAACAAAATTATGAAGTACAGTAAGCTTGGTTAATATAAAGTATATGGATTAACGCTGGCAGTCTCACTCGGTCTGTCAGATAGTGGTTCTGCATTTGGTACTTAAGGAACTTGCAAGGAGAGAGGGAATCTGACAGTTTGAGAGGTTGACAGTGACATTTTCAGTCACATTTGCTACCTATGACTTGTTACATATAACTCAAGTGCCATAAGAGTAGCACCAATGCAGCTAAACTCTAATAAAATTGACTTCTAAAAAGTAGAATCCTCATGATACTTTTAATAAAATGAGAAGTGGATATGAAATATTTATTTCAAATTGAACTTTACTCAAGGCAAAGAGTCCTCATACCTAAAGATGTGTTCCAAAATTCTGACCTTTTCTGTTTGGCAAGTGCTATCAGTTATTAGGCTATGCAGAAAACAATTTTGAGAAATGAAGAACATCCTAATGACTACCTTCAAAGTAAAAAAAAAAAGTTAACAATGAAAGAATAAGTGATTTACAAAAAAAAAATCATATTGTAGAGAGAGCATGTTAAAACCAGATCTTTGGGAATATGCAGTGTTCTCCCTTCTCTCCCTCCTTGCCTTCCTCCTTCCTTCAGCTGACAATGATACGTGTTAAATATAAAACTGCATACCTGCATTCTTTAAAAATACAGAAGAAATTTAAATTTTGCCTCCTATTTTTCAAATAAGAAATTTCAATTTGTTTTGAAGCCATTTGTTAGAAGTATAAAGTACAACAGCTTCTGATTAATTTCTAATAACAGCCAATTAATATCAGGGAAGACTTGTACCAGACAGATTTTAATAAAACCTTTGCTTAGGTGGTAAATAGTATTAAAAAAATGAGTACCAAGATCCCAATTTGGATCTACATACCTTTGTAGTGTGTATTTTTCATCTAAGTCATTAAAATCAAATATCAAAATGTGCTACTTTCAAGCACTGTACTATAAAATGCTAAACCAAGGTTTCAAAAATAAAAATTATTCAATCACAATAGTATTACTGTTCAGTACTGTTAATGCTACTATTTTACAATTGTTATCTGATATTTACAGTACTTTAAATTTGCAAAGTGCTTATTCCTACCAGCTTTCTGGAATAAAAATTGTTCACTTCTTGTTCTGTATTTCTTTTGCTCACTCTATCTGTATCTTTATTTACATCTATATCTATACCATCTATCTCTATCTGTGTGTGCATGCATAAGTATACATGTAGGTATATATATGACCTTGTTTCTAACTGGCCAATTTTTTTTCCCTTCAACTTTTCAGTCCTTTTTCACTTTCTTTTAAATCTCTTTTAAACCTTAGATCACCTGGCTTTGAGTTTTCCGTTGCTTCCTAAATGTGAGCCATTATGTTCCTGTCCAGGGTGTTCCTGTCCAGTGGCATGCTCTCTGTCTGACTGCCATGTCCCTACTTTCCTATCTTATTTCCCTGGTTTGCTAGGTTCACTCTCTCCTTTTCTCATCTGCTTTTCTCTTCTCTCTCCTCCCAGTATTATCCCCTTGCTTCTCTGGAACAAAATCAGTTCTCTAGGGAATATCTGTGGCGATTAGAGAACCACAGACAAGTAGGGGGCCCATTAGCTTTCACTTCCATTGTTAGAGCAGAAATAGACCCTGAGGGAAATGAACTGGCACCCAGGCTCCTGGGATGACTTACAGGGCAGGACTGTGGGGTGGGGTGGGGGCTCCACCCACAGGGCAATCTGCATCTTGCCATTCTGAGCTCAGGGCTCTCCATTATCCTTAACTGAGGGTTTGCAGATATTTACTGGTAATAACAAAGAAAAACTAAAATTATCAGTTGTGTGTATATGTGCATGTGCATGTGTTGGGGCGGGGGTGGGGGGTAGTGTTTCATAGCTGTCTTGGGGCAGGCAGAAAATGGTGGGCATTTGGCTCTCCTAATAGAGGGCCTAAGCTTTGCACATCCCAGTGGAGCTGTAATTCGAGTGTATTTAAACAGAAATATAGAGGCACCTAGTTGCAACACTGTTTGCTATAGGGCAGAAATCAATGTAAGTCAGGCCAGCCCTGGCTCTCCACCAAGGATTTTATTTCCTGAATCACCAAAAGCATTTCCCTTTGCAGGCTGCCGTGTGGCCCCAAGCCCCAGCACAGAATCGCAGACAGTCAGGCTCCAAGGCCACTGCCTTTCTAGTCACACCTGCCAGCACCGACTTGTCCCAGTTAGGGACCTGTTGAGCCCAGCTGCTGATCATCTCTAATTGTCCTGGATAACCCTTCTCTGCTCCTGCCTTGAGGTGCTGCCACATCAGAGTGTCCAGTGCCTGGAGTCACATCCCAGGGCAGCCAGCTGCACGTGTGTGGCGCAAGGGCCCACAGCCATCCAGAGCGGAGGCCGGATCCTGTGGACACTGGGAGAAGATAGGGTGTCGCAGAGCCACATTAGGTGGGGTGCCCCTCTGGGGCATGCACAGTCTGATTCCTTGGCCGTTGCACCCTGGAGACGGTAACCCGAGTCCCTGCAGGGCTGGTAGCTGCAGCCACTAAGCTGGGGCTGCTCTGGTTTTTCTCAACGGTTAACATGTCCCAGCTCTTCTTCAATGTCAAAATGTTTTCCCACGAACGCCAGGGGTAACGTTTCCCAGCCTTATCAGCCCTAGCAACCAGAAGCCTGGTTTCCAGGAAAGCAGCCACTTAATCCAGCCTGGTGAAACCCACTCCTCAGCCCAGCAACTGACTCGGCATTGACGCCTAGCACTCAGCAGCAGAGTGTTTTTTTTTTTTTAGCTGTGGCCACATGACATCATTTCCAATTGGCCACCTTCCTCCTCCTACGCCACAGTCTATCCGCCCCTGCAGCCCAGCCTTTCTCCTCCCTGCAACCCAGGGTGGTAGTTTGCGGGAATCGTAGGAATACTTTGGGCTTTTCTGGGGGCTCATTCTCTTTGTTTCTCAAAATATCCCTGGCCCTGGCTGTTCAATCACTTTCCTGGTAGAGTACTATGGCTTAGGCCTCAGGGGCACACGCCTGCTTCCTGAGGCTCTGCTCAGGTTCGGCCCAGGTGGCCGGACTGGGTGACCCTGAGGAAGACCCTCTCCTTTGGTGGGGCACCTCCCTCCCTGATTTGAAATGGAATAAGCTTTGAACCCCACATCCTGTGAGGCACTTGGGGAGAAATAACTGTTTCTTTCCCATGCCTGGCCGTTGTCTCAGTAAGTTTGGTGGTGCTTTGGCGAACCACGAAAAGGTGGGACTTTGTCTTGTGATATGAAGAGGTTCTTTTACTAACCATATATGTCTCCCCAAGAGAACCAATAAATAATGTGGTCACTCTGGCTGGGTTGTTTTCCCATAGCTGCCCCAGGAGCACTCTGGTCCAGCTAGCTGCTTCTCCTGTTTCAATTTCCATGTCCTCTTCATTTTGTAACTCAAGGAGGTCCTTGGGCTTAGGGACAGCCGACAACTCAGCCAGCTCCCTGCTGCAGCACCTGGAAAGGGAGCCATCGGCACTGACTTGCAGGCTTGCTTTGGGACACCCAGTCCCGGACGGCCATGAGTCACTGGAAGATGAGCAAGGATGTGTGCTGGGGCATGAGGACCTCCAGTGCCAGAACCAGAAGAACTGGCAAGGCCATGTGAGCGAGTCATGAGACAGAGAGACGTGGAAGAGCATTTCTCACAGGAGAACTCCACAGATAGCCCTCTCTTCTCATCCTCATCTTCTGCCTCTGTCCCCACCAGAAAGGAGGCCAGCTGAGTACTCATTCAGGGAACTTGCATAGCTATACTCTGCTAAATACATATTGACACATTGCTGCATAGAAGGGCTCAAAAGACTTTTTGCAAACCCATCACATCTGAGCACTTTATTTTACAGATGAAGGAACTAAAACTCAGAGGAGAAATAACTTGTCCCAAGTCAGGATAGAATCCAGCTTGAACCCATCATCCTCTGGGAGTTGTTACTCCATACACCTTGCTCCGCCCACCCAAGCTCCACCTCTTGTGCTTCTATGCTGCACCCAGGAAGCTGAGCACACACTGGGCCAGGTGATGAGGGTCAGCCGGAAGATCAAAGGCAATGCAAAACAGGATTCCATCTCTCCAGTCTAGTCCCTGCACCTCTAGCTCTGCTGACCCCTCCCACTGCACCTCTCAATCCCTTCCAAAGTGATGGCTTTTCTTCTGGGTCAGACTAAATCCTCAACTCCCTTAGCCCTGGGGGAGGGACAGGTGGAGTTCCAGGTTACGTGACTGTTCCCTGCCTCCAGCTGTCCTTTTATTATTGACTGTCTGAATTAAAGGAAGCCAAAAGGGCCATGGGAGCAAAGCATGTCATTTGGGGAGTGGCTGGCAATGCTGGTGTTGGTGGCTGAGCATTACAGTGGCAGCCAAGAAATCCTTAGGTTCTATTTTATCCTATCGCTAAGTGCTGAAGTGGAAATTTCTGAGAACTCCCTGCAAGGTGACAACATGGATAAAGCTGCTCCCGGCTTTGGGCTTTGCAGGGCATCTTCCCTCAGAGCCCTGGAATGCCATGCATTTGTTTATCTTGCACAGGGTATGTGCCTGCCCACTCTGTCTACCTCTGTTTCCTCCATGGGCTCAGCATGCCAGTGGCATCTAATAAATGTTAAAAGAAATAGCAACATCTGAGCCACTGACCTTCCCATAAATGCCTTAGAGACCACTGCCAGAGTAGTTCCTCCTTCATTGGGCCAGACAACCGAGGCCTGGAAGGGGAAAGAGAAAGGGAAGAAAGGGAAGGGGGTCCAGGAGTGATGTGGAATTTGCCCCAAACCCAGCCAGGGCTAGAGGTCAAAATAAGTGGAATGAAGCCAGATGCTTTAACAGAGATGCCTGGGCTGTGTATCCTTTGCAAACCAAGGGCAATGGCTTTGCTCTGTCTCACCTACCCCTCCAGACATTTCTATGCTCTGTCAGGCGTGCTGGTGAGCCAGCCTTTCAGACCTCAGCATTGGGTTGAAGCTGGGGCACTTCTTTCACTCTCTCTGCTTTGCTTGACGCCTCACAAAGTCCCTTCCACCATTGTTTTGCAGAGAGACTTCCTCCTCTGATGGTGAAGGCAGGAGGGACTGGGGTTTTCCAGCTAATCTGACTCTAAGGTTGCAATCTCTTCCTTAACAAATATCTTTTCTTTACCCACAAGTTCTGGTCTGTGGAGTGTAGGCAAAGTCTTTTTTTCAGCCAGCTCTCTCCGTTCCTCTTTTTCTTCTTCCCCAAAGACCAAAGACTGGGGGACTGTAATCGAAAGACAAGCTTTATGTCATTTATTTAAGCTCACCTCAGAACTCACTTGACAGGCAAGGGAGTTGAGACTTAGAGACAGTAAGTAAGCAGCCAGGGTCAGCAGCTGGCAGGTGGACCAGCAGCATTTTCCAGAGCTTAATGTTTACATCTGTGGGGGCACTCATCATGGGACAGGCACTGCTGAAGATGCCAATGCGCTTGATCCCTTTTCTCCTTAATGATAGTTTTGTGAGAAGGTAGCCATGGCTATCCCCATTTTATAGATGAGGAAGCTGAGGCTTTGAGAGGTTAAGGACTTTCCTAAAATTGTCACTTCAGTTTCTGAGCCATTGTCATAGCAGCAAGAAATATTTGCTGGGGATCCTGAGCATTATCGATTAGTGGACTGTTGGAGTGACTAACTGTTCCAGTCTGCCCAGGACCCTCCCAGTCTTAGAAATGAAAGTGTCAAGTGTCATCTCCTGGGAAATCCTTGTATCTTGGGAAAACCGGATAGGTTGGTGGCCCCACTGAATGCTCCTCCATCTCTTCTTTCATTCCCACAGAGAGGCCATTGCTTTTGATCTTCACTACAATACACTGTTAACTTTAGTTGTTTTCTTGGAAAAGACAGAGAGGGGCTCTGGGGGTAGAGAGCAGATCCTACGTTTCAAGGTTGTTTGAGGATTATAGGGAGAAAAATTCTTAGCGCAGTGCTGGAAAATGATGAATGATCATTAAATGGCCACTCTTGGGATTAGCCTAATGTATGGCGGATGGAAGGATGGAAGGAAATTGGGAATAATAGCAAGATTGAGAAATCCTGTGCGGTAGAAGGAAGCACCTGAGTGGAATGGTCATTTGTAGAAAGCCTACTCAGAGCCAGGCATTTCCACCTTTACTGGTGGCCTTGAGACTGTCACTAGACTGGAAGGTAGGCTGTCGACTGGGTCACAATGAGGAAATGCAGGCGCAGGAAGGCCAGCACTTGCCCAAGCCAGGATGTGGGGGAGCGAGGATTTGAATCCAACTTCGTTAGTCTCCAAAGCCCTGCTCTTAATCAAGAGTCTGGGCTGCCTCTCAGAGGAAAGGGGATGGGGAAGAAGGTGCTCAAGAGAGACCTCGAATGAACCCAGAGGGGCAAGGGGTGGGTCAGGCAGAAGCAGAAAAAATGGAATCTCTGTGGGAGCTGGGAGTGTGAAGATTTCCCACCAGCATTTGTAAAAGCAGTCTCAGTGTACTGAGCATTCCTGTGTGGGGGCATTTCTTTGTGCTCTCCCACAGATTAACCCCTTTGAGCCTCCCCAAACCCTGTGAGGTTGGTTTCATTGTCATCATCATCTCCATTTTTCAAGTGAGGAGAGTGAAGCACAAAGAGAAAAAGGTAACACAGCTGTTAGGTAAGGTAGCTAGGGTTCAAACTTTGATGGTTAAAGACAAGAGCAGTTTTTTCTCTCCTCTTTCTCCTCCACCTGCTCTTCCTTCTTTGTAAATTATGCAGCATTATCTTTACTTGCAAAGCCAGGTCAGTGGAGTTTAGGCAAAGTCTTCTTTTTTAACCAGCATTCTTCCTTCCTCTTTTATGGTCTTCCCTAAAGGATGGGCAAAGGTAAATATTTTAGCCCCTGTGCCATGCTGTTGCTTTTCTGTCTCTGGCCTGTTCAGGAAGCAGGGTTGGTAGTGGGAGAGAGTAGTGCTTGGTAATCCCGTGTGCGCGCGCGCGCGTGTGTGTGTGTGTGTGTGTGTGTGTACTAAAATTGCTCCAGGAAAATGTTTGGATCCTGGAGCTTGAAGATCACTCCATTTCTACCCCCTCTTAGATCATCTCTAAATCTTTACCAGCCCTTCATAGCTAGTCTCCTTTCAGAAGCACGGGACAATGCCAAACCCTGAGATCACCTATTGGCTTTGTCCCAACTCACTGCTCCAGAAGAAGCTTTTTTTTCATTCCTTGCACCTGTGTCTGATGGGAAATTGGGGGTGTGAGGAGCGAATCAGGAAAGAACCTGTGCTAGGTGTGGTTTCTAGGGTCTGGGCAAGCTCGGCTTCTGCCCCATCCCTCCTGACAAGGGGGATGCCCCATGAGTCACTGGCTCGGGCACTACCTCACCAGTCAGGCCCTCTTCCCAGTGCCACCTCTGCCACCACCTCCTCATCCCTGTCCATTACTCACCTGTCTACAGTTGTTTCCCCTTACTGAGTCTCCACAGGGCTTGTCCTGGGACCAGCCCTGCTGCAAACACAGAATTGTAAATGGTCCCACACATCAATAAGTTGAAATGGTTGAACAATAAAAACCCAATACCAGCCACAGTTGATGGTCCAACTTTTAAAGAAATGCACAATCAGCTTCTGCATACCGGGGAGTCTTGTTTCAAGTGGCTTTCACAATGGAAGGTCTATACCAGAGCTAGAGAGAAAGACCGTCTCTTAGTAGAAAACATTTTGCAGAGCAGCCAGGAGAGGAGACAAACTATGGTATTGCACGGTATCTGTGTGAATTATGGTCCATCATGGTTGGAATGACAATCCAGAAGTCAATCTACATAGCTCATAATAAGTACTTAACTGAGTTATTGAATAAATGAAAAAAAAATCTGTTTTTATGTCTGAAAGCGAGTACAGATTGAGAAACTGAGAATTCTCTGTAATCAGAATATCAATGCCGATACAAAAAACATGTAATTATTTTAATCCAGACTGTCTTGAACGGTGGAGCAATTTGAGATACGGAAATAGATCATGAAACCAGGATGATGGAAATAAAGAATCGGGGACTGAGAAACATCTCTTTGTCATAGTTGACTAAAGGCACGGTTGCTGTATATTACTGCACAGATTTTCTCCTGAACAATTCTACAATACACAGCGACTACAATATGCAGAGTGTTTTGAGAAGTGATTACTCTAGAAAAGGTTTTTCCCATTCCCTTAGCGAAGGTTACATGGAAAATTAATATCAGAACAAAACAGGGCATATTGTTAAGAGTTTGTCTATACATCTGTTTCTGCTTGCCTTAATTGTTTAGCAAATTGCATATATAATTCATCCATGTGGATTCAGTCAATTAAAAATTTTAAATTATATAATAATTATAGATTTGTAGAAAGTTTCAAAATAATGTACAAGGAGTCCCATGTACCCTTCATTCAGTTTCACCCAATGGTAGTATTTTGCAGAACTAGGTATGATATTGAACCAGGAAATTGACATTGGTACAATCTACAGAGATTATTCAGATTTTACATGCAGTCATTTGTGCGTGTGTGAACTTCTATGCAGTTTTATCACTTAAACTAGATTCTTCTACCCACCACCAAAATTAAGATGCAGAACTGGTCCAATCTCAAGGATTTTTCTACCTGCTATATCCTCCTTCATCCCTAATCCTTGGTAACTACTAATTTGTTCTCTGATTATATAATTTTGTTAATTTGAGAATGGTATATACATGAAGATTTAATCCTTTATTTTTATTTGCCTATTTATGAAGTTCTGACTTCAGGATTTCTATGCAAGTATTTCTAAGGAGGAGTGCTTGACCTAGGAGGACCCAGCTGATGGGGAATCCTGGAGGGGCAGGCCAGGAAACTAGGAGAGCATTTATATTTATTAAGCACTCAGTGTGTGACAGGGATCTTTCTAAGGCTTTATGTGGGCTGTGTATGGAATGATGCCTCGAGAGGCTGCCTCCTCTTCAGGGTCTTCACTCACCCTCATCCAACCTACACTCTTTATGTCCTTGAACATGCTTCCCATCAGGTCACCATCCCCCAGAGCAGCAGGAATATCTCTCCAGAGAGCTAGGCATGAGCAATAGGGCCTTTGGCCACTGAATTATTCAGCTTTGATTCCCCCTTCCCTTAGGTGCAGAGCAAGCTCTGGCTTCCAGGGGCCTGCATATCATTTATCTGCTACTTATCCTTGGATTGACCTTGCTGCCACCTCCCTGCTGCTAGAACCAAATGCCATCTGGGAGCTGGATGCAGGTGGCCTGCACAGTTGGCATTACCCTCATAGCCACTTGGCTGGCTCAGCTTCTCACCTTGAAGACGTAGAGATAAACACACACAGCCATTTCAGGCACTCTTGGCATTTTTAGGGATTAAAGGTTAATGGAAAAGAACTCATTGTTCTAAATCCCCATCTGGACGTGAGATTTAGGAAATACCCTTCTTGGGGTTATTAAGGCTCAGGGTCTGGTGAGGTGAAGTTTCCGGTGACATAATGTAATTGGCCTATTATTTGGGAACTTTGGCTAACTTGGCTTTAACTGGGACTTTAGACCCAGGAATAGATTACAAGCACTGGTTAGTTCTTACATTGAGAAATCTTTGAAAACAGAAGTGAATATGATGGGTCTGAGAGGTTAGGTGCTCTCCTGCCTGAAACAAAGACATAAGCTCAGTGTTGAGAGTCTTTGTTCCACTCTGATTTTGTGAAATCTCTACTTCTATTTGTCAATGGACCTATGCCAGAACACCAGTAAATATGCTGTAACTATTTTATAGGCAGAATCCTCCCATATTGTATTCTAATGATACACTAGATTGAATATCTACAAACATTTTGAAGCTGGAACACTTATCATTTGTTTAATTAGCATTATGTTCAATACCTCATGTTGCATAACACATATACTTTCTTTATTAAGGCAAATATAATTGATTATGTTGTGAAGATTTTGTTAGACCATTTAAAATTGAAGGCTGCTTGAAAACTGTGACAGGAGATAGTCTGCATTTAACAATTCTTTCTAGGTTAGAATATGAAGCCATAAAGCTAGAATTCAGAGACTGACATTTGAGTTCATGGAAGCTCATAGAAGGAGAGAAACAAGTCATGTGTCATTGTTACTGGGCACATGAAAACTATGTGATTGCTTTTACCCAAAGTGGTAGGCACTTTGATGACTTTTAGAAATTTACTGGTGACTCATTAAACTTTTGTTCTTCAGCTTTTTTTTCTAAGAACCCCTCTTTCTTGGACCCCTCTTTATATAGTTACAACAGCTTAAAGTTCTTATAAGTCTATCAAGGGCAAAAATAGATTCCCTTTAGAGTGGATTCCAAATCAAAGCAAGGTCTAAAGTGCATCAATCCATAATAAAGCACTGGGGAATATTTTGTTTACAAATAAGAACACTGTGAGGTGCTGGAGATGTGATTTTTCCATAAAGAGAAGTCCTTAGCTTCATTACATGAACTCACTATCCACCCTTTTCTCTTTATAGCAAGTGTCCTTCTGGCACAGGCACATTAAAGACCCCTACTCACTCTCTCATCTACAAGCCTAAAATCCAGAAAGCTATAAAAACCAGTTTTTTTAAAAAAAATATCTGATGTCATTTGCCGGCAAAATCTGACCTGAATTAACTATAGTTTTATTTGTCTCACCTATATTCATGTTTCATTACAGAAATATTAACGTTTGCTTATGGTGCAGTGTCCCAGGTCTCCTCTTAGTGGTGTTACATACACAACGTGTGGTATATGTACTGCATTTTTTTTTTAAAATGCTGAAGAATTCTGAATTTCTTAACACAGCTGCCCAAGGGTTTTGGATAAGGAATTGTGGACTCAGGATAAAACATTTTTTTTTATAGTATATAAACATCAGATCCATATTTTGATAGGCAATGGATCTTAACCAGATGGCCCAGCTTGTCAGGCCTGTAGTCCCCTGTCACTGACAAAGTCTAAGGCAACATGATCCCATGTTAAACCCTAGGCTCCAACGCTTCCTCTGCCCTGTCCGTTAATTCAAGCACCAGCAGATGACCTGTAGGCTCACTGATCACAGAGATGACCACAGCACTGTGGGCCTGCATTTCCAGGAGCCCTTTTCCAACTCCTCATACTATTTTTTCCCCATGGGAGAGAGAGAGTGAACAGCGAGTACTTGGCTTATTGCTGCTCAGGCTTCCGATGCAGTGTGTAAAATCTTACAGTAAATCCACTGGGTCATTCACTCATTAATTTGTCAGTCTATCTATTCACTCACTTAACACTTATTGTGCACACTTTGTGATTTGGGTATATTTTATTGAGATTCTTGTATAAAGTGAGTGAGAGAGAGAGAGAGAGAGAGAGAAGCTTTAATTCAATCAGGATTTTTCCAGATAATATTTCAAGGAACCCAAGAATTGTTAATGGATGTTAGAGGAAAAAGATTTCCATGATCAAATAAGTCTAGAAAATGATGAAATAGAATTAAACACCTTTCTTTACTATAGCATTTTCCCGAGTCTTTAATAAAGTAATATGTATGGTAAATACCCAAAAGAGAATGTTAACATTGACCAAGGAATATTTGCCCTTGGACCTCTAAGTCTCTCCCAGCTCAGATAATTTTTGTTTTCCATGGAGGCTGTAGGAAGAATTATGTGGAAGATGACAAAGCTAAATGACTCTATAATACAGTGGGAAAAAATTTCCAGCATGGTCTGTCTCCGTGTTTGGCTATTGTTGCCACTTCTGAAACAATATAAAAGTGCAGGAGGCTATGGGGGCTAACAAAAAGAGTAACAAAAAGAACGCTCTTCTGGGGACATCTAACCTTAAAAAGGAATAGTCCCTTGAGAGCAATTTCCAACTGAATCTCTTTGAATTTCTTTTATTCTTCAGAAAGGTTGCTTTCCATGGTATTGTACTATACATAGCAAAGAATATTATTGCCCTGTGACCTGTTAGCATTTTAAGAACTAAGATTTCTCATGATCCAGGAATATATGGAAGAAAGGAGAAGTCTCGTTTTCATGACTGGTCTTACAGTTGAGTTAAGATCTCTCCTAGGAAAACCAACAAATACTTTCCACTGTAGTATTTTAAAGTACTGTTCCACAGTTAGAATGTTAGTTTTACCTATGGAGATTCAACACAACTTTATGACTAATTCATAGGACAATGTTTTGCTAGAGATAGATACAGCCTTGAGATAGGATGGGGGTAGATTGGACTCCAGTGTTTGTATTCTTAATGATTTGAATCTAATTTCTGAATCAAAATTGGCTTCCTTTTATCATGTTTATGGTTATAGCTATTGTTATCATTATTTCTGCCATCGACTTGCACTCTTACAGAATTATATCACTTTATTTTTATTTGATATTGTTGTGCCTTGGTTTCCCCAGAGGAAAATGGAAATTTGTGAGTTTAGAAATGCCTATGAAATTGGGAATATTCCTGGAGTAGAAAATTATAAATATTATGAAATAACTTTTTTTTTCTACCAGTGATCACTGTGTAGTGAGCCCTCAACAAAAATATGACTAGAATGTAAAGATGATGATCCATGAGGGCAATGTTTCTTCTGTCTTACTTGCTGAATTCCCAGTGGTCAGTGGAAGTGCTCAGTACTTGTTCAATGCATGCATGATGGATTAATGACCATCAACGTAGGAAGGAGAGAAAGAAGGAAGAAAGGAAGGAAGGAAGAAAGGAAAGGAGGAAGAGAGGGAGGAAACCATCTTCTGAGCTAGCAGGCAGCAGAGTGTCACCTTTGTTCTTTTCTTGTCATAAAACCCAGGAGACATATAAAACTTTTTTCTTCACAATTCTTTCTAAATACATAAAATATTTTTTTAAATTCTGAATTTCCATAGATGTTTCTTTCCCCCTCTTATGTGGGTGAGTGAATCATCTCACTGATCTGGACTTTTGATGAATAAGCATGGTTCACTACTTTTTAAAAAAACACATATTTCGCTTTTTTATTTTTTATGCCCTAACAAACATGTGTCCTTTTGTAGTGGGGTAAGCCCACATTTGGCCTGTAGCTAGCTAGCTAAATTTGCATGCTACTAATATTTAAATTGCTTGATCTTTTCAAAATAGCCTATGCAAACCCCAGTGACCCTCTACTCAACAGATATTTTCCTTCCCTAATTGTATGAGTTCCCTTTGCTCCTGGACCTTCCTCCTCCCACCACCCATGTTTCCTTCTCCCTGAGGGACTATGGCAAATAAGACCAAAGGTGAGTGTGGTCCTGAAGAAAGAACACTAGTTTTGGGGCCATGAGATCAGGGTTTGAATCCCAATCTAGCTACCTATCCATCAATGGGCAAATCTCTCAGATTTTTCTAGCTGTACGTACATTACCCCACAAGGCTGTCCTGGAATGCAATGAGCTCATTGTGGAATGCTTTGCTTTTCCCTGGTAGAATGCCAGAGGAAGCCCAGGGCAGGGAAAAGCAGGGCTGGGTCTACATTGTGGCAACACAGCCCCCATCTCCACAGGTTTCCAACCTGTTGGGATCTAGGAAGCTTCTGTGACCAGCCTGAGTTAGGCACGGCCCACATCTTTAGTTACAACTCCTACTCTAATTAAAAAAAAAAAAAAAAAAGGTAAATCATCTAAGAGTCTTTTGTTTAATTAATAATAATAATGATAATAATTTAAAAAATTAAACCCGTTAGACTGTGAGCCAGGAGGTCTGGGTTCTGGACTGAACTCTACTACGTTAGCCTGAAATGTCTAAATTTCAGTTTCCCCATCTGTAAACTCAAGGAAGTAGACTACATATTGAGTTCTTTCACATTTCCTAAGCACCGTTTTTAATACTTACTGGGTAATAACTATGCAGTAGGTACAATTGCAATGCCCATTTTAGGGAATAAAAACTGAGGGTCAGACTGGTTCACAGAGGCAGTAAGTAGCAGATCTGGGTTCCAGCCAGCAGTCTGACTCCCAGGCCTCCCTTATGCACTGCCTCCCTAATTAAGTGACTTCTCAGGGAAGACTGACCCTCAGGGCAGGGACTCCTCACCTCATCAGAGCTGTAGGTTGCAAAACAATGAACACCCCTCTCAAGTACTTTCCAGTGTTGTTTTCTGAATTTACTTGATTAAGCTGGTGCCCCAGGCCTCATTATGGGATATTCCTGTACCTTGCCTCATCTAGCTGCCTGGTCTGTGTCAGTTAGTTACAAAAGTCCCCAAATACATATTGGTTTAAAAAGGCAACTGTCTCTTTCCTGTTTGTGATGTTTTTTGTTTGTTTGCTTTTTATCTTTGACTACTGAGCATAAGAATGAGTGTGGATTAGAAAGAAAAAGACAGATAAAGACCTGTACTGATTCCATAAACCACCAATTTAGGAACCATCCTGCACTGGTCCTGTTGCTACTGATAAAGAAACAATCATTTGGAACAATAAGATACAGGCATTTAAAGAGACAGACATCCCAGACAACTGTTCAAAGCTGAACTGTTGTGAAGGGAGAGAGAGGCTGGCTCCTTTGAAGTCAGTGTGCCCAATTTTGCTTTCCGAGGTGTGTGCGCGCTTCCTCTTAATGCCAGCTTTGTCTGCATATCCAAGGGTGGATTTCTGGCTCAGAAGAAGAAATGACGCTGGCTGATGATGAGGTGTGCCTTGTGCAACAACTGAGCTATTGTCCTGTCCCCACCCATACCCCATCCATTCCTTTTATACTGGATGCCTGGGCTCATCTGGTGATAAGGTAGCACAGAAGTTTTTCCTGAGGCAGGCAAGGCTGTCTCCTCAGCAGTCAGTAGCAGCCTGCAAGCTGAGGACTGGTCCTGCTTTAGCTCAGAATCCCACCCTGGGTGCAGGGGCCTTCTCCTATTTCAAAAGAAAACCCTGCTGGAAAAAAGCCTGGAGAGGAATTGAGTTCAGAGGGAGAGACTCATTCCCTCTAAGCCTTCTAAAAAAAGCCTTCAGAGTTAGACTCTGCTCTCACCTGTGCCTCTACCTGTGAAGGGCCTACAGAAATCAAAGGCATTCTAGAGCACAGCTCCGCCTCCAGGTCACCAGGAAGTTCCTTCCTCATCTTTTTTTTTTTTTTTGTAGGGTGTGCCTTGCTTGTTGTTTCCAAACCAAAGCATCTTTTCCTGACACTCCCTTTCTGTAGCAGAACTGGACTCCAACTCACAGTGACATGATTTACTTTGATTCCCACTTCCTCATCAGGGACTTCTGAGGGGAGGATGGAAATCCAAACTGAAGCTTGAGTGAGCAGCACCCAGTGTCCCTCACTGAGGAGCACTGCCTCGTAATCATGGGCAGCATCATGTAAGTGTTTCTCATTTACAGAGATTGGGTGGCATAAAGTGAGAACTCCAATCTCATCCAAGAGTTTTCTTCTGATTTACTCACCTCAGGTTATGCTTGAGTTGGGTTCCAGCACACACTCCCACACCCACATCAAACTGAGTTGGAGGAGCTTATTCCGATTTAGCCTCAGTTTGAATACTTTGTTTTCCCAGGTGGAAGTAGCACAGAGCCTATAGGACGGAACCTGACAGTGTCAGACCTGGATTACAGTCCTCACTTTTAGGCTCTCAGTTTCCTTGTATGTACAGTGAGCTCATAATGGTAATAATAATAATACTAGCAGTAGTTGTAGTAATAATAAAATAATAATAATAATAATAAAAAGATGAAGACTGACGACAATGATCATTCACTGAGTAGTTATTATGTGTCAGGCATTCATTTTTGTGTTCACATTCATTTTCTTACTGAATCTCTATGACAAACCCATGAAATATTATTTCTATGCCCATTTTACAGATGAGGAAAGTGAGATTTAGACATAAGTTTCCTGCCAATGTTACACAGCTAAGAACTTGTCAAATTAAGATTTAAACCATAGTTATTTATTTATTTTTTTGGACTCCTTACAATAACCTCACTAGGCTACCCTTGCAACCAACCACAGCCTGTCTGTCCATCTATCTATCTGACTATCTATCAATTATCTATCTATCTATCTATCTATCTATCTATCTATCTAATATAATCTATCAAACTTTTTTTGGAGGGAGATCTACTTTTCACTTCCCTGGAGCCTTGAGATCACCTGGTACTGGGGATAGAGGGGTTACTTTTAGTGCTGGCAGGGCAGAGGGGCAGTGGGCAGTGATTTCCCTGACCTGAGTAGGGAGTGCTGGGCAACCTGCTGCCAGGGCCCCTTTTTGCCAGAAATCCCTGTGTGATCTGAGGAGAGATTACCTGCTGGCTGATCTACCAGTTAAGACTCAAATCTACCCATAGAGCAATATCTGTCCAGTAGGGAGGGGCTCTGATCTTGCTCACACTTCTTCTCCTGTCTTTTGGTCTTTGCACCAGCTCTTCCCCCAGGTGCTGTGCTCTCCCTGCTCCCCAGCTCCTCTCCAGCTTCACCTGACCCCAGCTGGGATCATGTCTGGATGATTGCTTTTTTAGTTTTTTTTTTTTTTTTTTTTTAATTAACACAGAGAGATTTAGAGTTCTCTGTTGGTATTTTCTTGTCAATGTGTGAGTATGTGTGTGTGTGTGTGGTGAAACCACTTTATTGAGATAATTTACATACCACACAATTCACTCATTTAAAGTCTACAGTCAATGGTTTTTACTATAGTCACAAAGTTGTGCAACCATCACTATAATCAATTTTAGAACATTTTTATTACTTCAAAAAGAAACTACTAATCTGCCTTCTGTCTCTCTCTGTATGTTTTAATTTACCAAGCAGATAAGGGGAGAAGTTAATTGAGAGCCTCTTCTCTGCAGTGAAAATGATGAACATTTTAATGTGCTCACGAATTGCCCATAGTATCAGAATTGCTCCCCAAAGAGTTGGCTCAGTAAGATGAGGAGAATCCAATTTGTGAGCACTGGGAGGCCGGAGGTTGCATAACCATTCACCACAGAAGGCTACCTGCTCCTGCTTTCTTCCTCTGCACATTGTCCTGGAGGGCTGGAGAAGACACCTCTTTCCCCCACAAAATACCCATCCCATTAATAAAGTGAGGGCCTATTTCAGAAAGCAAATTCCTGTGCAGACAGAGAGGCCTCCGGCCTACTTAAACTTTGTAAAGTCAAACTGGAAGGACACTCAGAACTTACTTGGTGTCAGTTTAGACCCCATTTTGTGGACCTGCGAACTGAGGCTCAAGAAGGTTAAGGAAGGGCTGGCATCCAGAAATCTATAAATCCTAGGCTTCCCATGCTTTCAACAGAACAAATAGCATTTAGTGAAAGTGCACAATAGGTCAAGCTGGTGTAGAGGAGTTTAAAGGAAATCTGCACAAAAGGCAGACTGAATAGGGAGAAACTGCACCTGTGTCTTGTGATTAGAAAACAAAGCATTGTCTGGGAGTGTTTCCCCACAAAGCTCTTATCAGTTACAAGCAGAAAGTGGTGACCTACTTTATGGTGGAGACATCTGGCCGGTCACCTGGCCAGGTGACCAAGAGTAACAATCCCACTGATGGGATGTATACGGAGGCCCAGTGCTCTCCAAAGGTGGTGCTCCAAGAAGAGCCTGGTATCATTCTTGAGGGCTGAGGCCAAGGGTGCCTGGTCCGACACTGGTCATGACGAAAGACTGGGCTGACCTAGCTGAGGCGTTGCCGGAAAGATTCTTGTCTTACTTCTCAAGAAAGAATTTAAGGGCAAGGAGAACAGCAAGCAAGAAAGCGCAAAATTTATTCAAGCGAAAGTACACATTCAAGTGAGGGGGAGTGTAGGCTTACTTGAGAGAAAGAGAGCGAGCAAGCAGGATGGCTAGGTTATAAACTTTTCTTTTGTTTTCCCTGGATACAGAACCTGGGAAAACATCGTGCTGACATAGCTTTGTCTCCTCTCAATAGGCAGGGGGCTTGGGTTTCTGCTTTTTCTTCCTCATGTGATGTTTCCAGAACTGTCATGGCATCAGGTGCATGATGGGAGCTGCAGTATTAGTGATGCAGATGAGATAATAATGATATTATAATTAGCCAAAGGTCATGCTTTAGCCAAAGATGGAGTCTAGGCTAGAGAAGAGTGGTTTTGGCTTATCTCTCCTTGCGGGGGCTACGACATGGAAAGGGCTAAGGGGGGAAAAAATTTCTAGAACCACATCCTGGATGGGAAGGATGTTTCCCTGCACTCCCTGTCCTGCCTCATAAAGTCAACTACAGAATGAGAGGTCCTGCTTTTAAGATCATCGGGGACATAAGAGGCAAAGGAAGGCTGTAACTTTCACATTGAAAACCACTAAGTACGAAGCGAAATCCTGGATTGGGTTTTGAATTAGAAATGAAACAGTGACATTGTTGGGACTGCTGGTACAATTAAATGGAGTTTCTGGTTTGGATGGTAGTTTGTGTCGAAGTCGATTTCCTGATGTTGATGGTTATGTTGTAGTTGTGTTGGAGAGTGTCTTTTTTTGGAGGGAAATACACACTGGAGTATGTATGAGTGATGGGCATTGGGTTTACAACTTGATCTCAAATAGTTCAGAAAAGAAGTAATGAAGGAGTGAGGGAGAGGGAGAGAGACAGAGTGAGAGAGAAAGACCATAAAATTTGGGGATCTAGGTGAAAGAGATATGGCAGTTCTTTGCACTGTTCTTGCAACTTTTCTATAAATGTGAAATTACTTCAAAATTAAAAACAATAAAAAGGGAAACCAGAGAGCCCCCTCCCAACACACCAGTTCAAACTAAACCAAGAAAGCAAAACATGTTCTCAGGAGGTCATCTAGTGCCCTCATCCTTGCCACTGAAAAGATTTCCAGTAGGAACCCTTCAAAAGTTATTATTTCTTATTCTCTTAATAATATCTATTATTCTTATTAATGATTCTTATTTAAACATTTCTCTTATTTAAAATCTCTGGAGAATAAATTTCTCTTGAACAGTCTCAGGATCAAAAGAGCTTTGGGAATTTTATTCCCTTGAATACACCATCATTAAGTTGTTTTTAATATTAACTGTCCTCTGGGTTCTGGAAATGACAAATTGCCTATTCACTCAATATGAGCACAGGGAACCCTTATGCTTGCTCTGCTGTGAGCTGTTGGAAGGCTCAGAAAGAAGCAGATGCCCAAGAGGCTTGTGTTAATGAGTAGTGATCACTAGACTGAGACAATACATCTCCCAAGTGGTTAGGAGGCTCTTAATTTAGTACAACGACATAACTGAAGCAGTTGTTTTGAGACGTGTCAAGACTGAACTGAGGGCATTTTAATTTAATAATAATCCCTTCCTCTCAGCCATAGAAGGGTGTGTATGTGCGTGTGTGCGTGTATGCATGTGTGTGTGTGTGCGTGTGTGCATGTCCATCTCTACCTATACCTGTACATCTGCATGTACACACACGTACACCTGTTACTTAGAACACAGACATTCTCACACTGCAGGTTGTCCAGTATCTGTCCCACCTCTCTCTGTTCCACTCTTTTGTGCTCTCTTCTGTAGTGTAAGGAGCTAGAAGTTTGTAAACTGCATTGCCCAGATTTCCTTGTCATTTCAGTTCCTGTCAGTGTCTGCCAATGGCAGGTGCTGTCAGGTGATTGGAAGAAGATAGGAGCATAAAGGACTTTTGTCCAGTTTTCTCTGGAAGTGGCAGTAGCAGCAATGATACAAAGTATGATTTCAACAACTGTGGCAGTCGTGGGTCTTCGGGAGCCTGAGGAGGAGAACACTGGGTCCTGGCTCCACAGTGGCTCCTCGGGCTCCCAGTTTCTACCACATCAACAGGGATGTGGGGTCCTGTCTTTCTGTATAGTGATGCTGGCAGCAGTTCTGAGTACATCAGTGAGGGGAGGTACTCCAGCAGCCTTGAAGGCAGCCCTCATGGGTTCTAGGCAATTCTAGTTTTCCAGACTTAGGAGTGGTAACAGATTCCTAACATTATTTATTTCTGGGTAATTTACCTTTATTCTCCTTTTCTCAACCCTTCTCATATTTTGTTATCTATTTCCTATATTAAATTCTCTCAGCTTGAAACCTCTGGAGTAGTTTCTGATTCCCCAGGTTTTGAAGAATACATGGAAAATTCAGGTAGGCTTCTTGTTTTGACACCTTGATGATTAGCAAATGCTTTGCAGCTGTTGGGGCAAGACAGTTTGGAAAAGGAACGTCCTGTTTTTGTTCTTATTTTTGATAGTAAGAACTTAATGCAGATGTAGAGAAGGTCTATAGCATTTGTCTCCAAATTTTTCTTGTCTTTATGACATTTGTTACAATTATCACCCCAAGTTCCTGTTTCTTTCCGGTCTCCCAGAAGTGTTTCTTACCTTTCACAATATTAACAGAGTATCCAGAAAACTTTCAAGTCCTTCCATTGGTTTATAATTTAGATTTCAATCCTTCATCTCTTCTTGACTTTATTTTTATCGATTTGTTTATTCTCTTGTATTTAACCATCTCATTGATTCCCCCGCCAAAAAAAAATTCCTATCGTTTTTGCCCTTGTGAGGCAACCATTCAGTGAAGCTGATGTACTAGCAGATAGGTAATTTCTATGTGGTGTGATAGGCGCCACAACAGGGAGTAAGGTACACAGGACCCTCATCTACCTTTTTCTTGAAAGGCATATCCTTGATATTTCTCCACTTAAATGCATGTGGGCTTTCATGTGGGCTTTCCCTGTACCTCACACACAAGAAATCACTGGTCTGGCCTGACAAAGAACGTAATTCAACAAATGATTAACATAGTTAAAATGAAAATAAATAAAATCAGGACACAGTAGCTGTTCAAACAGAGTATAAGTGTCTGGAACAAACAGGCAGCCCAAGAGCAGAAGAGTTTTTTGTGGCCTTCTAGCAACCACTGTGGTCTATGGAGCAGGACAACCTACCCTCTTTCCTCAAACTGAGGGGACAACGATTCACACTTCTCATTTTTCTTTAGTGCCCAGAATTGCTGGCACTGCCTAAATTATGTCTATCTCTTTTTAAAATGCTCTCTCTCTCTCTGTTTTTTTTTTGTTGTTGTTTGTTTGTTTTTGGCTAAGCCCTGTTAGATAACTCAAATGTGCATTGACATAAGTCCATTGAATATATTTGTTGATACTGTTTTCTCTTTCGTATTATTTCTTATACAGTAGGGTCTTACCACATGTACTTTTTACTTACATAAAATTCACTTTACTTGTGAGCCAACTGCTCCCCTCTGCCCAATACCCCTTTTCTCAAGAGAAGAGAGAGACAAGGATGAAAGCAGTGCAGAGTGCAGTGATTTGGATGTGTATGCCCAAGTGAACATGGGCCAAGAGTGCTGCCTCTGCTGTGTCCAGTCCTGTCTAAGGACGGCTGTTGACGAGGTAGCAGACTGCTGTAGCCCAGTGTGCTAACCCGTACAGAGGTGAATTTTGTCTTGGAGGCTCAAGGGAGGTGGCTGATTTCTAAATTGAGATAGACAGTGTAGGAATTAGCCAAGTTAAGGAAAACACACACACACACACACACACACACACACACACACACACACACGCACGCGCGCACGCACGCATGCACGCGCGCGCACAAGTCATTTCAGGCCAAGGGCTTTTGCAAGTATAAAGGACTCCAGGCAAGAGAGCCCTGCCCAGGGCGTTTGCCAATGTACTTTAATAAGTCTTGTCTTTGGGGAGAGGAGGGTGAGAGGTGGGGTTGGAGGAAGTAAATAGAGTCTTACAGGATATGCTAAGAAATTTGAACAGCATGGAAGGACTTTAAGGAGGTATCTTGCTCAATAAGATTTGTATTTTATAGAAAAGACATTACCGTGGCCAACTATCCAAAGTAGATAGCAGGGAGTTACCCTGTAGGGCAAGAGAAAATCTTTCACAATAATTTATTGGAGAGATGATGGATGATAGTGGCTCTGGACAGAGATAGTGGAACTTGTGTGCAGGATTTTCTTCCAGAAATTTTCTAAATTTTGGTCAGTTTTGATGCTCTTAGTCTTAGAAAATTCTTTAAATTTTTCTTTGACACTCAGATGAGCTTGCAAAACAACATTTTCAGAGTAAAAGAATCAGATATAGGTGGATCATTCCCCTCCCTTTGCCAAAAAAAGAAGAAAAATAAGGTAAGGAGGAGGAGAAGGAGAAGGAGAAGGAGAAGGAGAAAGAAGAGAAGGAGGAAGAGAAGGAGGAGGGGAGAGAGAGAGAAGGGAAGGGAAGGGGAAAAAAGGGAAGGGAAGAAAAGGAAAGGAAAGGAAAGGAAAGAAAAAATGAAACAAGAATTTTTAGAGAGCTGGTGCTTGGCAGTGAGCAGTACCCAGATAAAATATGCATGAACTTAGTTGTTACTTTGACCATCAAAATCTATTCTGAAAAATTAAGAATAAAAAACAGCCTTAGGTTCAACCTCCATGTAAAGTGAAGACTACAGAGTATTTATTGAATGACTACCATGCCCCCAGTAAAATTTTTGTGGGGAGGATATGATAACAAAAAAAGAAAATGAGGTAAAATGACACACATGGGGCTATTAATTATGTAATGAAGTGTTAGGATACTGTCACTGGCTTGAAATAAAGTAATATTTTATGGCCAGGAAGGAGCTAAGTGACTTGAAGTTGCACAGAGATGGTGGCCTCGGAAGGCTCTGAAGGAGTACAGAAGACTAGAGAAGACTGGAGAATGCATACTGATGGCGGGAAGGTGGTGCAGGGGCTGGGCTCTCCACAAGGCCAGATTCCACAAAGACTGCTAGCTCAAAAGAGCTACAAGTCCCTTCTTTTAAGCAAAAAGTTTAATGTTTTAAGCAAAGATTTCATGTCCTTTTCAAAGGGTTTAATTCTCCTGGGCCAAGGGCTTGGACAGGAAATGCAACCCTGATGTTGGCCAGGTTCACAAAGAAAGGACAGGCTTGTGTTGGGACTATACTGCCTCACATGGAGGCAAATTGTCTCTTTTCATCCTGAGACGCATCTCTCGTTACTGTGCAGGGAATTGGTCCACTTTTTCTTCAGGAGCTGTGGTGCTTTCAGACAGGCTGAAGGATTTTAAGGAATAATGGCCTCCATTCCCTCTTTACCAGCTCTTTAACCTAAAGGGCAAAATGACCCAGGAGCTGATGGGATTCAGCAGAGTGAGGTGCCTTCACAGAGCTGGAAGAGAGCCTTGACATGTATTTATTGTTTTTGTGGGGTTACTTATCTCTTCCTAACATACATTCCTTGCATGTTAAAAACATTTCTAAAGCACTTTGGTTGGTCAGAATGCCTGACCTGACTGTCAGGGGTGTGGAGAAGCTTTGTCTGACAGCAGAAACCTGCAAACCACTTTGGTGCAGGCCTGTGAGTGCTGAACAGAAAGCACATCCTTGGCTTTAATCTCAAAGACTTTAAGAACTCTCACTGTGAATGTTGTCTCAGCTAACACAGACACACCCTTCCTGAGGATCTCGAGGTTGCTAGAATTTGAGAAGATCTTTGATATTTTAATAAAACTGGCTTTGATTTGTCCTCTTTAAAAGCAAATCAAAATGAGCCCAAATCTCCTGACACAACCGGCTCATTTAATGCATATATTAGTCTGGTTGGGTTGGGTTGTTCTGCGGTAAACAAATGCCCCCAAATGGCTTAAAACCCCAGTAGATTAAAACTCCAAAGGTTTAATTTCTCTTTCTCACTACACATCCATTATAGGTGGGCTAGAGCCCTTCTCCATGTCAGCATCATTCCAGGACGTGGGCAACCAGAGCAAACACTATTCTCAGGTCTGCTCGTCTCCAGGCCAGATGTAAAGAAATGCCTAGTGAATAACCACCACCACTTTCTAAAGCTTCTGTCTGGACACGTGCCATCTCTGTGATAGTGTGCCTGGAAGGAGAACTAGAAATTTGGTGACTCCCAAACTGTGTGACCTCTGAAGGGTGGGAGTGGAATGGTGGTGCAGACTGGTTCTGGTTTGATGGGCTGGAAGCCAGAAGGCCAGGGATTTCCCCTCATTAGCTCTTGCACATCATATAACCTCTAAGGCACATGTTTCCTTACCCTTTAAGTAGGAAGTTGTGTAGAAAGGGGTGGCAAATGGAAAGGAATAATTATACCTGTTCGACCTGCCATAGGAATGTTGCATACTTCAAAATAGGGCAATGCTAGTGAAAGCGAAATAGGAATGAAAGGGGATAAAAGTATTTTAATAATAGGCTAGTGATTGCTCCAGGGAATTGCAACCCCGAGGTGGTTCTGATGTATAGTGGCATTTATTAGGATAAAGTTACAAGAAACAGAAAATCAAAAATAGCTATAGCTTAAATACGATAGACACTAGTTTATCTCTCATAAAAAGCCTAGAGTCTGCAGTCCAGAATGGGCATGAAGGCTCCACAATTCTCAGGGCTCTGGCTCCTCCAACATTGCTTCTTTGCCATCTTTTTGAGTCTCCCTGTTTTAGCCCAGGCTCCCTAAAAACCTAAGCTTGAGATAAAAGTTGATACACCAGTAAAGTCTACTTTACTGGAGAGTACAACCCCTGAAACCAAGAGGGAGGGAGAAATGGAGGTGAGCCAGAGAAGGGGGGAGTAAACTACAAAGTGGTATATTACTAAGCAGGCTGCAGCTTTTAACGAATACAGCCCCTAGTTTAGTCTTCTGGGATGTTTCCAGAAAGATCTTTAGGGGCATGGTATAATAAATGTGGGAGGAGGAAGGGAACAAAATTTGTCCATGTGGTCCTTTCTTCATTGGCCAAAGATGGCTTGGATGTGACGGTGATCTGGCTGCAACATCTGTCAAGTCCTTAATCACCAGGGTTGATTCAACTAATCTGGCTGGCTGGGTGGGTGTCCTCTTTCTCCCTCACCACTCTGTAGGTCTCCCTCCCAAAGCTACAAGCTTGGTAAGAGAGGACAACCTTTTTTTACAAAGGAGGATCATTCTCTCTTCAAGGATATACGAGTACCTCTGAGCCCCTCTTAGAACCTCCAAACAAGCTCTCGAGATCCATTTGTAGAAGAAAATAGTGTCGTTAAGCCTCCAAGACTCCAGACGCACTCAAATGAGGCATTATATGTGTCAGTCTGCTTTTTTTTTTTTTTAAAAAAAAGTTGGCTTTAGAGGCCATCAGGACCTTCACGCTTTCAGGTGGCATTGTCTGGAATCTCCTACAAGGGAAAACCAGATCTCAAAACAGCAGCAGAAGCATCTGCAGTCTGCACTATGGCACATGGAGCCAGCTAGAGAGTGAGTATGAGCCAATGAAGCTCTCCACCTGCTCATTTTGGGCTGCAGCTCAAAAGGCCCTACTTGGTCAGTGTACTTGCTTGGGTGAGCAGGTCTCACTTTGTCTTGTTCTTCAGCAGGAATAGGGATGAACTGGGAGAAGAGGTAAGAGGCATGTGATCTGGGGTGTTGAGAAAATGTGCTATTGAGTTGTGCTTGCAAGCAACGTGAGGAGCCAGGAGTGTCTGTCACAAGAAGCCCAAGCCAGCCAAGCAGGTGAAATGTCATGATACCTCAACCTCTTCCACAAGGTGGCATGGACTCAATGAGCCTCCCTTTAAAAAATTAAAATCCTTTTGGATTTTAAAAATGTAGTTGGCATTAGGTGATCCTTTCAGAGGATTATTAGTGGCATTGAGTAGAGAAACCATGGTTGAGCAAATTCTGGGAGGTATATAAACTGGCTCTAATATATTTCATAGGCCAAAATGGCTGCATGAGCTCCAGCCATCATGTTCACATATCTGCTAATAAAGAAGATGGAAAGGAAAGTTTGAATACAACATATTTGCTGACCTCCCTTTGGCCAGAATTTAGTTCTAGCACCACTCTTAGATATAAAATGTAGTCTTTTATTCTGGGTGGCAAAATTGACAGAAAGGTAGTAGCACAAAATCCTGGGTCCAACAGGATATTTGTGTCACAGCAACCAAGGTTGAGAGGCCCTGAATTAGCACAACAGAGTGTCCCCAGTGTGTATCTTCATTTTAAATAGACATGAACAGGGATGTGGGAAAAAAAAGGAAGGGAATTAGAGATAGGTGAATTGCAGAGGAAATAGGGAATTTTATTGGGGAAGACAGAGATGTGGAGGACAAAGAAGGGATGAGTAGAAAAGTGAGAAAGGAGGGTGAATGCAGAAAGAAAAGAAAAGAGGGGCAAGAGATCCCCCAATCCCTACACTGGGGTCTTATGATTTCCATGGAAACCACAGACTCTTCAATGGCAACAGATGAAGATGAATGTGAGGGTGGGTTCTTCACAGCAGCAGCACTTCTACCTGCCAGGGCTGCACAGATCTTGATTCGTACCTCATCATCCCCCCATCCTTTGCCCTAAAACCTGGCCAGGTGTATACCCCACCCTTATCTAAACCTTCTTCTGCCTCCTTCCCCTCTCACACTGTTAGAGTAAGAACTCATACAGATTCTTTCTAGGGTTGCATGGTCCAGACTTATCCCATCAGCCTGGCATCAACCTTGGAATCTTCTGTGGCTCCCCCGCACTCTGAAATGGCCCTTCTTGTGTCTAAGAAGCTTTTGGGGAGATAAAAATGGGACTTAGTCTGCAGAATATTAAAGCCAAATCAAGGATACCCCATCCTCTGAAGAACTTAGGTCTCCTAGGGAAGCAGACTCTTCAGAGATAATATTGGATCAAGGTGAGCTGGCTTTGGCCTCATTTTGCCCCAGGGAAACTGTGAAGAGAAGATCCCTCCCCGCCTGGATGAGTCTAGAACTGAAACGAGTTTCCCCCGACCAGTGTGAACTGAAACCATCCAGTCTCCTCAGGCAGCCCAACCAACTACTGCATCTTGCTGCAGCTCCCTTCCGCCCCAAGGAGCTGGCTCCACCATGTGTCTCAGCACTGCAAGACTGGTTCTTGCCTTGGCTTTGATGCTCTCATAACAGAAGCATCTTTCCCCAAGACACGTCATGGGGTGTGTCGGGCACAAGGAGAGGATTCTGCACTTTTTGAGTTTTCCTCGCCTGAGGTGGGTAGGAATTGGTAAGGGGCTTGCTTGCCTGAGTAGCACAGGGCTTTGACCTGTCCTTCCCAGCACAGCTTTAGATCCTGAATCACAGCAGGGCTTCCTGCTGAGCTCTCCAGAGGCAGCATGGGCAATGTGAAGAGTTTCAAATCTCAGCTTCACCAGGTACTGTGCAACCTTGACACATAACAGCTGCTCTGAGTCTCAGTTTCCACATCTGTGAAATGAAGATATGACAGAAACCTGATGGGTTATAGTGGAAGGCCCCCAACACGTCCTGGGTAAATGTTCAATTCTTTCCATCCCCCTCTGCCCTAATGCCTAGGGGCAGGGAAGCTTGCTTGTGCTTCCTATCTGAGGATGAGCACTTGAAGTCAGCCTTCATCAAAGAGTTAGCCCCAGAAGTGCCCAGCACACACTTCCTCTGTGAGCCACAGTCCAACATAGTGCTTGTCAGACCTGCAGGACCACAGTGCCTTCCTAGTGCTTGGTGGGGACTGTGGCAGTTTGTAGATTTCTTTCTGTATTGATGTTTGCCATAGGCCCCAGTGGCCAGCTGAGCAGGTGCTGTGCTGGACTTAAGAAAAGCTGGGTTAGAACCCCAGGCTTGGCACACTCGGTCTCCATTGTCAGCCACCATCCTCACCTTCCAGACCAACCATTCCTCACTCTTCAGATCTTACAGGGAACACCATGGCAGTGCCGTGGAAGGCAGCCCACCACCCTATGGTTAGCCTCGTTTCCAGGACCATTCCACATCCTTACAAGTCATTTCAAATTAGTAGTTGATAGATGGTCACGGGGATGGAGAGCACGGCACAGGGAATGCAGTTAGCATTAATATGTTGGCCAGGTGGAGGGCCAGGGGAGGGAGGGAACAATTAGGGGGATCGATTTATGAACTATATAGATGTCTAACCAATGTACTGTATACTTGAAACTAATTAAAATAAATAAATAAATAAATTTTTAAAAAGTGTTGTCTCTGAGCAGGCCCTCCCCCACTACCCTCTTTGAATGCCACCTTAATTAAAACTTTTCCCATATCCCCGTTTCCACTTACCTTCCCCTATTCTGTCATGCCCTTAAATCTTTTTCATTTCATTTTTTTTGAAGAGTAATATTCCTTAACATTTTTTTCCCCCAACAAAAACCAAGTTCATGGCCATATATTAAAAGGGAGAAAGGGAATCCTGAGTATTCAGGTAATGATGACAGCTCTGTCACCAGCTTGTAGGTAACCCCAAAGAACACATGCAACCTCCCCATGTGGATTCCTCATTTATTCTAGAAAATAGCAGGGAGGTATATTCTGATGAAATAGGTGCCTGTGTAAGGAGCCCAGCACTGTATGGATTAAACAATGACACTTGGTAGGAAAGAGAGATGGGTGGCAGGCTGTGTGATGTGTTGGTGTTCTCCCCCTGCACACATAGGGGTAAGCTGAACCATGCGATGGGAGAAGGCTGGTCTGAGCAGAGAAGTGTTTACAGAAGGGAGAGATTTTGGGTGGAGAGAGATAGTGAGGTCATCCCCGTTCCAGGTACTTCTTGGGAGAAGCATGTCAGGTGGGAGTTGAATGATGAGGCTGCAATTGAGTCATTCTGCCTCTGAGAAGAGATGGAGAGCTGGCAGTAGGAGAGAATGAGAGGTGAGGTGGCAGGAAGGGCTTTGAAATGCAACCAGGGGCTTTGCGGTCTAGTCTGGGTAGCCTAGAGTACACTAGTCATGTCTGCCTTTGTGCACAGGTGGCTGGCCACCTGAGCCATTCCCCTCACCTCTCACTCATCTGTCCCCACCCCTGGACTGGAGGACCCACCTCATTACATAATTTTCAGATGGATAAACTGAGGCATGAGCCATTTCTGGTTCTGAGAAGAGGGGATGGGAGTTGTATGTTGTAACTCCTCACTTAGTCATTCATTACACCCATGTGCAACTCTCCTGAGCCCTGTCCTCACTGATTCATGCTGGCAGCACTGTGGTAATTTCCTCTGTCAGTGCTTTGGGCTGTTGGCCCCTCCTCTCCCCACCACTTCTTCCTTACAGTGCTGCACAGCCTGAAAGTGCAACCACATAATAGTGCCTTTGTCCAGTTTATCTTCTTTTCTCATTTTTTTTGCTGCTCCTTTCCACAGGTGCTGGGAAGAGGCAGGGGGCAGGGCTGTCCTACAGAGCGAAACTAGAGGCATCAAACCGTCTCTTTCTCTTTTGCTGCTCCAGAGATCAGGGAACTCCCACATGTCGTACTGAGTGTAGGCCAGCTGTCTAAACCACAGGACGACTGGTGGCAGCAGGCACAGCCCGGCTGCAGGCTTGAGGTGGGGGACAGTAAGCTCCTAGTTCCTGGCCAGTGGCGGCGTCTTGGGGGCTCACGAGCGTAGAAAGAAAAGTGGTTTCCCCATTCCAACCGCCTTTCTGTTTTACTAGTTTAATCTTGAGGCTTGACAGTACCATAAAAATTTGAAGTGTTCATTACACTAATAAAATGGAAAACCAAACAAAAACCATTGTCTAATGAACTCCCAGTCAGAGAGCAGAGCGCTGGTGGAGCCTGTACCCAAGTTTTGGCCTGGCTATCATCAGACTGAGTGACCGTGGGCGGGTCACCTCATCACTCACGGCCTTGTTTTTTTCTCACTTATAAAATGATAGGAGTGGATTATATTGCTCAGAGGCTTCTCTGGTTTTCAATATTATGATGCCAAGTCCAGGAACACTATTATGAGCAAATAATATGGTTATAAAGCAAGTTACCAAAATATCGCTACCACTACTAACAATAATAAAGTGCAGCTACTCTGACTTTTTTTTTTTTAATGGAAGTGTTTTATTTTAAAGATGACTTGGAAAATGCAGAAGTTGTCGTCCCCTTCCCCCAAGGGGATGAATATTTTCCTGTTCCATAAAAGGGGGCCAGGACTGGTGTGGCTTAAGCTCAATATTTATATTTCAGATAGAATTAGAAACTTGCTTCTCTCCTTTAAGCACTGGAGGGAATTAGTCACACTTCCTTGTGGAAGTGGAGAAAAAATTCTCTGC